>OU342745.1:328351532-328765586 GCA_910589775.1 Avena eriantha | reverse complement strand
CACTGGTGGATCCTTGTGTGATCTCTGAAGAGAACACACATTTCAATGACATTGGTGGATCCATATGTGGTATGTGAAAAGAACTCACATGCAATGACTCCAGTTGTTGTTAGTAAAAATAACACACATGCAATAACACTGGTGGATCCATGTGTGGTCTCTGAAGAGAACACATATCCAATGACTCTAGCTGTTGTTAGTAAGAAGAGCACACATTTAAATGACACTGGTGGATCCATATGTGGTATGTGAAAAGAACACACATGCAATGACACTGGTGGATCCACAGGTGGATTATGAAAAGAGCACACATGCAATGACACTTGTGGATCCATATGTGGTATGTGAAAAGAACACACATGCAATGACTCCAGTTGTTGTTAGTAAAAAGAACACACATGCAATGACACTGGTGGATCCATGTGTGGTCTCTGAAGAGAACACACATTTCAATGACACTGGTGGATCCATAGGTGGATTGTGAAAAGAGCACACATGCAATGACACTTGTGGATCCATATGTGGTATGTGAAAAGAACACACATGCAATGACTCCAGTTGTTGTTAGTAAAAAGAACACACATGCAATGACACTGGTGGGTCCATGTGTTGTCTCTGAAGAGAACACACATTTCAATGACATTGGTGGATCCATGTGTGGTCTCTGAAGAGAACACACATGCAATGACTCTAGTTGTTGTTAGTAAAAATAGCACACATGCAATGACACTGGTGGATTCATGTGTGGTCTCTGAAGAGAACACACATTTCAATGACATTGGTTATTGTTAGTAAAAAGAGCACACATGCAATGACACTAGTGGATCCATAGGTGGATTGTGAAAAGAACACACATAGAATGACACTGGTGTATCCATATGTGATATGTGAAAAGAACACACATGCAATGACTCCAATTGTTGTTAGTAAAAAGAACACACATGCAATGACACTAGTGGATCCATGTGTGGTCTCTGAAGATAACACACATTTCAATGACACTGGTGGATCCATATGTGGTATGTGAAAAGAATAGTCATGAAATGACTCGAGTTGTTGTTAGTAAAAAGAACACACATGCAATGACACTTGTGGATCCATGTGTGGTCTCTTAAGAGAACATGCATTTCATTGACACTGGTGGATCCATGTGTGGTCTCTGAAGAGAACACACATGCAATGACTCTGGTTGTTGTTAGTAAAAATAGCACACATGCAATGACACTGGTGGATCCATGTGTGGTCTCTGAAGAGAACACACATTTCAATGACACTGGTTGTTGTTAGTAAAATGAGCACACATGCAATGACACTACTGGATCCATAGGTGGATTCTGAAAAGAACACACATTCAATGACACTGGTGGATCCATATGTGGCATGTGAAAAGAACACACATGCAATGACTCCAGTTGTTGTTAGTAAAATGTATACACATGCAAGGACACTGGTGGATCCATGTTTGGTCTCTAAAGAGAACACGCATTTAAATAACACTGGTGGATCCATATGTGGTATGTGAAAAGAATAGTCATGAAATGACTCCAGTTGTTATTAGTAAAAAGAACACACATGCAATTACACTGGTCGATCCATGTGTGGTCTCTGAAGAAAACACACATTTCAATGACACTGGTGGATCCATATGTGGTATGTGAAAAGGACACACATGAAATGACTCTAGTTTTTGTTAGTAAAAAGAACACACATGCAATCACATAGGTGGATCCATGTGTGGTCTCTGAAGAGAACACACATTTCAATGATGCTGGTGGATCCATATGTGGTATGTGAAAAGGACACACATGAAATGACCCCAGTTGTTGTTAGTAAAAAGAACACACATGCAATGACACTGGTGGATCCATGTGTGGTCTCTGAAGAGAACACACATGCAATGACTCTGGTTGTTGGTAGTCAAAAGAGCACACATGCAATGACTCTGGTTGTTGTTAGTAAAAAGAACACACATGCAATGACACTGGTGGATCCTTGTGTGATCTCTGAAGAGAACACACATTTCAATGACATTGGTGGATCCATATGTGGTATGTGAAAAGAACTCACATGCAATGACTCCAGTTGTTGTTAGTAAAAATAACACACATGCAATAACACTGGTGGATCCATGTGTGGTCTCTGAAGAGAACACATATCCAATGACTCTAGCTGTTGTTAGTAAGAAGAGCACACATTTAAATGACACTGGTGGATCCATATGTGGTATGTGAAAAGAACACACATGCAATGACACTGGTGGATCCACAGGTGGATTATGAAAAGAGCACACATGCAATGACACTTGTGGATCCATATGTGGTATGTGAAAAGAACACACATGCAATGACTCCAGTTGTTGTTAGTAAAAAGAACACACATGCAATGACACTGGTGGATCCATGTGTGGTCTCTGAAGAGAACACACATTTCAATGACACTGGTGGATCCATAGGTGGATTGTGAAAAGAGCACACATGCAATGACACTTGTGGATCCATATGTGGTATGTGAAAAGAACACACATGCAATGACTCCAGTTGTTGTTAGTAAAAAGAACACACATGCAATGACACTGGTGGGTCCATGTGTTGTCTCTGAAGAGAACACACATTTCAATGACATTGGTGGATCCATGTGTGGTCTCTGAAGAGAACACACATGCAATGACTCTAGTTGTTGTTAGTAAAAATAGCACACATGCAATGACACTGGTGGATTCATGTGTGGTCTCTGAAGAGAACACACATTTCAATGACATTGGTTATTGTTAGTAAAAAGAGCACACATGCAATGACACTAGTGGATCCATAGGTGGATTGTGAAAAGAACACACATAGAATGACACTGGTGTATCCATATGTGATATGTGAAAAGAACACACATGCAATGACTCCAATTGTTGTTAGTAAAAAGAACACACATGCAATGACACTAGTGGATCCATGTGTGGTCTCTGAAGATAACACACATTTCAATGACACTGGTGGATCCATATGTGGTATGTGAAAAGAATAGTCATGAAATGACTCGAGTTGTTGTTAGTAAAAAGAACACACCTGCAATGACACTGGTGGATCCATGTGTGGTCTCTTAAGAGAACATGCATTTCATTGACACTGGTGGATCCATGTGTGGTCTCTAAAGAGAACACACATGCAATGACTCTGTTTGTTGTTAGTAAAAATAGCACACATGCAATGACACTGGTGGATCCATGTGTGGTCTCTGAAGAGAACACACATTTCAATGACACTGGTTGTTGTTAGTAAAATGAGCACACATGCAATGACACTAGTGGATCCGTAGGTGGATTGTGAAAAGAACACACATGCAATGACACTGGTGGATCCATATGTGGCATGTGAAAAGAACACACATGCAATGACTCCCCAGTTGTTGTTAGTAAAAAGAACACACGTGCAATGACACTGGTGGATCCATGTGTGGTCTCTAAAGAGAACACACATTTAAATAACCCTGGTGGATCCATATGTGGTATGTGAAAAGAATAGTCATGAAATGACTCCAGTTTTTATTAGTAAAAAGAACACGCATGCAATAACACGTGTGGATCCATGTGCGGTCTCTAAAGAGAACACACATTGCAATGACACTGGTGGATCCGTATGTGGTATGTGAAAAGGACACACATGAAATGACTCCAGTTGTTATTAGTAAAAAGAACACACATGCAATGACACTGGTGGATCCATGTGTGGTCTCTGAAGAGAACACACATGCAATGACTCTGGTTGTTGTTAGTAAAAAGAGCACATATGCAATGACTCTAGTGGTTGTTAGTAAAAAGATCAAACATGCAATGAAACTGGTGGATCCATGTGTGGTCTCTGAAGAGAACACACATTTCAATGATAGTGGTGGATCCATATGTGGTATGTCAAAAGAACACACATGCAATGACTCCAGTTGTTATTAGTAAAAAGAACACAAATGCAATAACACTGGTGGATCCATGTGTGGTCTCTGAAGAGAACACACATCCAATGACTCTAGCTGTTGTTAGTAATAAGAGCACACATTTCAATGACACTGGTGGATCCATATGTGGTATGTGAAAAGAACACACATGCAATGACACTGGTGGATCCACAGGTGGATTGTGAAAAGAGCACACATGCAATGACACTTGTGGATCCATATGTGGTATGTGAAAAGAACACACATGCAATTACTCCAGTTGTTGTTAGTAAAAAGAACACACATGCAATGACACTGGTGGATCCATGTGTGGTCTCTGAAGAGAACACACATGCAATGACTCTGGTTGTTGTTAGTAAAAATAGCACACATGCAATGACACTGGTGGATTCATGTGTGGTCTCTAAAGAGAACACACATTTCAATGACATTGGTTGTTGTTAGTAAAAAGAGCACACATGCAATGACACTAGTGGATCCATAGGTGGATTGTGAAAAGAACACACATAGAATGACACTGGTGTATCCATATGTGATATGTGAAAAGAACACACATGCAATGACTCCAATTGTTGTTAGTAAAAAGAACACACATGCAATGACACTAGTGGATCCATGTGTGGTCTCTGAAGATAACACACATTTCAATGACACTTGTGGATCCATATGTGGTATGTGAAAAGAATAGTCATGAAATGACTCGAGTTGTTGTTAGTAAAAAGAACACACCTGCAATGACACTTGTGGATCCATGTGTGGTCTCTTAAGAGAACATGCATTTCATTGACACTGGTGGATCCATGTGTGGTATCTAAAGAGAACACACATGCAATGACTCTGGTTGTTGTTAGTAAAAATAGCACACATGCAATGACACTGGTGGATCCATGTGTGGTCTCTGAAGAGAACGCACATTTCAATGACACTGGTTGTTGTTAGTAAAATGAGCACACATGCAATGACACTAGTGGATCCATAGGTGGATTGTGAAAAGAACACACATGTAATGACACCGGTGGATCCATATGTGGCATGTGAAAAGAACACACATGCAATGACTCCTGTTGTTGTTAGTAAAATGAACACACATGCAAGGACACTGGTGGATAAATGTTTGGTCTCTGAAGAGAACACGCATTTAAATAACACTGGTGGATCCATATGTGGTATGTGAAAGGAATAGTCATGAAATGACTCCAGTTGTTATTAGTAAAAAGAACACACATGCAATTACACTGGTGGATCCATGTGTGGTCTCTGAAGAAAACACACATTTCAATGACACTGGTGGATCCATATGTGGTATGTGAAAAGAACACACATGAAATGACTCTAGTTTTTGTTAGTAAAAAGAACACACATGCAATGACACTGGTGGATCCATGTGTGGTCTTTAAAGAGAACACACATCCAATGACTCTAGCTGTTGTTAGTAAGAAGAGCACACATTTCAATGACACTGGTGGATCCATATGTGGTATGTGAAAAGAACACACATGCAATGACACGGTGGATCCATAGGTGGATTGTGAAAAGAGCACAGACGCAATGACACTGGTGGATCCATATGTGGTATGTGAAAAGAACACACATGCAATGACTCCAATTGTTGTTAGTAAAAAGAACACACATGCAATAAAACTTGTGGATCCATGTGTGGTCTCTGAAGAGAACACGCATTTCAATGACACTGGTGGATCCATATGTGGTATGTAAAAAGAACACACATGAAATGACTCCAGTTGTTGTTAGTAAAAAGAACACACATGCAATGACACTGGTGGATCCATATGTGGTATGTGAAAAGAACACACATGCAATGACTCTGGTTGTTGTTAGTAAAAAGAACACACATGCAATGACACTGGTGGATCCATAGGTGGATTGTGAAAAGGGCACACATGCAATGACACTAGTGGATCCATATGTGGTATGTGAAAATAACACACATGCAATGACTGCAGTTGTTGTTAGTAAAAAGAATGCACATGCAATGACACTGGTGGATCCATGTGTGGTCTCTGTAAAGAACACACATTTTAATGACACTAGTGGATCCATATGTGGTATGTGAAAAGAACACACATGCAATGACTCAAGTTGTTGTTAGTAAAAAGAACACACATGCAATGACACTGGTGGATCCTTGTGTGGTATCTGAAGAGAACAATCATTTCAATGACACTGGTGGATCCATAGGTGGACTGTGAAAAGAGCACACATGCAATGACACCGGTGGATCCATATGTGGTATGTGAAAAGAACACACATGCAATGACTCCAGTTGTTGTTAGTAAAAAGTGAAGGGAATATGCCCGAGAGGCAATAATAAAGTGGTTATTATCTTATTCCATGTTTATGATAAATGTTTATTTTGCATGCTATAATTGTATTGATCGGAAATGGAAATAGATGTGTGTTTAATAAAAAAAGGGTTCCTAGGTATGCCTCTCTTATAGACTAGCTTGTTGATTAACAAGATGATCAAGGTTTCCTGATCATGGACATTGGATGTTGTTAATAACAAGGTCACAACATTGGTGGAATGATGTGATGAACATTCATCCAAAGTATACCATTACGATCAAGTCATTATGTGTATATTGCTATAACATCATACGAAGTAATCTTTATCCTTAGACCATGAGACCATGTTAATTGCTAACACCTGAAGAGTATCTTCATAACATCAAACGTCATACCGTAACAGGGTGACTATAAAGACGGGTTCAGTACTACGAAGGTGTTATGTTGAGGCTCATGGATCAAGAGTGGAATTTGTCAATCCTGATGACGGATAGATATACTCTGGGCCCTCTCGGTGATATAACATTGAGATAGCTTGCAAGCAAGTGATGTGATCACTAGAATGTTATATCACGGGAATGAGAAAAGAGTGCATGTCGGTAACAAGATCAAACTAGGTATGGAGATACCGATGATCGAATCTCGGACATGTAATATATCGCGAGACAAAGGGATTTAGTTACTAGCGTTAAAGGTTCTCACGATCACAGAAGTCATCGTTGAATGTGTAGGAGTCAGTACGGATCTCTAGGTCCCGCTGCTGATTATTGATCGGAGAGGGGTCTCGATCATGTCTGCATTATTCGCGAACCATAGGGTGACACACTTAAGAGTTACCGGACACCATTTTGTAGCACATATGTTTCGTACGAAAGAATTGCAAAGCGCAGGAATTGTTTCGATAGAAACCGGAAATTGTTTTGGGTGAAATTGCAGAAAGTGGTTCTGCATGTGATATTGAAATATTGCAAGGGGCTATATGTGAATGTTTTTTAATTAAAGTAATTAAAAAAATTCTGAATAAATTTAATAAAAGGGTTTTATTAAATGAGAGAGCATTAAACTTGGAGAATTTTAATGCATTTAAAGTGGAGACTTTAAAAGGGAATGTGAAGAGGCATTTTAATGTGGAGGGGTTACCACCACATGAATGGGGGAGGTGAGGGGTCACACCCCCATGCGCCGGCCATGGAGAGGAGGGGCACCCCCCTCCTCCTATAAAAGGCCACCCATTCCCTCCTTCATCCTCACACCTCCTTGTGAAGGATCTCTCTCCCCCTCTAGAATTATTCCCCCATGGTCTCGGATTAGCGAGATACATGTTCCCGGTCGCATTTCGTCTGGAAGGAGTTGCTTCTTCCGCTGGATCGCTGGAGCGAGGAGGTGGAGGTTGTCCGGTGGCTTGAACATGTGTGCGAGTACAGATGCGCTGCTGAGTTGCGGCGCTCGGACTTCCTCACGATCTTGAGATCGGCAAGTGTACGACTACATCAACCACGAGTTCCTACTCGTTAACAAAACTCGTTGCTTCGAGGGTAAGTTCTTGTTGGATGTATGTCCGCCCGTTGCTTTGTACCTAGTAAATAAATCTTGGCATGTAGTTCTCATCGTAGGAAATTTTTTGTTTTCTATGCTGCGGACCCAACAGTGGTATCAGAGCCTGATCTATGCGTAGGTGCTTTGCACGGGTAGTACACATATGTTTATATGTGGGCAATGATGATCATGTTATTGCATCTTCTATGTATTTTGGATATTGGTGGCATAGTGGGATGAAGCGGCCCGGACCAACCTTCCATAGTTCATCGTTGGACTCCTCGAACTCTCTCTTGACGGTAATAAGGTAAAAAAAATAGATCTACCCTAGGCTTGATCCCTAGGTATCCTTCACACAAGGCTATGGAATTTCTAAGTGCTAGGATGCTATTGGGAGAAAGATTATGGGGAGAACCCGAAAGTGATTCAGGACTTCAAGGAAGAAGTCAGAGACTAGGAGGGAGACATCGCGTACCAGCTGAGACTTGAGGTATACATTTTCTCCAGGTTGGGGAGAAGGGATGACTTCATCGGCCTGCGCTGGCCACCAGACCAGGTCCTACACATAAGGGAGGTATCCTTCAGTGATGAGTTCCTTCAGGTGCTCCGCAGAAAGCTCAGAGCCTCTCGAGACTCCCCTATAGGAATCATCCTCCTCCTCTACGGCTTCAAGCGCCGCCCATGTTTGGTCATCGCCGGTGGTTTCCACCACGGTGGAGACAAGCACCACCACACCCTCCGGTGGAACGGATACGCGCTTGGATGACTCAATTGATGCCTCGAGAGTCACCGTTGTTGATGGAGTGCTGCTGCTAGCCATTGGGTGGGTTGGTGGAGGATGAGGTAGAAAGGTTTCTTGGCTAGGGTTTTCTCGCTAGGAGCTCGAACGGTCGCACGACGAGAGGAAGAAAACGATGCAGGGGAGAATACAGGTAAAAGAAATTTCTATGTCCGCAGTAAATACTTATAGCCCCTGGCATCAAGATCTGTGCGAAGGAAATCTAACGATTGTAGCATCGACGATGTGTGTGCGAGCGTGCGCGATAATTTCGCCACTGCCCCCGGTTGTTGTTTAACATTTTTAATTTTGCGCATGGGAATCGCTAATGATTAAATCACTGCCATATGTGAGTTTCAAGGAAGCGTAGGTTGTAGCCTATGTCATCCTACTGACCGTTGTAGTGGAGAATGAAGGAAATATGCCCTGAGAGGTAATAATAAAGTTGTTATTATGTATTCCTTGTATATGATAGATGTTTATTTTGCATGCTATAATTGTATTGATAGGAAACGTCAATACATGTGTGTTTAATAAACAAAAAGAGTTCCTAGTTATGCCTCTCTTATAAACTAGCTTGTTGATTAACAAGATGATCAAGGTTTCCTGATCATGGACATTGGATGTTGTTAATAACAAGGTCATAGCATTTGTAAAATGATGTGATCAACATTCATCCAACGTATAGCATTATGATCAAGTCATTATGTTTATATTGCTATAACATCATACGAAGTAGTCTTAGTCCTTAGACCATGAGATTATGCTAATTGCTAACACTAGAAGAGTATCTTGATAACATCAAACGTAACACCGTAAGAGGGTGACTATAAAGGTGGGTTCAGTGCTATGAAGGTGTTATGTTGAGGCTCATGGATCAAGAGTGGAATTTGTCAATCCCGATGATGGATAGATTTACTCTAGGCCCTCTCGGTGATATCACATTAAGATAGCTTGCAAGCAAGTGATGTGATCACTAGAATGTTATATCACGGGAACGAGAAAAGAGTGCATGTCAGTAACGAGATCAAACTAGGTATTTTGGATACCGATGATCGAATCTCGGACATGTATTATATCATGAGACAAAGGGATTAAATTACTAGCGTTAAAGGTTCTCACGATCACAAAATTCATCGTTGAATATGCAGGAGTCAGTATGGATCGCCAGGTCCTGCTTCTGATTATTAATCTGAGAGGAGTCTCAATCATGTTTGCATTATTCGCGAACCGTAGGGTTACACACTTAAGAGTTGCCGGACACCATTTAGGAGCACATACGTTTCAGACAAAAGGTTTGCAAAGCGCAGGAAATGTTTCGATAGAAACAGGAATTGTTTCGATAGAAACCGGAATTGTTTCGGGTGAAATTGCAGAAAGTGGTTCTGCATGTGATATTGAAATGTTGCAAGGGGTTTTATGTGAATGTTTGTTAATTAAAGTAATTAACAAAATTCTGAATAAAATAAATAAAAGAGTTTTATTAATTGAGAGTTGCATTTAATTTGGTGGAAATTAAATACATGTGAGTGGGATTTTGGGTGGAGGCCATGTTTATGTGAGTGGAGGTTCACCACATGAATGAAGGAGGGGAGGAGTCCCCCCACTCATGCGCCGGCTATGGGAGGGGAGGGGTCTCCCTCCCTCCTATATAAAGCCCACCTCTCCCCTCTCACAAATCACACCTCCTCGTGAAGGATCTCTCTCCCCCTCTAGATATTCCCCCATGGTCTCGGATTAGCGAGATACATGTTCCCGGTGGCCTTGCGTCTGGAAGGAGTTGCTTCTTCCGCTGATTCACTGGAGCGAGGAGGTGGAGGTTGTCCGGTGGCTTGGACGTGTGTGCGAGGACAGATGCGCTGCTGATTTGCGGCGCTCGGACTTCCACATGATCTTGAGATCGGCAAGCATACGACTATATCAACCACGAGTTCCTACTCGTTAACAAAACTCGTTGCCTTCGAGGGTAAGTTCTCCATGGATGTATGTCCACCCGTTGCTCTGTATCTAGTAGATAGATCTTGGCGTATAGTTCTCCTTGTAGGAAATTTTTGTTTTCTATGTTGTGGACCCAACAGTGGTATCAGAGCCTGATCTATGCATAGGTGCTTTGCACGGGTAGTACACATATGTTTATATGTGGGCGATGATGATCATGTTATTGCATCTTCTATGTACTTTGGATATTGGTGGTATAGTGGGATGAAGCGGCCCGGACCAACCTTACATGGCATCGTACATGAGACCGGTTCCACGACTGACATGCAACTAGTTTTGCATAAGTGGCTAGCGGGTGTCTGTCTCTCCTACTATAGCCAATATCTGATTTATAACGAGTTGCTAATAACTTGGTTATCCTCATTGTGGTTCATGTTCGTAGGTAAGACCGATTCTATCTCCGAAAGCCCTAAGCCACGTAAAACTTGCAATTGATAAATTAGAGGCGTCTAGTTTAGATCGTTGCTGGGCTAGTGTCTTGATATGGTATTGTTGTAAGTAGATGTATGATAGATACTCTTCCAACTCACTTAATGTGTAAGTTCCATAGACCTTGGCCTTACACACAAAGGAATGATAGAGATCATACCACGATGCAAATGATAGAGATCAAATGCATGGACCATCTCATGTCACTTTACACATTAGATGTTAGCATCTTATACTGCTAGTTTGGCGCTTTTGGTAGCACTGTAAGATGATCCCTCATTTAGATATCAAGATAAAATGTGTTCTTCCTTGAGTATGCACCGTTCTATGGATCGTGTTTCGAGACATCACATGATGATCGGGTGTACTCCACTCTACGCTTTCATACAACAGGTGTAAGACAGTTTTACACACGCGAGTACTAAGGTTCTTACTTGGCGAGCCTAGCATGTATATACATGGCCTCGGAACACGGACCAAAAGGTTAAGCATGAGTCATATAGTTGATATGATGCCCATATAGATGCTCACCTTTGAAGCTACACCGACTCGCGTGATGATCGGACTTGGTGTAGTGGATTTGGTTCATGTAATCACCAAAAAGGCACGAGGGATGTCGTTTTTGAGTGGGAGTTCATTTCTAATTTGGATTAGTCGAACTCAATTTGTCATAAACTAAATCGAAGTGAATTTGCATAAGTTGTTGTAGTCATTGGCGTCTGTTCACTACCTTATGCTTAGTTTTAATTGAGATAATAGAACTATAGAATTTTGGATATTTACTTTATGAACTGGTATCGTATTGTTTTGAATGTCAATTTAAAGTTTAGAAGTCCTACTGCAAACTTTCAGCAAACTATATTTACTCCGTGAAGTTTAATAAGTAGTATTAAATCAAGAGTAAGAATTCCAATGTTAGTATCTAAAGTATCATGTTTGCCTAAATGATTCTTGATATTCAAAAGTTGTTTTAATATCGAGGTTATCTAGGAGCTGAAAGAATTGTTTCAGAAACCATCATGTGTGAAAGATATTGTGATATCTGAAACAAAGTTTTTGGTTGCATTATGATAGAGTGTAATTTAGCAAAATACATGTTCTCATATTGTATGAGAATTTGTGAAGGATGGAGATGCTAGGCATCCGAATCTCCCAAAAGGTTTCGGGAATTAAAATTATACTCGTCATTCTTCCTTATAGGCTATAGTAGCTTGATCATGAAAGTTGTCATGATAAGGATGAATAGAAGATGTAAGTAAAATGTTTACTACACTAATAGATTACTAAAGAATGGATTTTTGATAGAATACCAAACATTTGATGTTGGTGATCCACTTCAAAGTGCAAGTCCGAAGGTATTAGTATTTGACTATATACGCTTTGTACTATGTGTCATGTGAATGACACCACTATTGATGTTGATAGATTCTTTTAAAAGGAAAAGGAATTGCTCAAAGAGAATCTATAAAATATTTGGCAGAAAAGAAAAGTTGGAGATGTCCAACTTAGGTATATAGAAGATATACATGTTATGGATGTATTCCTTGCTTGTTAAACAATGTGGTTATGAGGTATTGGATACCGGTATTGGATACCGAATTGGTTGGTATGAAGTGTCATACAGGACAACGCAATTCATGAACTACAATGGCCTAAGTAACTAGCAAGAGAATAAGTGATGATGTTCATCGAAAACAAATAAAGTGTTATTGTGTTTTTCGTTGTTGTCAAACCTAGCCTTCAAGATTTGTTTTAATAATTGTTATTTTTTTCCAGTATTATGAGAACAATGGTTGTTCAACTAATTACCGTATTCCATAAAGGATGGATGAACTTTTACAAGTCTAGTGGGAGAAATCACATCCATAAACACTATTGCTAAAATGTCGCAAGACAAATGATTGAAAGATCACTTATGAAGTAACATCGCTGTTTAAATTATATTGGAAAGAAAACATGAACAAACTCCATGTTGATGGAATTTTGGAGTCTTTGATTTTGATCAATTGACGCTTGTGAGACTTTCCTCGAGATAATTGAAACTCTGTTCATAGGCCAAAGAGGAACATATGACTAGATTATTGGAAATTGTAAATGCTGATGTGCATAGTCCATTATGTGTAGCCATATGCGATGGATCTTTTTTCTTCATATGCTTTCTCCGAAAATTTAAGTGAATATATCTGTATATTTACTTAATAAGGAAGAAGTATGAAACATTTGAAAATTGTTCAAAGACTTTCAAGATGAAGTGGAAAATCATTGTAACAAGAAAATAAAGAGTTTATGATTCGATCATAAAGGAATATATTTGAGTTACATGTTTAGCAAAACACCTAAGATTTGAGAAAATGTTCAATGATTTGTGTTTCCCGATAAACCATAGGAGCATGGCATATTCTAGAGATGAAATCAAACCATGTTTGACATG
The DNA here is from genome assembly GCA_910589775.1 of Avena eriantha. Lineage (NCBI taxonomy): Eukaryota > Viridiplantae > Streptophyta > Magnoliopsida > Poales > Poaceae > Avena > Avena eriantha. The sequence goes on along the minus strand of OU342745.1, from coordinate 328,752,168 downwards.
GTAAGATCAAAGGTGTCATTTATAAAACTGCCATTATGTTTTAAGGATTGAAGCTTTAGAGACTACCGCTTTTACACTGAAAGAGCACCATCGTGATCCGTTGAAATGACACCATATGAGTTATGGTTTGGGATAAAACCCAAATTGTCTTTTCTTAAATTTTGGTATGCTATGCATAAGTAAAATGTTTACAACCAAAGTCGGATAAGCACGTCTTTGTAGGTTATCCCAAAGAATTTATTGGGAATTTCTCCATAACACCGAGGACAAAAGAGTTTGTTACTTGGAACGTTAAGTTTCTTGAGAAGGAATTTTTCATGAAAAGTTAAGTGAGAGGACAATAGAAACTTGATAAGGTTATTGAACCTTAGCTATATGTGCTAAGTAGCGCAGCGCCGGAAAGTGTCCCGGTGGCGGCCATAACGCTCATGGCTCCCGTGATTACAAAAGGTGTGATCTCGGAGATTAGAGTTCCTATTGAACCGTGTGGGTCGGTAAGAATCAAATAGTGTGATTTGATAAGCAAGTCGTTATTGTTTTGACAATGATGAACCGACTACATGCAAATAAGCGATGATGGGCCCTGACTCCATAAAATGACTAGAAGTCATAGAATCCGTGATAGTATCCATACACGAGAAATCAAGTTTCTGAACTTGGAAGACCCTCTGGAAAGGCATGAAGCCTATCGGTGGTGTTTATATCTATAAAGAAATAAGACATGGATGTTTAACATCTATGAAGTAGTCGACATGTCGAAAAGAAGTTTATGAGAATGTTCAAGGAGTTGACTATGACAAGATTTGATCTTTCATAGTGATATTTAGTCTTGACGAACTTGACGGATTAATGTAGCAACCACTACATATAATTTGATGTATGGTAGTTGAATAAACAAAACAAGGTTCTTCTAATAGAATGGTTACCTAGGACGTGTACATGACACGGTCCGAAGGGTTTTGTTAATTCAAAGGGTGCTAAAAGGGCATGCAAACTTCAATAGTTGAAGTAAGCATAGCGGAGTTGGAATCTTCACCATGATGAAACTGTTAAAAGAGTTTAAATTCATCGGAGATGATGAAGATGCTTGCATTTGCAAGAAATTAAGTGGGAGCGCTGAGACATATTTCTAATACATTATGTAGAGGACATATTGTTGATTGGAAATGATGTATCTTGTATTGACACAAGTTAAGAATTTCATTAAAATAGGATTTCAATGAAAGACTTGGGCAAAACCGGAATATTCGGCATCAATGTCTATATGGATAGATTGAGGCGCTAATATGGTTATGCCAGACATACATATATGAGATATTGAAAGGGTTCAATATGGAAACAACAAGAAAGGTTCTTGCTACATGGAAAGGATTGTATCAAGATTCAAGTGTTTCAACACTTGGTGAGTAAAATCACATGAAGATTTTGATCGATTATACCATGATATGTATATATCCAGAATGTCCAATGCTCTAAATGTTATGAGCACATACCAGAATGATTCATAAGATGATCATTGTACGATAGTAAAGATATTCTTATGAGCTTTGGAAGAACTAAGAATATATCATGTATAAGTGACAAATAGTTAAAGGTAGTTCATTGTAAAGTGTTACATTGATACTAGTTTTGTCACAAGATACAAATTAAATTTATATCAATTTAGACTATGGGTGGCACAATGTAATGGAAAGGATGTTCCATGATGCATTTGGATGAGTTCCAAAGTTGAGACATTGTGACGGATACTACAACAAAAGGCTAAGTATACAACTGCTATAGTAGAAGCAAAGGAGGGCATTTGTGTTAAGTAGTTTGTTATCAAACTAGGTGTGGTTCAAAGTGGGCTAATACTATGAAGATATATTGTGTGACAATAATATCAACATATTTTAACCCGAACGAACTAAAGGTCTCACCAGAGGACCAAATTTATACAATGCCATCTCATTTGAGAATGAGTGATGCGTAGAGACGCAAAGACATGCAAATACACACGGACCTGAAACTGTCAGATCCGGATATTATGTTAACCACTAGCAATAGCATATATGCAACACCAGAAAGCCATAGGTGTTCAATACGCAAAGTTTTTCAAACTAGATTATTGACTCTAGTGCAAGTGGGAGACTGAAGGGAATATCTCCGAGAGGCAATAATAAAGTGGTTATTATCTTATTCCATTTTTATGATAAATGTTAATTTTGCATGCTATAATTGTATTGATCGGAAACGTCAATACATGTGTGTTTAATAAACAAAAAGGGTTCCTAGTTATGCCTCTCTTTTAGACTAGCTTGTTGATTAACAAGATGATCAAGGTTTCCTGATCATGGACATTGGATGTTGTTAATAACAAGGTCACAACATTGGTGGAATGATGTGATGGACATTCATCCGAAGTATAGCATTACGATCAAGTCATTATGTTTATATTTCTATAACATCATACGAAGTAATCTTTATCCTTAGACCATGAGATCATGTTAATTGCTAACACCTGAAGAGTATCTTGATAACATCAAACGTCACACCGTAACAGGGTGACTATAAAGATGGGTTCAGTACTACGAAGGTGTTATGTTGAGGCTCATGGATCAAGAGTGGAATTTGTCAATCCTGATGACGGATAGATATACTCTGGGCCCTCTCGGTGATATAACATTGAGATAGCTTGCAAGCAAGTGATGTGATCACTAGAATGTTATATCACGGGAATGAGAAAAGAGTGCATGTCGGTAACAAGATCAAACTAGGTATGGAGATACCGATGATCGAATCTCGGACATGTAATATATCGCGAGACAAAGGGATTTAGTTACTAGCGTTAAAGGTTCTCACGATCACACAAGTCATCGTTGAATGTGTAGGAGTTAGTACGGATCTCCAGGTCCCGCTGCTGATTATTGATCGGAGAGGGGTCTCGATCATGTCTGCATTATTCGCGAACCGTAGGGTGACACACTTAAGAGTTACCGGACACCATTTTGGAGCACATATGTTTCCTACGAAAGAATTGCAAAGCGCAGGAATTGTTTCGATAGAAACCGGAAATTGTTTCGGGTGAAATTGCAGAAAGTGGTTCTGCATGTGATATTGAAATATTGCAAGGGGCTATATGTGAATGTTTGTTAATTAAAGTAATTAAAAAAATTCTGAATAAATTTAATAAAAGAGTTTTATTAAATGAGAGAGCATTAAACTTGGAAAATTTTAATGCATTTAAAGTGGAGACTTTAAAAGGGAATGTGAAGAGGCATTTTAATGTGGAGGGGTTACCACCACATGAATAGGGGAGGTGAGGGGTCACCCCCCCCCCCATGCGCCGGCCATGGAGAGGAGGGGCACCCCCCTCCTCCTATAAAAGGCCACCCATTCCCTCCTTCATCCTCACACCTCCTTGTGAACGATCTCTCTCCCCCTATAGAATTATTCCCACATGGTCTCGGATTAGCGAGATACATGTTCCCGGTGGCATTTCGTCTGGAAGGAGTTGCTGCTTCCGTTGGATCGCTGGAGCGAGGAGGTGGAGGTTGTCCAGTGCTTTGAACGTGTGTGCGAGTACGGATGCGCTGCTGAGTTGCGACACTCGTACTTCCTCACGATCTTGAGATCGGCAAGTGTATGACTACATCAACCACGAGTTCCTACTCATTAACAAAACTCGTTGTCTTCGAGGGTAAGTTCTCGTTGGATGTATGTCCACCTGTTGCTTTGTACCTAGTAGATAGATCTTGGCGTGTAGTTCTCATCGTAGGAAATTTTTTGTGTTCTATGCTGCAGACCCAACAAAAAGAACACACATGCAATGAAACTGGTGGATCCATGTGTGGTCTCTGAAGAGAACACACATTTAAATAATACTGGTGGAGCCATATGTGGTATGTGAAAAGAATAGTCATGAAATGACTCCAGTTGTTATTAGTAAAAATAACACACATGCAATGACACTGGTGGATCCATGTGTGGTCTCTCAAGAGAACACACATTTCAATGACATTGGTGGATCCATAAGTGGTATGTGAAAACAACACACATGAAATGACTCCAGTTGTTCTTAGTAAAAAGAACACACATGCAATGACACTGGTGGATCGATGTGTGTTCTCTGAAGAGAACACACATCCAATGACTCTAGTTGTTGTTAGTAAGAAGGGCACACTTTTTAATGACACTGGTGGATCCATATGTGGTATGTGGAAAGAACACACATGCAATGACACTGGTGGATCCATGTGTGGTTCATGGGCAGGACACACATGCAATGACACTGGTGGATCCATGTGTGGTCTGTGGGAAGAACACACATGCAATGACACTGGTGATATGTGGTTTGTGAAAAGAACAGACATTCAATGACTCTAATTGTGGTTGATGAAAAGAGCAGACATGCAATGACACTGGTGGATCCATGTGTGGTTAATGAGAAGAACACACATGCAATGACACTAGGTGTGGTTGATGTCTACGCACTTCTATTCTTGTAGACAGGTGTTGGGCCTCCAAGTGCAGAGGTTGTAGAACAACAGCAAGTTTTCCCTTAAGTGGATCACCCAAGGTTTATCGAACTCAGGGAGGAAGTGGTCAAAGGTATCCCCTCTCAAGCAACCATGCAATCAAGATACAAGAAGTCTCTTGTGTCCCCAACACACCCAATACACTTATCAGGTGCATAGGTGCACTAGTTCGGTGAAGAGATAGTGAAATACAAGTGGTATAAATAATTATAAGTGGTAATGGTGATAGAAAATAGCTTGATGGCATGGAAAAGACTAAAGGCAAACAGAAATAAAGATGGAAGCAACCAAACATGTAACAGATCTAGTAGCAAACAGTGTATCAATGCTAAGAAACAAGGCCTAGGGATCATACTTTCACTAGTGAACACTCTCATATAAATATCTTCTCTTTATGATACTACTCTTAACTACTCTCCGCTTGGACACTCTAATCAATGGTAGGGTTATAACACCACACCTCCAAGTAAGCCTTTCCCATCTAGAAAACCCCACACTGTCATCTTGAGTACTAGATGAGTCCAACAAACACCACAATTTCATAAAGACATCCAACTCCAAATATAACTCATAAAAAGTATTTGTAATCTCTAGCCTAAGTGCCACCATGGTGAGCATGTTGTCACTTTCACACACATGGGGAGAGCAGAGATTCATTAAAGCACTTGAGTAGCAGAATAGATCTATAGATTACAAGCTCATGATCCCAATAAGATCATGCATAGAGAGAGATATGAACAGATAGATACCGATAGAACCCTTAGCCTCGAGAGAGAACTACTCCCTCTTCATCATGGGAATCCACAATGGTGATGGAGATTCGGTGGAGATCGATGGAGATGGCTCCGGGGGCACCTCCCCATTCCGGCAGGGTGCCGGAACAGAGACTTTCTGTCCCCCGAATCTCCCCTTCGGTGGCGGCGGCGCTGTGGAACTTTTCATGGCTGGAGGCTTGATTATTTAGGGTTTATGCATCGGGAGGCTTCTTATAGGCGAAGAGGCAAGGTCGATGGAGGCCAGAGGGGCCCACACCACCTGGTGGCGCGGCCAGGGCTAGCCTGCGCCACCACATGGTGTGGACAGGCCCTGGCCCTCCTCTGTCTCGTATTCTGGCTCCATGAGTCTTCCGGTAAAATATCAACTTTGGCTTTTGTCCCGTCCAATTCCGAGAATATTCATTTTCTGACTTTCTAGAACCAAAAACAGCAAAAAACAGGCAACTGGCACTTTGGCATCTTGTTAATAGGTTAGTCCAAGAAATCATATGAAAAGTACTCCAAAGTGTGGACAGAACACAATAAAGTGGATAAAACCAAGCATGGAACATCAAAAATTATAGATAAATTTGCAATGTATCAACATCCCCAAGCTTAACTCCTGCTCGTCCTCGAGTAGGTAAGTGATAAAAAGAAAGAATAATTTTTGAGGTGACATGCACCATCAAAGACTTGATCAAAGTATTTGTAAAACATTCAAAGCTGGGATCATAGTACTTCAATCATAACATGAAAGACAAAGTTCTAGCAATAAGACAAAGAAACTATGATGCAACATGAAAAGGCACAAACAAAAGATTCATGAATAACAATGCTTTGTAAGACGTTTGTTTGTTTCACATAAAGAAAACATAGCATAATAGTATTTAGCTTGTCCCTCAATAGAGTAGCAAATATAAATGCATAGGACACCTTCAAAGTTCATAAGAGTGAGTAGATACAAATAGTTTAAAACAAGCAATATCAAGGTATGCATCAATCAACAAGTCTTGGGACAATGCACATAGAACTTAGAATGGCCACTATGCTCTCAAAGTAGGTGCATAAAGGTAGAAGGTGGAGACACAATATAATGGTGGAAGAAAGGCCTTTAAAAAAAGGAAGTAGGGATTCAAGTCTCATAAAGAGCTTCCAAAAATTTTGGTACTTATAGCTTTCAGCTCTCATTGCCCCTATCATAAGCATCTTGAAGTGATTAAGGTTAAAGTGAACAAACTATGGTTTACATGCTTGACGAAGTATAAGTCAGAAATCTCATGTCCCTTGTATACGAGGGCCGCTCCTCATGCTACTCAAGTTTAGTCACCGGTAAGTTCTTGTCATCGTAAGTACATGTGTATCATAGAGAACCACCAACGGGGTACCCCTTGCCCGATGATACGGAAGAATCCCCATATCAAAATGACAAGGCAAGCAGACAACAAGCATCTCAGCATTCTTCTTATTTACCATGGGAATATGGTGCTTTTTTCTCTCTTTCCTCTTTTCATAATCTCTTTTTTCTTTTTCTCTTTTTTTCTCAATATAGGACTCTTTTTTTTATAAGAAGAATGCTTCATAGAGAGCTCATTATGGTTACGCTGCAGTTTCCACCATGTCAGCATGGATTAGACCAGCGGCCCAGGCGTTTCTCAAACACATATACATAACTCCATGGACTTACAAGCTCCCCTTTCATTTCACACCGACGACATCCATATGCAAAAGAGCATGATATCAACTAGGTACAAGTACCAAGTGCAATGTTGAAAGCGTTCCCCGTGAAAGCATGGTTCTGCTAATTCCAAACAAATAAGTGCAAGCATATACAACATAGAAGACACAATGGTTCAAGTTTATTAAGGGCAAGAAAAGTAAAGTGTGCCATCAAGTTCGTGAGAGCTTTAATCACTAGTTTTCTCATAACAAGTTTAATTTGGAAGGTAAACAAAAGCATGAATATACTTGGAATAGCATAAGCTAGTAGGTAGGTATGGTGGACTCTTTGGAATAACTTGGTTTAAGGAGTTGGATGCATGACTGGACCTCATACTTGGTGGTGGAGGCTAGCAAAAGACTGGGAGCGACAAACTAAGAGAGCAATAATGGCCATAATCATGCAGAGCAACAAAACATCATTGATCAAAGCATAGAGTGATACTACAAGTTGAAAACTAAAGGATCATAAAGGCTATGGTGACTTGAGATAGTCATAACATGGTGTGATCATGCGCCAAGTCAACCCACATAAAGCATCAAAGGAGAATACCACTATATTATGCTTTAATATACTAAAACAACGCATGATTCATCCAAGGAACATTAAGCAATCTCAATTGTTTATAACAAGTCATGCTACAGCAAAGCATACTAACCATAAAGCCAAAACAAAATCAAGGATGGCATGACAAAGCATAGGCCACCGTCAAAAACAAGCTCTTTTTACCACATAAGCATGAACTTTCCTACTCTTTTCCAAACCAAACCAAACTATTTGAAAACCAATGAATGAAAGAGGGGGTCCAACCAATTTATTCAGCAAACTAAGCAAACCAAGCAAAACAAAAAAACCAAAACGAAAATGAAAAAGAAGACGCTCCAAGAACAACACGATTGTTCATGAAACAATAAAAATGAAGCGTTTGGAAGAAACCTGGGATTTTTATTGATGAAGAAGGGGATGCCTTGGGCATCCCCAAGCTTTGACGCTTGTACTTCTTGGATATTTCTTGGGGTGACACGTGTGGCATCCCAAAGCTTGAGCTTTAGTCCATCCTTCATCTCATTACTCATTTCTTCCATACACCTGAAATTTTTCCTTCATACAAAACTTCACACAATCTTTATTAGCAACATTAGTGCACTCAAGATAATAAGTCTTAAGGTTTAGTTCTAACACCAAATAAACTTGCATTAAAACACTAGCTACTGTAGAACTCCCCTCAAAAAGCTCAATTCCCCAAAAGAACTCAAAAAGGAACCAACAAGAAGCAAATGTAGAAAATGGCAAAAAATCTGTCAAAACAGACCAGAAGGTAAAGACGAATTTTTTCGAATACCTTATGTTGCTCAAATCAAAAAGTGTTGAACTAAAGAAAGTTAGATAACAACCTGGGGCAGAAGCAAAAAAATTCAAGCCTCAAAAGGACGTATAGAGATTTTACACGAATTTTTACGGTGAAGCACAGAAATCTGTTTCGGGACAACAACTTTCCCAATCATTACTTCTCTCTGATTAGAGGTTACTCTTGGCACAAAAACCAAATAAAAAGGATAAGGAGCGGTTATCACTGAAGTAATAACTTCCAAGACTCATCTAAAACTTTTGGGTTATCTCCCAATAAGTACTTTTCTTTATTGCCTTTAAGTTAGGCATGATAGTTTGAGAAGATGCTCACATAAGAAATATGAATTGAAGTAAAAGAGAGCATCAAGAAGCAAATTTAAAACACATTTAAGTCTAACCCACTTCCTATGCATAGGAATCTTGTAAAGAAACAAGTCATGAAAGCACAAAGCAACAAGCATAGTAAAGCAAAACAAGTGCAACTTCAAGACTTTCAACATAAAGAGGGGAAACTTAATATTGTTGAGATACATAAAACCATGTTTCCCTCTCTCATAATAACCTTCAGTAGCATCATGAATAAAATTAACAATATAACTATCACATAAAATATTCTTATTATGAGCCACATGCATAAAAGAATTACTACTCCCCACATAAACATAGTCATTCTTATTAATTATAGTGGGAGCAAATTCAACAAAATAGCTATCATATTATTCTCATCACCATAATCATCAAATATAGGAGGCATATTGTAATCACAATAAATTTTCTCCTCAATAGTAGGTGGACTGAAAATATCATATTCATCATTGTAATCATCATATATTGGAGGTTTGGTATCATCATAAGCAATAGAATAGCTATCTTCCAAACCTGGGGAACTAAAAAGATCATTGTCATAAAAACTAGCTTCCCCAAGCTTAGACTTTACCATAGCAGTAGCAATAATGGTGTCCAAAGAATTCATACTAACAACATTGCTATTAGCATGCTAATAAAGTTCCATAGGTTTTTTTATTTTCTCTTCAAACACTTCATGTCCTAACTCAAGATAAATACTATAAAGCTCTCTAATTTTTTTGTTGTTTTCCATTAGGCCTAACTAGTCAAAACAAGAAACAAAAAGACAAAATTGCAGAATCTAAAGGAAATAACTTCGAGCACTCACACCGGAGGATGTGAGTACCTTTTACCTTACCTCCCCGGCAACTGCGCCAGAAAATAGCTTGATGTCTACGCACTTCTATTCTTGTAGACAATTGTTGGGCCTCCAAGTGCAGAGGTTTGTAGAACAGCAGCAAGTTTTCCCTTAAGTGGATCACCCTAGGTTTATCGAACTCAGGGAGGAAGTGGTCAAAGGTATCCCCTCTCAAGCAACCCTGCAATCAAGATACAAGAAGTCTCTTGTGTCCCCAACACACCCAATACACTTTTCAGGTGTATAGGTGCACTAGTTCGGCGAAGAGATAGTGAAATACAAGTGGTATAAATAATTATAAGTGGTAACGGTGGTAGAAAATAGCTTGATGGCGTGGAAAATACTAAAGGCAAATGGAAATAAAGATGGAAGCAAGCAAACATGTAACAGATCTAGTAGCAAACGGTGTATCAATGCTAAGAAACAAGGCCTAGGGATCATACTTTCACTAGTGAACACTCTCATATAAATATCTTCTCTTTATGATACTACTCTTAACTACTCTCCGGTTGGACACTCTAATGAACGGTAGGGCTATAACACCACACCTCCAAGTAAGCCTTTCCCATCTAGAAAACCCCACACTGTCATCTTGAGTACTAGATGAGTCCAACAAACACCACAATTTCATAAAGACATCCAACTCCAAATATAACTCATAACAAGTATTTGTAATCTCTAGCCTAAGTGCCACCATGGTGAGCACGCTGTCACTTTCACACACATGGGGAGAGGAGAGATTCATTAAAGCACTTGAGTAGCAGAATAGATCTATAGATTACAAGCTCATGATCTCAATAAGATCATGCATAGAGAGAGAGAGATGAACACATAGCTACCGGTAGAACCCTTAGCCTCGAGAGAGAACTACTCCCTCCTCATCATGGGAATCAGCAATGGTGATGGAGATGGCGGTGGAAATCGATGGAGATTGCTCTGGGGGCACCTCCCCGTTCTGGCAGGGTGCCAGAACAAAGACTTTCTGTCCCCCGAATCTCCCCTTCGGTGGCGGGGGCGCTGCAGAACTTTTCGTGGCTGGAGGCTTGATTATTTAGGGTTTATGCATCGGGAGGCTTCTTATAGGCGAAGAGGCAAGGTCGGTGGAGGCTAGAGGGGCCCACACCACCTGGTGGCGCGGCCAGGGCTAGCCCGCGCCACCACATGGTGTGGCCAGGCCCTGGCCCTCCTCCGTCTCGTATTCTGGCTCCGTGACTTCCGGTAAAATATCAACTTTGGCTTTTGTCCCGTCCAATTTCGAGAATATTCATTTTCTAACTTTCTAGAACCAAAAACAGCAAAAAACAGGCAACTGGCACTGTGGCATCTTGTTAATAGGTTAGTCCAGAAATCATATGAAAAGTACTCCAAAGTGTGGACAAAACACAAGAAAGTAGATAAAACCAAGCGTGGAACATCAAAAACTATAGATACATTTGCAATGTATTAGTGGTACATGATATGGTTTGTGAGAAGAACACACGTGCAATCTCAACTTCTACTTGACCAATCTCCGGATCATTCCTTGAAACCTTGATAAACACTTGATCTTCTTCACTTTCTTCTTCTTCCAACCTTGAAGCCAACATATGGTTCAAGCATTGCCTATGGATAAATCTTACTGGTAAAAATCAATACAAACATAAGTCCATAAAGATTGTCATTAATTACCAAAACCACACATGCGGCACACATGTTCTTTCAGCCGCCCAGCAGGCCATAGGCCTTGCTACCAACTACGGGCCACCTAGGTTAGCCGGATTGGTGATATGATATGAGGATACCCATTTTGCATATCCCAACAGTAGCCCTGGAGGACTTTGAAATCTTGCGCCGTCTTGCCCATTGATCTTTGAATACTCTGTCTAGGTGATGCCGAAAATTCATCAAGCAATATCTCAAAGGTATCCCAAAGAACCCTACAATCCTATCTGGCTTCGCAATGTAGTCGGAGATTCCTTGAGTCTTTGCTTCCAGAGCCGGACAATGTCCGCCTTCGATGGAATCTTCAGATGTGAAACTTCACTGCAATTGTCAGGAGGATGTCGTAGGGTACAACCGCGCACGTTCGTCTCCATGTCGGCAGTGCTCCATCCATTAGATCTCTTAGCACAAATCTTGATGCGGGGTCTATATATTTTCACCGTGGTCAGTTTATTTTCTTTTTACCCGTATTTGCTTCCTCGTCTTCGTCTTCCTCCAGCCGCGCACCCGTTCGAGCTCTTCTTCGGAAAACCCTAGCCAGAGACTTTTTCTTCTCCATCCACTCCCTCATCACAATGGCCTCCAGCAGCTCCATTCCTCCGACGACGGCGACCCCCGAGGCTATTATAGAGCCATCCCAGGGAGTAACTGTCCCGCCGGAGGGGGTGGTTGTCCCTGTCATCGCCGTGGTGGAAACCACCGGCGACGACCAAGAACGAGCGGCACCAGAAGCTGCTAAAGAAGACAACGACTCCCACAAGGGGTGTGGAGGGGATCTAACCTCACCGCCAAAGATCTGTAGGAACTAGTCACCAAGGGGTATCTCCCCGCGGCGAAGGACTTGGTCTGGCGGGCGGCACCGGTCGGCGATGTGGTTCCTTCTCCCCAAGGCGGAGAGCAGGTGTACCTCAAGGCCCAGCTGGTGCGAGGCGTAAGCCTGCCAGTCTCCGACTTGTTCTTAGACGTTCTCCGGCACTTCTGAGTACTTCCCCACAATCTCTCTCCCAACATCATCTTAGTCCTTAGCAACTTTGTAGCTCTGTGCGAAGGATTCATAGGCTTCAAACCTAGGTTAGATCTGCTCATGTACTTTTTTACCGTCAAGAGAGAGTCCATAGAGTCCAAGGACGAATTGCGGATCCACGGAACCCTTAGCTTCAAGATCCGACCTATCCGGCGCTTCCCCGACATCATAGGGCATGAGTCATGCAAGAACTGGCAGCACACGTACTTCTACGGTCTAGATTATTCCTCTGCTTGACCGCCTTGAGACATACCCTGACTTTGTCAATGGAGCCGCCGCCGAGGTGCCCGCATGGCAGACCCCAGCCTCCCTTCCCTCTAATGACGAGGCCAACCGCGTCGTAAGGCGGATTGAATGGCTCGTGAATGGAGGTTTGACAGGCTTGGACTTGCCATGTGTTAGTTTGTTAGGAGGATCCAGCCTCTGTAGCATCATGCCGAGTTGATGTGCAAGTACACTCAAGATAGGAGGGATCCCATGCGAATTTCGTGGGAAAACTTGTCCACTGACTCTGTCAAACTCTGGCTTAAGGACATTGTCAAGGTGAAGGACATGAAGCGCGGCTTCAAGATCATCTATGACATGTTCGATTGTGACACAAGCCCAGAGGTAGCTTTTGTTTCCTTTGTTGCTCGTTATATACTCTAAGGTTTTTCCGACTTGAAGCTGTCAGTCTAACACTTCTCTATATCCTAGTTGGTGGCCTTGGCAGCGGATCAGATGACCACCCAGGTCTATGATCCCAAGCTGAAGGATATCCAAGTGGTGTCCTACGACGACGCCCCCAAGGATCAGCCAGCTCTGGCAGCGCGAAAGCGGAAGAGCTCCACCTTTAACGCAGCTGCCGAGGCCAAGAAGAAGAAGAGATCGACAAGTGGAGTCTCCAGACGATCCACCGCCGCCTTAGAGGCGTAGAAGAAGAAATCCACCGGCATTCCCCTCACCAAGGATCCTGCCGTGGAGTAAGTGTATTCATTCTCCAGCTTATACTTTTTAGCTCATACCTTTTTTTCAACTCTTGTACTTATAGTTTGTATGTTTCAGGAGGAAAGTCGGTGTTAGTTTGAAGCGATCCTCCAGAGATGCTGGAGGTTAAAAATATATTCATGACATGCTGACCAGAGACGTGGCCGCCAACACCTCTCCCGCTACTGCTCCCCCTACTCCTACCGTCAAGCCTTCGGTTGGCCCCGCTGGGCCTTCGTCCCCGTCATCCCTGAGATCTCTGCCATGGATACAGATGTCAATCCAATCCTTGATATCTCAGGCTCTGTCGAGGCAAACGTTGCTCCCAACAGCCAAGCGACGCATGATAGCACTTCCTCCAAAGTGGTTGAAGCTCCGACTAAGGATGCCACTAAGAAAGGGAAGCAAGTGGTGGAAGAGGCAGAGGCGGAGGCAACGGTCAAGGTAGGAGCTTCTGAGCCATCACCTGTTCTAAAGACGCAACAAGTGGCTAGGGCATCATCCATGCCTCCGGCTTCAACATCTCCTTTGGTTGCAACTCCTCTAACATTGTGCATGGATGACCTTATTGCGCAGGCGGATGCCGTGTATAACAATGCCGGCATCTTCCACACCGCATATGCCAATCTGGCCAACAATGTCAAGCGTATTACCACTGTAAATATTTTGAACTTCAGTTTGTTTATTTTGCATAGTATATCCCTCTGTAGCCCCCAAGCTCTTAGGCGGATAAACAATAGTTATTGGCATGAGTGCTCCAAGAAATTTAAGAGTAGAACTTGATAGTGTAGCCCCCGAGCATCTAGGTGGAAACTTAGAAGAATTCCGGCTAGATGCTCTAAGAGTAGCATACTTGCTGATTAAAATGTTGTGTTGTAGCCCCCGAGCGTGTAGCTGAAACCATATAGTTCTGACTAGATGCTCTAGAGAAACTAAGCATGCTTGTTCGTTTGCAGAATGAGAATAGACAGAGGGTCACCGCTAATGAGAGGTTTGCTGCTTTGCGGAAGGAGCTGGACCTTGAATAGGGTAAAACCGCCTTCCTGAAGCAACAGATCAAAAATAGCCAGAGTCTGTTTCTTGTAACAGCTCCTTGCTTTTCCTCATGGATTCTTTTGCCGTCTTCTCATAATGTTTTCTTATTTCTGTCCTACAGAATCCATTGCCAAGGCCAAGAGCATCGTCAAGCAATCAAAGCATATCTAGGAGCTCGATGATGAGAACAAAATTTTAAAGAAAGACCTGGCCGATGCCGTCAAGGGCCATGAGGAGGCGATGAGGGTGCTGCAAGAATCTCCTGATGCCGAGATGCATCGCCTGAAGGAAGAAATTGTACAACTCAAGGAGCAGAACCAAGCTTCCAAAGAGCAGAATGTGAGGAACCTTGAAGTGTACAAGATAGTCCAGAAGGAGTGGGATGTCTTGGCTGAGACATGCAAGCAAGTGGAGACGAGCATCTTCAATAACTTTTCTCCATCTTGGTCAATTATGTACTTTGGATAATCATTTGATTTATTTGTACTCATGGTCCTTGTATCTTGCACAAACAACAACTCCCATTGGCTTGGCCAACCTGGGTGAAGGTGCTCCAGATCCCAAGGAACGCATGGTTCTTGTCGGCAACTTTGTCAGCACCGCCATTGCCCAAGCCAAGGAGATAGCCCAGCCTCTAGGAATTAATATCAAGGCGATAGACTCAGCGGCCAAGTACGTGGAAATCCTGCGCCAAGTCCCTGAGAAAGTCAAGGACTAGAAAGCCACTTCCATCTGGGCTGGTGCAAGGATGACCTTGTCCTTGGTCAAGGCACACTACGACAACGCCGACATCGACCTGGTGACCTTTGGCTTTCCCAAGCTAGATGAGGAAGGGAAGGAAATCGATAACGATGCTATTTGGAATTCCCTCTCCGGCTTCGACACCAGGATTGCCAGAATGGTCAACGCAGATGTCTTTGTGCCTGCCGAGATCCTTGACAAAGACATGACCTCGTCTGAGTCTAGCCCATCTCCCTCCGAGTTTGACGAGCTCTCCCAGCCTGGCTCACTTGATGATGCCACCACGAAGCCCCCTGCAACGGAGCCATTAAAAACATTGTCTGTATTAAATGTATCTCTACGAAGTGTATGCGGAAAATCTGATGTTTTATTAAGGCGGAAGAACTTGTACTCAAGTTTCCTGCTACTTATCAGTTTCTAGCATGTGTATATTTTTTAAGCAAGTGCTGGCTTATCCATTATTCTGGTTCATATGCTTGATCTTTCGTGAGACGAAAGACTCGCAGCACAGAACTATGCCCTTAGGTGATGATGCTTAATAGCACCATCAAGAACCTAAGAGCAAAATCGCCGGCTTTGAGTGCTGAGAAGTCACTACTCTAGAATCCACATAAAACTTCAGAAAACGTGTAGACCAGAAAACTTAAGCTAACGCCCGTAGGCGGAATTTTCACAGGTGCAAATGCAAAATTGCGTATAAAGGTATTATATGATCCAAAAATGAACAACTAAAGGAGGTAAAAGACTCAAGGAATATGAGTGAACCAAATGCTTTATTTCATTGATCACATAAGAAACTTATTACATAATATAAATGTGCTAAGTGTAAAAGGGACATAGTTGTGCTATGTTCCATGGCCGATCTGTCTCTGGGTAATTATCATCGGAATCATGTTGCTTGCGTTTGCGATTTTTTGGCCTATCTTTCAACTCGCGAATATTGTCGAGGTAATAGGAACCATTTATTAATGCTTTGCTTATGACGAATGGTCCTTCCCAAGGCGGGGATAGTTTGTGTGATTTCTCCTGCTTGAGCCTAAGCACCAGATCCCCTTCTTTTAAACGAGTGATGCTTTACACGGCGACCATGGTAGCCACGCGGCTTCTGCTAGTAGATGGCAGATCTCTAGCATGTCGGCACGTGCTCTTCTTCGAGTAGGTACACTGATAGGCGTCTGGATTCTTCAGCATCATCCTCCTTATAGGCGGCGACTCTTGGAGCATCGTGGAGGATGTCGGATGGAAGGACGGCTTCTCCTCCATAAACAAATGGAGAAAGGAGTCAAGCGGTGGATCTGTTGGGTGTTGTTCGTAAACTCCACAAGACAGATGGTAACTCCTCCACCCAGGCTCCAGCTGCTCTATGTAGCGGTGCCTCTAAGCATGGCTTGATTGCGTGCAGAATTAGTCCATTGGCCATTTCAACTTGCCCATTTGACTGTGGGTGTGCCATAGATGCTAGGTCAAGGTGGATGCCTTTTTCATGACAGTACTCCTCAACTTCTCCGAGAGACAAATTTCTTCCATTGTCGGTGATGATTCTGTGTGGGAGACCAAATCTCACCACTAGATCCCGGACAAATTTTAGGGTTGTTGCCCCATCAAGCTTTCTAATGGGTTTAGATCCAATCCATTTTGTGAACTTATCCACTTCTACTAGCAAGTGTGTAAATCCAAAGGGTGTTGTCTGCAAAGGTCCCACCATGTCCAGCCCCCAGACTACAAATGGCCAAGTTATTAGTAGTGTTCGCAATTCTTCAGCTAGAACACTTGGTTGTCTTGCATAGAACTGACACCCAAGGCATGTTTGTACCAACTTGTCGGTGTCCGCCTTGGCAGTCAGCCAGTAGAATCCTTGCCGGAAGGCCTTGGCCACCAGCGATCGGGGAGCGGCGTGATGCCCGCAATCTCCGAGATGTATTTCTCTAAGGATTTCAATACCTTGCTGCTGGGAGACACATCGAAGGAAAACTCCTGTGGTACTTCTTTTGTATAGCTGGCCGTTAATGATGACATAGCCTTTTGCTCTGCGTACTATTTGCCAGTTTTCGAATTCGTCGGCGGGCAAAGTTCCATCTTGTAGATAGTCCATGAACGGTTTCGTCCAAGCTAGAGAGGTCACTGTTACTATATTAACAAATGAGTTAGGGTCCACTCCCTTCACGGATGGGGTGCGTAAATGTTCTAGGAAAACGCCTGGTGGAATTGGTCGATGAGCTAATCCAAGCTTTGACAGCAGATTTGTCACCTCGTTCTCCTCCCTTTTGACGTACTTGACTTCGTAGATGTCGAAGAACTTGGCTATTCTATCTACTTCATCTCGATATGCCACCATCATAGGGTTCCGCGCATTCCAGGTGCCAGCTACTTGATGGGCAACCAAGTCGGAATCTCCACAGCAAACTATGCGCTTGATGCCAATATCTTTGGCCACACAAAGTCCGTGATGAGGGCCTCATACTCCGCCATGTTGTTGGTAGCATTGAAGTGAATCTGCAGGATGTATTGCAACTTTTGTCCTGTTGGTGATTGCAATAATACACCAGCCCCCGAGCCGTTGAGTAGCTTTGATCCGTCAAAGTGCATGACCTAATATTCTTGCTCTAGCACAGGAGTGTCTTCTGGCAGTTCTATCCAATCTACGATAAAATCCGCCAATGCTTGTGATTTGATAGCGTCGCTTCTCTTGTAGGTGATTTCAAAGGTGGCAAGTGCAATGCCCCACTTTGCCACTCTTCCTGTAGCGTCGTTGTTGTTGATTATGTCAGATAGTAGAGCTTTGCTCACCACTGTGATAGGGTGCTCCTGGAAATAGTGCCTTAGCTTGCATGAAGCAAGGAAAAGTCCATAGGCTATCTTTTGGTAGTGTTGGTAACACTGTTTGGATTCCGTCAAGACCTCGCTTACATAGTAAATGGGTCGCTGAACTCCGTATTTGTGTGTTGGTTCTTTGCACTCTACCATGATGACGATGTTGATTACTTGGTTGGTTGCCACCATGTAAACTAACATAGGCTCCCTTGACACCGGTGCTGCAAGTATTGGTGGGGAGGAGAGTATTCTCTTCAACTCCTGAAGTGCTGCGTCAGCCTCGTCCGTCCATGTGAATTTGTCCGCCATCTTGATCAACTTGTAGAGTGGCATAGCCTTCTTGCCAAGTCGGCTGATGAACCGGCTTACTGCTGCTACATAGCCTGTGAGCCTTTTTATGTCCTTCAGGCATGTCGAACATTTGATGTCGAGGATGGCCTTGATTTTCCCCGGGTTCACCTCGATTCCGCAATGCAAAACAATGAAACCCAATAGTTTGCCAGAAGGTACCCCGAAGACACACTTCTTGGGGTTTATCATCATGTTGTATTTCTGGAGATTGTCGAAGGTTTCCTGCAAGTCAGCGATAAGATCATTTTATTTCTTTGACATTACCGCGATGTCGTCCACGTAAGCGTGTACGTTGCAACCTATTTGGTCGTGCAGGCAACGTTGCATTGTCTGCTGGTAAGTAGCACCAGCGTTTTCAACCCAAAGGGCATCGTGACGTAGCAATACGTGTCGCAGGGTGTGGTGAACAAAGTGGCCAGTTGGTTCGACTTTCGCATTCGGATCTGGTGGTAACCTGAGTAAGCATCAAGAAAACATAGAAGTTCCAAGCTAGCCGTCCAGTCAATGACTTGGTCAATGTGAGGCAAATCAAATGGATCCTTCGGACACACTTTGTTCAAGCCGGTGTAATCAATGCACATTCTTACTTCATTCGTTCCCTTTTTGGGGACAAGTACAGGATTTACCATCTATCGGGTGTGAATAACTTCTCGGCTAAAGCCAGCCTTAAGTAACCTAGCTATTTCTTTGCCTATATCCCTTCGTCTTTCATCACCAAAGCGTCGTAGAGGTTGCTTCACCGGTTTGGCATTGGGATCAATATTCAAGCTGTGCTCGGCAAGTTCCCTAGGTACACCTTTCATGTCGGCAGGTTGCTAGGCAAAGATGTCCCTATTCTCACGAAAGAACTTGACGAGCGCACTTTCCTATTTGGGATCCAAGTTTGTGCCAATGGCGGTGGTATTGGAGGAATCTCCTTCAACAAGCTCCACCTGCTTGGTCTTGATGGCGTCCTTGAATGTAGGTTTAGCAGTAGTGATCTGCTCCTTAGAAGTCGGCATATCCGAGGCATCGACCTGGTTCTGGATCTCCTTAAAATCCTCACCATAGAGAACTGTTTCGGCGAAGGTGGCCTCACTGAGCTTGCACTCCCGTGCCTTGGTGAAGCTTTCGTCAACGATGATGATGTCGTTTGGTCCGGGTATCTTGAGCTTGTTGTAGACAAAGCATGGCCTTGTGAGGAAAGAGTGGAAGATGTCGCGTCCGAAGATGACGTGGTACACGCTCTTGAAGGGCACCACTTCAGAGGTCATGCGTTCTTAGTGGTAATTGTTAACATCGCCAAAAGTGACCGGAAGGGTGATGCAGCCCAGGGAATTTGCTTGTCGGCCAGGGACAACCCCATGGAACACGGTGTTGCTCTTCCTTAGCTGGGTCTCTGTCAAGTTCATCTTGTGTAGTGTATCTAGGTACATGATGTTGATGTTGCTTCCACTGTCCACGAGGCACTTGGTGAACTCTGTGCCGTCAATCAAAGGATTGATGACCATGGCATACTGGTTCTCTGATGTGATAAGGTCTGGGTGATCCTTTTTATCCCAAGTAATTGGAATTTCTGACTAACGAGGACTAACCTCGGCAATGTCCATGGTGAAGGACTTAGGGTTTTGCGAAAAAAGAGAACGTTGGGGATTTTGTCTGATGTCAGGAAAACAATGGAGTCAAAGTCGCATGAGTATTGGGAAATCGCACTATTACAAGTTGTCTCGGAGATTTCGGGTTACCCTCGCTTGGGCTTCTCCCGTCCTATATATAATAGGCCGGGTCTCAAAGTTGTAGCGCATAGGTTTTTACATATGTGTGATTACAATACCAACACATTGTCGGTTCAGAGATTCTTTCCTAATACAATCAAAGTGTCTGTCGATTGCTTCCTTGGGCTATCATCTGGAATTTTCATGGGTCGTAAGCCTTTTACCCAGCATAGGGCAACAAATCATAAGCATCCGAGTAAACATACCTATGTCACCGACCACCTGACGTACTAGGGAACCGGAGGGAGGGTGGCCATCAGTATCATTAGGGAGGTTTTGTGGGCCCAGACGGTGGGAGTGCAAAGGAAGCTATGGTAACATGGAGCCTTGTTTTTCGAAGGGATTTTTCCCTTTACCCTCTCCCTTGTTGGAAGATTTGGGTTCCACGTCTTCATCCATATCGCTTGATTCCTTGGGCTCCTCCTCCTTCTTCTTCCCTTTGCCCTTTCCGTGAGGTATGTTCTTTCGACTTTGCTTGTAGCCGTACTTAGGGTCTTCCTTAAGGTCGTTGACCAATTTGCATTGGTGGTTGGTGTGGGTGGCTTTGCCGTTTGTGTCAAGGTGGACGAAACACGGCATATCACGGTACTCTTTGTACATTTGGGGTGTTGGAGATATGCCCAAGAGGCAATAATAAAGTGGTTATTATTATATCTTTATGTTTATGATAAATGTTTACATCCCATGCTATAATTGTATTAACCGGAAACATTAATACATGTGTGTTTTGTAAACATAAGAGAGTCCCTAGGAAGCCTCTTGTTGAACTAGCTTGTTGATTAATTGATGATCATGGTTTCCTGATCATGGACATTAGGATGTGATTAATAACAAGGTTATATCATTAGGAGAATGATGTGATGGACACACACCCATAGTAAGCGTAGCATAAGATCAAGTCATTAAGTTCGTATTGCTATAAGCTTTTAAATGCATAGTAACCTAATCCTTTGACCATGAGGTTTTGTTAATCACCATCACCGGATGGGTACTTTGATGACATCAAACACCGCTTCGTAACTGGGTGGTCATAAAGGTGTCATTGGGTATTCTGAAAGTATGTGTTGAAGCGCATGAACCAAGATTGGGATTTGTCCATCCATATGACGGATAGATATGCTCTGGGCCCTCTCGGTGGAATGTCATCTAGTTAGCTTGCAAGCATGTGACTAGGTCATAAGGGATGACATATCATGGAACGAGTAAAAGAGTACTTATCAGTAACGAGGTAGAACTAGGTATGGAGATACCGATGATCAAACCTCGGATAAGTATAGTATCGCGTGACAAAGGGAATTGGTTTCGTATGTTAATGGTTCTATCGATCACGAAGTCATCGTTGAGTATGTGGGAGCCGTTATGGATGTCCAGATCCCGCTAATGGTCATTGATAGGAGATGTGTCTCTGTCATGTCTGCATATTCACGAACCGTAGGGTGACACACTTAAGGTTCGAAGTTGTTTTAAGTAGATATGGAATGTGCGTTGGAGACCGAATGTTGTTCGGAGTCTCGGATTGGATCCGGGACATCACGAGGAGATCCGGAATTGTCCGGAGAATAAGATTCATATATTGGGAATCATTTTCTGACTTAGGAAATGTTCCAGAGTATTTGTATGAGGTTTCTAGAAGGTTTCGGAATGTTCCGGAAGGTTCTGTAAGATTTCTTGGAGTTTGCTTGAAAACCAAGAAAGGATCAAGGAGTCCTTGTGGGGTAAGACAAGGATTCGTGGGGGGGAGGACTCCTCCCCCCACCTCCCAATCCGCCGGCCATAGGAGGGAGGGGAGTCCTACAAGGACTCCCCCTCCCATGGCGCATCCCCCCTTTAAATAGAGGGGTAGGGGCGCCCCCTCCAGGCCCTCCTCAACTACTCCAAATCTCTGCCGCCTCTCTCCTCCTCCTTTCTTCTGCACAGGCATAGGCGAAGCCCTGCAGAATTCTCTACTCCACCACCACCACCACGCCGTCGTGCTGCTGGGATTCCATGGAGAAGATCTACTACCTTCGCTGCTCGCTGGAACGAGGAGAGGAAGGTCTGCTTCGACTCCGCACGTGTGACCGACTACGGAAGCGCTGCCGAAACGCGGCGCCGAAAGGATCGTCCACTTGACCGACTGCGGAAGCGCTGCTGGAACGCGACGCCGGAAGGATCGTCCACACGATCTTGAGATCGGCAAGTGATCGACTACATCAACCACGAGATCTAATCTCGTTAACGCTTTCGGATCTATGAGGGTTAGTTCCTATCTATCTCGTTGCTCATGTCTAATAGATTAGATCTTGGCTTTTATCTAGATTAGATCTGGGTTTTGTTCATTCTTGCGGTAGAAATTTTTTGTTTTCCATGCTACGAACCCATCAGTGGTATCAGAGCCGTATCTATGCGTAGATCTGTTGCACGAGTAGAACACAATGGTTTGGTGGGCGTTGGTGCTCGTGCCGTCTTTTGCTTTGTGTACTTTGCATCTTGCGGCATGGTGGGATGAAGCGGCTCGGGCTAACCTTACATGTCATCGCAGATGAGACTTGCTCCAGGCTTGACGTGTAACTTGCTTTGCACAAGTGGCTTTGCGGGTGTCTGTCTCTCCCACCATAGTATAGATCCAATTTACACTTTGCACTTGATAGCACTTGTATCAACGTTGTGGTTCAGTTTCGTAGGTAAGATCCGTTATTGTTCGAAAGCCCCAAACCATGTAAAACATGCAAAGAAAATTAGAGGCGTCTAACTTGTTTTTGCAGGGGTTTTGTGATGTGATATGGCCATCATGTGATTGTGATTATATTTGATGTATGCAATGATCCTTGTTGTAATATGGCAACCGGCAGGAGCCTAATGGTTGTCTTTAATTCTGTTAAGACCTGTGTGTCTATTCATCTTGTAATAGCTTTATTCCAAGTAGTTGTAATAGTTGCTAGTGATGATGGACAACCATGAAGGGGCGCCACTGACCTTGACGCAATGCTGGTGATGATGGAGATCATGTTCGTGCTTTGGAGATGGAGATCAAAGGCGCAAGAAGAAATGGCCATATCATATCACACTAATTATGAATTGCCTGTGATGTTAATCCTTTATGCATCTTGTATTGCTTAGATCGCGACGGTAGCATTATTAGATGATCCCTCTCACTAAATATCAAGTAATAAAGTGTTCACCCTTAGTTGGCACCGTTGCTAAGACTCGTCGTTTCGAAGCATCTCGTGATGATCGGGTGTGATAGACTCTACGTGCGCATACAACGGGTGCAAGCCAGATTTGCACATGCGGAAACTAAGGTTAACCTTGACGATCCTAGCATGTACAGACATGGTCTCGGAACACGGAATACCGAAAGGTAAAGCATGAGTCATATGGATGATATGATGAACATGTTGATTGTTCGCCTTTAAAGCTACATCATCTCACATGATGATCGGACTTGGTGTAGTGGATTTGGTTCATGTAATCACTAAAACAACTCGAGGGATGTTGTTTTGAGTGGGAGTTCATTTGTAATTTGGATTAGTCGAACTCAATTTATCATAAACACAATCAAAGTGAATTTGCATAGTTTGTTGTAGTCATTGGCATCCGTTCACCACCTTACGCTTAGTTATAGTTGAGGTAGTGGAACTATAGAAATTCTGGATATTTGCTTTACGAACTGGTATCGTATTGTTTTTAAGTGTCAATCTAAAGTTTAAAAGTCATGTTGCAAACTTTCAGCAAACTCCGTTTACTCTGTGAAGTTTAATAAATAGTATTAAAACAAGAGTAACAATTCTAGTGTTAGTATCTAATGTATCATGTTTTGCCTCCATGATTCTTGATACTCAAAAGATTGTTTTTAATATCAAGTTTATCTAAGAGCTGAAAGCAATGTTTCAGAAACCATCATATGTGAAAGGTATTGCGATATCTAAAACAATGTGTTGGTTACAACATGATAGAGTATACTTCCTCATATTTGATGAGAATTTGTGAAGGTTGGAGACGCTAGTCGTCCTAATCCTCCAAAAGTTTTTGAAAAAGAAACATTATACTCGCAATTCACCTTTATAAGCTATAGCAGCTTGATCATGAAAGTTGTCATGATAAGGATGAATAGAAGATGTAAGTAAAATATTTACTACACTAAAAGATTACTAAAGAATGGAATTTTGAAAGAATGCCAAACATTTGATGATGGCGATCCACCTCAAAGTACAAGTCCAAAGGTATTAGTAGTTGACTATATACGCTTTGTACCATGTGTCATGTTGATGACACCACTATTGATGTTGATAGATTCTTTTAAAAGAAAAGGAATTGCTGAAAGAGAATCTATAAAATATTTGGCAGAAAATAAAAGGTTGGAGATGTCCAACTTAGGCATATAGAAGATATACATGTTATGGTTGTATTCCTTGCTTGTTAAACAATGTGGTTTTCCAGTATTGGATACCGAATTGGTTGGTATGAAGTGTCATACAGGACAACACAATTCATGAACTGCAATGGCCTAAGTAACTAGCAAGAGAAAATGTGATGATGTTCATAGAAAACAAACAAATGGTTGTTGTGTTGCTCGTTAACATCAAAGCTTGCTTTCAAGATTTGTTTCAATAATTGTTATTTTGCAGGTATTATGACGACAAAAGGTTGTTCAAATAATTACCGTATTTCATAATAGATGGATAATATACAAATCTGGTAGGAGAAATAACGACCATAGAACTAATGCTAAAATGTCGCAAGACAAATGATTGAAAGATCACTTGCAAAGTGACATCGCCGTTTAAATTATATTGAAAGGGGTACATGAAGAAACTCCATGTTGATGGATTTTTTGGAGTCTTTGATTTGGATCAAATGACGTTTGTGATACTTTCCTGGAGATAATTAAAACTCCGTTCGTAGGCCAAAAGAGGAACGGACGACTAACTGACTGGAATTTGTACATATTGATGTATATAGTCCATTACGTGTAGTCGTGGGCGATGGATTTCAACTTCATATGCTTTCTCCGAAGATTTGAGTGAGTATATGTATATACTTATTCAATAAGGAAGAAGTATGAAATATTTGAAAAATGTTCAAAGACTTTCAAGATGAAGTGGAAAATCATTGTAACAAGAAAATAAAAGAGTTTATGATTGGATCATAAAGAAAGATGTTTGAGTTACAAGTTTAGCAAAACACCTAAGATTTGAGGAATCGTTCCATGGATTTGCATTTCCCAAAACACCATAGGAGTATGGAGTGTTCGAGATATGTAATGAAACCTTGTTTTACATGGTAAGATCAAAGGTGTCATTTGTAAAACTGCCATTATATTTTAAAGATTAAAGCTTTAGTGACTACCGCTTTTACACTGAAAAGAGCTCCATCGTGATCCGTTGAAATGACACCATATAAGTCATGGTTTGGGATAAAACCCGAGTTGTCCTTTCTTAAATTTTGGTATGCTAGGCATAAGTAAAATGTTTACAACCAAAGTCGGATAAGCACGTCTTTGTAGGTTATTCCAAAGAATTTGTTGGGAATTTTTCCATAAACACCGAGGACAAAAGAGTTTGTAACTTGTAACGTCAAGTTTCTTGAGAAAGAATTTTTCGTGAAAAGTTAAGTGGGAGGACAATAGAACTTTGATAAGGTTGTTGAACCTTAGCTATATGTGATAAGTAGCGCAGCACCGGAAAGTGTCCCGGTGATGGCCAAAATGCTCATGGCTCTCGTGATTACAAAAGGTGTGATCTCGGAGATTAGAGTTCCTATAGAACCATGTGGGTCGGTAAGAATCAAATAGTAAGATTTGATAAGCAAGTCGTTATTGTTTTGACAATGATGAACCGACTACATGCAAAGAAGCGATGATGGGCCATGACTCCATAAAATGACCAGAAGTCATGGAATCCGTGATAGCATCCATACACGAGAAATCAAGTTTCTGAACTTTGAAGACCCTCTGGAAAGGCGTGAAGCCTATCGGTCGTGTTTGGATCTATAAAGAAATAGACATGGATGTTTCAAATCTATGAAATAGTCGACATGTCGGAAAGAGTTTACGACAATGTTCAAGGAATTGACTATGATAAGATTTGATCTTTCATAGCGATATTTAGTCTGGACGGATTAATGTAGCAACCACTACATATATTTTGGTATATGGTAGTTGAACAAACAAAACAAGTTCTTCTAATAGAATGGTTACCTAGGACGTGTACATGACACGATCCAAAGGGTTTTGTTAATTCAAAGGATGCTAAAAGAGTATGCAAAACTTCAATGGTTGAAGTAAGCATAGCGGAGTTGGAATCTTCACCATGATGAAACTGTTAAAAGAGTTTAAATTCATCGGAGATGATGAAGATGCTTGCATTTGCAAGAAATTAAGTGGGAGCGCTGAGACATATTTCTAATACATTATGTAGAGGACATATTGTTGATTGGAAATGATGTATCTTGTATTGACACAGGTTTAGAATTTCATTTTGATGAAAGACTTAGGCATAACCCAAGAATTAGGCATCAATGTCTATATGGATAGATTGAGGCGCTAATATGGTTTTGCCAAATATACATAGATAAGACATTGAATGAGTTCAATATGGAAACAACAAGAAAGGTTCTTGACGCACGGAAAGGACTGTATCAAGATTCGAGTGTGTTGACACGAGATTCAAGTGTTTTGACACTTGGTGAAATCACAAGAATATTTTGATCAATCATTCTTTAAGATGTACACATCCAGATATGCCCTATGCTCTAAATGTTATGAGCATATACCAGAATGATTCATAAGATGATCATTGGACAATAGTAAAGATATTCTTATGAGCTTTGGAAGAACTAAGAATATATCATGTATAAGTGACAAATAGTTAAAGGTAGTTCATTGTAAAGTTTTACATTGATACTAGTTTTGTCACAAGATACAAATTAAATTTATCTCAATTTAGACTATGGGTGGAACAATATAATGGAAAGGATGTTCCATGATGGATTTAGATGAGTTCCAAAATTGAGACATTGTGACGGATACTACAACAAAAGGCTAAGTATATAGACTGTTGTAGTAGCAGCAAAGGAGGGCATTTGTGTTAAGTAATTTGTTATCAAACTAGGTGTGGTTCAAAGTGGGCTAATACTATGAAGATATATTGTGTGACAATAATATCAACATATTTTGAGTCGAAGGAACTAAAAGGTCTCACCAAAGGACCAAATTTATACAATGCCATTTCATTGGAGAATGAGTAATGCGTAGAGACGCAAGGACATGCAAATACACACGGACCTGGAAGTGTCGGATCCGAAGATTATGTTTACCACTAGCAATAGTGTCTATACAACACCAGAAACCATAGGTGTTGAATGCACAAGTTTTTTAACTAGATTATTGACTCTAGTGCAAGTGGGAGACTGTTGGAGATATGCCCAAGAGGCAATAATAAAGTGGTTATTATTATATCTTTATGTTTATGATAAATGTTTACATCCCATGCTATAATTGTATTAACCGGAAACATTAATACATGTGTGTTTTGTAAACATAAGAGAGTCCCTATTAAGCCTCTTGTTGAATTAGCTTGTTGATTAATTGATGATCATGGTTTCCTGATCATGGACATTAGGATGTGATTAATAACAAGGTTATATCATTAGGAGAATGATGTGATGGACACACACCCATAGTAAGCGTAGCATAAGATCAAGTCATTAAGTTCGTATTGCTATAAGCTTTTAAATGCATAGTAACCTAATCCTTCGACCATGAGGTTTTGTTAATCACCATCACCGGATGGGTACTTTGATGACATCAAACACCGCTTTGTAACTGGGTGGTCATAAAGGTGTCATTGGGTATTCTGAAAGTATGTGTTGAAGCGCATGAACCAAGATTGGGATTTGTCCATCCATATGACGGATAGATATGCTCTGGGCCCTCTCGGTGGAATGTCATCTAGTTAGCTTGCAAGCATGTGACTAGGTCACAAGGGATGACATATCACGGAATGAGTAAAGAGTACTTATCAGTAACGAGGTAGAACTAGGTATGGAGATACCGACGATCAAACCTCGGATAAGTATAGTATCGCGTGACAAAGGGAATTGGTTTCATATGTTAATGGTTCTATCGATCACGAAGTCATCGTTGAGTATGTGGGAGCCGTTATGGATCTCCAGATCCCGCTGATGGTTATTGATAGGAGATGTGTCTCTGTCATGTCTGCATATTCACGAACCGTAGGGTGACACACTTAAGGTTTGAAGTTGTTTTAAGTAGATATGGAATGTGCATTGGAGACCGAATGTTGTTCGGAGTCTCGGAATGGATCCGGGACATCACGAGGAGATCCGGAATTGTCCGGAGAATAAGATTCATATATTGGGGATCATTTTCTGAGTTAGGAAATGTTCCGGAGTATTTGTATGAGGTTTCTAGAAGGTTTCGGAATGTTCCGGAAGGTTCTGGAAGATTTCTTGGAGTTTGCTTGAAAACCAAGAAAGGATCAAGGAGTCCTTGTGGGGTAAGACAAGGATTCATGGGGGGGAGGACTCCTCCCCCCACCTCCCAATCCGCCGGCCATAGGAGGGAGGGGAGTCCTACAAGGACTCCCCCTCCCATGGCGCATCCCCCCTTTAAATAGAGGGGTAGGGGCGCCCCCTCCAGGCCCTCCTCAACTACTCCAAATCTCTGCCGCCTCTCTCCTCCTCCTTTCTTCTGCATAGGCATAGGCGAAGCCCTGCAGAATTCTCTACTCCACCACCACCACCACGCCGTCATGCTGCTGGGATTCCGTGGAGAAGATCTACTACCTCCGCTGCTCGCTGGAACAAGGAGAGGAAGGTCTGCTTCGACTCCGCATGTGTGACCGACTACGGAAGCGCTGCCGAAACGCGGCGCCGAAAGGATCGTCCACTTGACCGACTGCGGAAGCGCTGCTGGAACGCGACGCCGGAAGGATCGTCCACACGATCTTGAGATCGGCAAGTGATCGACTACATCAACCACGAGATCTAATCTCGTTAACGCTTTCGGATCTACGAGGGTTAGTTCCTATCTATCTCGTTGCTCATGTCTAATAGATTAGATCTTGGCTTTTATCTAGATTAGATCTGGGTTTTGTTCGTTCTTGCGGTAGAATTTTTTTTGTTTTCCATGCTACAAACCCATCATGGGGAACGCAGGGCGCTAAGGGTGTAGAATCACTCCTCTTCTGGCCACTGCTAGCCCCCGGCCATGTCCACGTTGTCCGCCTCTACCTCTACCATTGAACATTGCGGCGACCATGTCGGCTACTTGCTTTTCTTCAGGCGGATTCTTCCGCTTGTTATTGTTGTTTTTTCTGGCCTAGGTAGGGATTGCTATTGCCGGCAACAATTCTCGCGCGTCGTCATCAGCAGCGGCAAACTCGCTAGCCATGGCGATCATTGCGTTGAGGTTGAGCTCATTGTTGTCTTGCTTGCGCTTCAACGTATGCTGGAGCAAAGTTCCCTTTTCCAGACCATCGATGAAGGCGGCCATAGCGGTCTGTTCGTGCACCCCTGCGCAGGAATTTTTCATATCCAGCTAGCGAGAGAGGTAGGCATGAGAGGTTTCATCCTTTTCTTGCACACACCGCTGTAGGTCTCCGACAGTGTAGGGACGTTTGTACGTACCCTTGAAGTTTTTGGTGAACGCTTCATGCATGTCTAACCAATTGCATATTGATTTCTCCGGCAAGTCGTCGATCAATTGTCGGGCAGTGCCAGTCAGCATGAGTGGGAGGTACTTGACAGCGACATTGGGGTTTCCCCCTGCGATGTGAATCGCTTTGCTGTAGTCCTGCAACCATGTTGCTGGCATGGCGGTGCCATCGTAGGGCTTGATGGTCTTGTCTATTCGGAGACCCTTGGGGTAAGTTGTGGCCCATATTACCGGTCCAAAATAACGTGGCCCAAGGTATGGGAGCTCCCGAGCTTCGTGGATCTTGTCCAGCCATGAACGCACATCATATGGCTCTGGCTGCTTCCCTTTTCCGTCATGGGAGGGGAGTTGTGGCGTGATCTGTGAGATCCACCGTTCCCTCCGCCATGATGGCTGCTAGGTGGCGACGGTGGCGGTGGAGGCAGTGGGTTAGCCTTCTTCTTGTGTCCCTCCTACGAATCCTCACGCCTGTCGCGGTTGCTTATCTGTGGCGGCTCCTTGTGGGACCTGCTCCTATGTCCTTCAATGCCACTGCGCTCTCCGGCATGCCGGGGCTACTCACCCTGGTCGCGTAAAACGATGCTGACCTGGGGGCGCCTTGGAGGTAGCATTCTTGTACGGTGGCACGGCTGTGGTTCCCCGTGACGCCGAGATGGTGGTGGAGGTGGCGACCGGTGAGGATGAGCCTTTTCTCCGTGATTGGAGCATATGTGAATGGCGTCAGTCCTGTTGCGTGCCTCCCTATGTCTTCGCTCTGTGGAGCCTGTGTGAGATCCCTCGTCACGGGGAGATTTTGGCCTTCTGCGGCTGTTCAGGGTTGACTAGCAAAGCTCCGGGTTGGACTCAAGCCTCTGTGAGGTAGCCTTTTCCTGTTGCTTGCATGCCTTAGCGACGAGGTCGTACACCCGAGCAACTGCTTCTGGCGACTTGTCCTGTTCCAGGAGGGTCTTGGCGACAGCGATGTTGAGGGCGGGAGTTGGCATGACTTGCCTCCCCTCTGAATCAATGTACGGGGTGGCTTTTGTCGGCTTAGATCCATCATATCCCAACCTGCGCCGAACGCCGGTATCTTCAATGACGTGAGCTGGCACTTTCTTTGCCTTTTGCTTCAATAGCAATTGCTTGTACTCAACCACCATATCTCTTGCCGCCTTAATGGATTGTTGCACCTTAGCCATGTCTTCGTCCAGCTTAGCGCCTTGCCCCACAATACACTTGGCCTCCACTAGGATTGCCGCACATTTCTCATCAAGCTCCGCAATGCTCCGGATATGGGCGATGGTGATAGGCTCGACGAGGAGTGCGCCGTAGATTGCCTTGTCGGTGGGAGTAACCAATGGGTTGCCAGCTACAGACGTTGATGGTCGCATTGGCGGCTGATTTGACTGCCTGGTAGTACTGGGGGCCGTGGTGAGTTCCTGCACCGGTTGCGGGAGGATAACCGAAGGAGGCAAGGCCTTGACCAGAGCTGGAGGCTCGGCGGCTTTCTTGGCTGCTGCTCTGGTAACCGCTGGCGTGGGCGGATCTCTCTCACGTTCCGGTTCCTCTCTGTCTTCTTCCATCACGCTCCCAATGGCGACTAGCACCTAGTGGCATGTGTTGGCCTTGTTGGCGTGTTCCTTCTTCTCGATCTCCTGCTCGATCTCCCTAATAACGTCATCGTATTCCTCCGAGTTAGCGTCCGAGCCACCGCCATCCATATTGATGTCGGCGTATAGCGCGTCAAGGATGGAGTCGGAGTTGGCTTCGGTGTTGGCGATGGCGGATGTAGAGGGTGATGGAGGCAGGCTGTTGTTGTTATTTCCTCCTCCGGCTACAACGGCGATCGTGGCCTCGGCCTCCTCATTGGCATCCATGTATTCATTCACGATTGTGACCATCTCACCAAGGGTGAGAGGACCCGCGGCTTGCCGCCTTCGGAGGGTATGCCGGAGGAGCATTCTAGGTGTGAGCCCTTCCACGAAGTGGTATACGAGCTCGTTGGCATGGTCGCCCTGTAGGGTTTCCCTCACCCTCATCCATCTAGCAAGGTATTCGTGGGGAGGTTCTCCGTCCCTTTGAACGCATCTAGCCAGATCGAAGATGGTGACTACGCCGACAAAGTGTGACCTGCACATCTCTAATGCTCGGGGAAGCCAAGCGAATTTGTGGGGTCCTTCCACCTTTATATCCTGCATAGGGGCGGTTTGGGTGGGCCTTGAATTTTCCTGATCTGAGCCACCATACTCCAAGGAGAGATATGGCATGGATCCTTCCGCGAACGTGTCCTGCTCACAGGCAGTCTGTGCGGGTCTTGACGAGTTTCCGACTTCCTAGGGTGTCTCCGAAGGGAATGACGGAGCAGCGCGTAGGGTTCGTCTTCGCCGACACCCAGAACTCATCTGGAGGGACAATCGGGACGTTGCCGGAGAAGAGAACACGCCTGGTGGCTACGGTGTCACCGATTCCCGCGAAGAGATTGGACCTCACCTGGTGTATAGCTCGAAGCGCCTCTTGTCCCATGGTGGGCGCCAACTTTCGTGGTATTGCCGACGAGTATGCCATGGAGGGGTCCTTACAGTGCGTGTTTAGAGACATGGGGTAAGGCGGAGAGTTGGCAGGTACGAGGTAACACAACTTACCCAGGTTCAAGTCCTGGAACTCCACTCCTGCTATAAATCACTATAATGACAATATGCCGAGTTACAGAGATAGGTTCACTGTGCGGGGTGTTGCACGTTGTACGTATCAATCTAGGTTGTGCCCTAAAGTCTCCCACGGGTCCGGCTTATAAAGACGCCAGAACCTACAGTTTACAGGGAAAGGTCCTTGCCAGACAAGATAAAGAGTCCTACACTAATACGAATTAGTCTTTCGTGTCTTGAACTTCAAGGCTCCGGGTACGTCGGTGACTCCTGCATAGCCTTCCTTTATCCGGTATGGGCCTCCCTTCTGGATCCGTCTAACTGGGACGCCCAGCAGGCCATAGGCCTTGCTACCAACTACGGGCCACCCGGTTTAGCCGGATTGGTGACATGCTATGAGGATACCCATTCAGCATATCCCCAACAGCCAGACAACATGCACGAGTTTTTTACTTTCCCTTTTCTTTATTTTCTTAAAATAAAATCAAAATATGGTCAAATTTATAGCCATGATAATTCCTATCAAGGATTTGAATCTTTGAAAAGTCTATGTGGTTTAAGAAGAGTGACTACTTGGGTACCCTAAACCGATTTTTGGAAAAATTTAGAAGCAAGCTATCACGTGTTTCGTTAGTGTCCTAGGACTCCTACACATTTTTATCTTCTTTTTAGGGTCATTTGTGCTAATGTCTAGGATGTGGTTGTAATATTCTTAATTCCGAATGTCCTATTTGTAACACGGTGTGTGACCACCCAATACTAATGCAGGTCTAGATTGGCCCTTCGGGGTCTTACCCCTTAAAAAATACACACCAAAGGGTTTTTATTTTATTTTTGTTTATATTTTCATTGGGCGTCTGTGCTGTGTAGGACTAGGTGAAAGAAAATATTTACCCCGTTTAGAAAAAAAGAAAATAAAAGTTGTTACGAATTAAGCACAATCACACTTCTCAGAAAGTTGCCACGAGCATAATATTATTCTATTGATTTTATTTTAACGGGTACATTACTATTGAAGCTGAACTATGGTTTTTAGGGCCTCAGTCTAGTCCTTTAAGGAAAATAAAAACGTCGTGTTCAGGAGGGTCGTGTTCAGGAGAGATGCATCCTAGCAGTTATAATCTCTTCTTTTCCAGGTAAGCTTTCGTGCAATAACTATTCAATGCTAGTCAGACTGTACAAAGGTGCAGTCTGAGATGGGGTCCTCGTCTTGTTCAGTCGCCCAAGCGATATATCTCCAAGAACTTTCAGCCATAACCGGGAAGCAAGTTTTTCCAATTTCTGCAGAGTCTATGTTTGGCATTTTTCACGGAAACCAATACACGTGACAGGACAACATGCACAAGTTTTTTATTTTTTCCTTGACTTTTGTCACAATGGGGTCAAGTTTGTTGGCATGAAAATTTCTATCAACAAGTTAAATCTTATAGAGGTCTCGGTTGTTTAAGAAGAGTTACTTTTGGGTAGTTTAAATGGATTTGGGGGGAAAATTATACTCAAGATATCCAAACTTGCAGTTGAAATTTTACATATTTATGCAAAAATTGCCGCTTGAAAAATGACAAAAAGGTAAATTACCATTAAAACATAGTCCAAAATACACTTTGTGTGAAAATTGTGGCGGTGCTATTTTGACCCAAATTCTTCGTACTTCCTTCACAATTTTTTTGAAAAAAAAGTTTTGTTCATGAAAGTTGGAAACTCCTAGAGGCAGCATTTTTTTTACCATGCCATGATGCACCCATCTATGAAATATGAAAATATTATCATTACACAGATGTAGATATGTCCATGAGCTTGGTCATTTGGCTCGAAAACCCAACAATATGATGTGAGGTTTATTAGATATTTTCAAATGTCACTTTTAACATTTTTATAGAAACCAGTACACATAAGAGGACGCCACGTGTAAATATTTTTCCTTGAGTTTCTTCAAAATGATGTAATATTTGATGGCATAAAAAATCATAGTAAGAATTTGAATCGTTTGAACTCAATGGTTTTTGATAGAGTGACTAATTTATGTACCATAAAATTGTGCTCGAAAAATTAAGAAGCAAGCTAGGAAATACTTGTCATTCCAATCGGACCTACCTTTTGTCAATCGACATAAGATTGTTTAAGTAGGAGAAATTAACTAAAAAGCTTGAACAACATAAAACTTGGAAATTATTCATAAAACATGGCCCACTATGTGCTAACATTGTAGTGGTGGAATTCGAAGCCACATTATGTGTACTTCGTTTAGAAAACAGACATTTATGTCATAAATTGTTTTTTCAAAAAAAATAGTTCACAAAAGTTGGGAATGGTTTACCATGCCATGATGCACCCACCTACCAATGTGAGAACAATATCATAATTATGATGTATGTTGTTATGACCACAACCTTGGTCATGTGTCCTAAAACACATGAATGACCTACATGTTAGGCCATATAGTGATGCGAGTTTTTCAAATGTTTTCAAAACCCACGTTCAACATTTTTCATGGAAATGAGTACATGTAAGAAGACACCTTGCCTATTTTTATTTTTTCGTGTTTTATTTCAAAATAGTTTCAAATTTATCGTCATAAAAATTCATAGCAAGAAGTTGAATATTTCAAAACTCTTGTTAGTTTTAATTAGATAGAGTTAGTACACTTCGGTACCTTAAACTGGTTTCCTAGAAATTTTAGAAGCAAGTTATCATGGACTTGCAACTCAAATTTGGCATACCTTCAGTAAATGTACTATGTACATAAAGTCGTTCAAGCGGAAAAATTAGTTAAAATCTTGAAGAATCATGAAACTCCTAATATAATGGCCATATTCGTCATAATTTATGATAACATGACCCTACTAGGTAGATGGGTGCATATTTTGATGGCGGGCAATGTTTTCAAAGGGAGGTTTGAGATTTTTTGAGCAAAAAAATATCATTTTTGAATCTCCAATTTCAAAAATGTTTTTTCTAAAACAAGTACAAAGAATAGAGTTCAAAACTCACCATATCAGGTAGATAATTTCCAAGTTTTAGGACCTATTTGGAACACAGGAATAAAAAACATAGGAATATAGTAGCACATTTGCCCGTGCACTTACAACGGGAAAAGGAGGCCAACCAAGCCATGTGTATATTTCACCATGTCAACAATCACTCCCTTTATCCCCACTCATGATCAGGTCAATTTCTCTCGTCTAAATTGCATCGGCTTGATTTCTATCTTTCTATATTTACTATGAGAGTCAAGGTTTTTTCTAGCGGACTGCCACCTAGCACCGTGCCATGAATGTGGTTTCCAGACGGCCATGTCGACCGGCATAATTTTCCATATCTATAGGTCACTAATGAGTTTAATGGAATTTAATACCCTCTCCGTCAAGAGATAAGTGACTTGGATTATCTAAATTCGTATGTGTCAACAACCCGGCTCCGCTGATGAAGGAGAGCGAAGGAGGAGAGGATGGCCCAAAGAACTCAAGGCCCAAGAGAAAGAAGCGGCCACCGGCCTGGTTAGATAGTGATAAGTGGGTAACCTAATTGTAATCCTATATAGGCGAGGATCCTGTCTCCTCTGAACTTCGGCTTGTAACTCATGAAAGAACCGGAGGGCAGTGCCGTGAGACAATGAACTGGCTGTGAGGGTGGTAGGCGGAAGCAGCCAGATCCCTATATGTCATATCTCGATTCATTGATTTAGAATTAGATAGTTGGTGCTTACAATTGGTATCCAGAGCCTATTTGATCCACCGATCTAGAGTTGCCATCCCACTCTTATTCCACCCGTTTTTCTTCTCGCCGTCGCTCGGAGGTGATGGAGTCTCTGTCGCCGGAATCACGTGCTCTGTATGAGCTCTTGATGGTGGATTCGAAGGTGGAATATGAGAACCGGTTCCTGGATTACAAGAAGGAAGTCCTCGACGCCATGAAGCCCTTCGTCACCGACACCGGCAACCAATTCAAGGAAGTGCGCGCGTCGGTCGAGTCGATCAAGGAGTCGGTGAGCTTAGATCTGGAAGCAGCGCGGGCTCAGCTTGGGGATGACGACGCTGTGCGTACTTCTCTCAGCGCTGAGATCTCCCACTTGGTGGCTGCGGTGGGGCAGATTCCGCGCCCCAATCCTGGCGCCGTGGCGGGTACTCCTTCGGCTTCGTCTTCCCAGG
Source organism: Avena eriantha (assembly GCA_910589775.1). NCBI lineage: Eukaryota > Viridiplantae > Streptophyta > Magnoliopsida > Poales > Poaceae > Avena > Avena eriantha. The sequence goes on along the minus strand of OU342745.1, from coordinate 328,715,812 downwards.
AACTTCGGAAGGATGCCGCTAGCCCAGATGGGCACTGCGAGGAACATCTATACCGGGGGAAAGCATGTGTTGACTCCATGCCTCCTCCGAACAGTGGTATGCAATTCGACCACAAATCCATCGAGTTCCATCAGTATCCTTTGAGTGTTGTGGCTGGTACTGATTTGGGGCATGGCTCACGCGCTGAGTTGCCACAATTCGACGGCTCCAATCCGAAGCTATGGCAGCGGCGATGCGCGGAATTTTTTCAGCGTTGGTGGACACCATCAACATCTTGGACGTTCTATGCTTCTGGCCAATTTGTGGGAGCAGCGGCGACTTGCCTTGAGGCTTATCTTCAGCAGCATCCCAGGCCTAATTGGGAGGAGTTTTTGGCCGCCATTCTGGCTCGTTTTTGCCGCAATCAGCAGCAGATTTTGGTTCGTCATCTGATTCACATCCGGCAAACTTCGACTGTCGAAGATTATGTCTCCAGGTTCTCTGCTCTAATGGACCAGATAGCTGCTTATGAGTCAAGTTTGGATCAAGTTCACTATACCACTAAGTTTTTGTATGGATTGGTGCCTGGGGTACGTTTGCTGGTGGCAATTCAGCAACCGAGAGATCTGGATACAACTTACTCTCTAGCACTCTTGTATGAGGAATTGGGAGAGGCGGCTGGACTAGTACCACCTACTCATGTTCTGGCTTTTGTGCCTCGACGCTCACCTTATTTTTCCACTCAACCACCACCGCCACCACCGCCGGCACGTTGGGTGAGTAAAACCGTGGAGGAGAAATGAGTTGTAGAACCTCAGAAACAAGCCCTCGATGATAAGTGGCAGAGCCAAACTTACCGCCGGTCCAAGGGTTTGTGCTTCATCTGTGGTGAGAAACGGGGACGAGAACATTAGTGCAAGTCCTCTATTCCTTTACATTTGGTGCAGGAGATGATCCACTGTTTACAGACTACAGAATCAAGTGACGCTGAATCTTCTGATCCGGAGCAACATACTGAACCTCAGCAGCACTTGCTTGTGCTGTCAGCTGCAGCTCTGAATTTTGGAGTCTCTGTTGCGCGTACCATGCAACTGAGAGTGGAAATCCAGGGTCACCAATTCCTCTTCCTAGTCGATTCTGGTAGCTCTTCCTGTTTCATCGATCAGCAGCGTGCAAACCTATTGATAGGGAAATCTCAGCTAATAGTACCAGTTCCAGTTAAGGTGGCTGGTGGAGCAATCCTACATAGCACAGTGTGTTTTACTTCCTTGGAATTTCAAGCTGATGGTGTGACCTTTTCTGATACATTCAAGGTACTTGATCTAGCAAGCTATGATGGAATCATAGGCCTCGATTGGTTGGGAAAGTATAGCCCTATGTTGACCCATTGGGAGCAGGGCTAGTTGGCATTCCAGCATGAAGGAAAGCAGGTCGTTCTCCATGGTGATGTGCTAGTTAATTATACTCATGCCCTGGTGGAACTTCAATTGTTGCATGAGGGTGCAGAAGCAACAGAGACAATTCCAGTGGAGATGCAATCGATTCTGGATCGTTTCGCTTCGGTGTTCGCGGTTCTTGCAGGACTGCCGCCGCGTCGGCGCTATGATCATCACATTCCATTGATCCTGGGTGCGCGCCCTGTGTCTGTTCGTCTGTATCGAGTCGCGCCTGAACTTAAAGATGAAATTGAGTGTCAGATACAGGAGTTGTTGGATCAGGGTGTGATAGTACATATCAATAGTTCCTTTGGGTCCCCGGTTTTCCTTGTCAAGAAAGAGGAGGTAGATTGGTGGTTAGTGGTTGATTATCGTTAGCTTAATACACTTATAGTTAAGGTCAAATATCCACTTCCAGTAATTGACGAGCTACTTGATGAGCTCGCTGGCGCTCGGTGGTTCTCGAAGCTTGACCTCCGAGCTGGGTACCACCAAATTCGCCTCGCTCTGGGGGAGGAGCATAAAACAGCGTTCCAAACTCACAGTGGCCATTACGAGTTTAGAGTGATGGCCTTTGGACTAACGGGAGAACCAACCACATTTCAGTATGCCATGAATGCTACATTGCATCCTGTTCTACACAAGTTTGTTGTTGTGTTCTTTGATGATATTCTGATTTATAGCGCCAGTTATGAAGAGCATTTGGACCATTTATCTCAAGTGCTCCTAATTCTGCAGAAGGAACAGTGGCAGGTGAAGCTCAGCAAGTGTGTTTTTGCCCAATGGAAGGTGGCATACTGATGTCTACGCACTTCTATTCTTGTAGACAGTTGTTGGGCCTCCAAGTGCAGAGGTTTGTAGAACAGCAGCAAGTTTTCCATTAAGTGGATCACCCAAGGTTTATCGCACTCAGGGAGAAAGTGGTCAAAGGTATTCCCTCTCAAGCAATCCTGCAATCAAGATACAAGAAGTCTCTTGTGTCCCCAACACACCCAATACACTTGTCAGGTGTATAGGTGCACTAGTTCGGCAAAGAGATAGTGAAATACAAGTGGTATGGATAATATAAGTGGTAACAGTGCCAGAAAATAGCTTGCTGGCGTGTGGTTGACGTGGGAAAAGACTAAAGGCAAACTGAAATAAAGAAGGAAGCAAGAAAACATGTAATAGATCTAGTTGCAAACGGTGTTTCAATGCTAAGAAACAAGGTCTAGGGATCATACTTTCACTAGTGAACACTCTCATATAAATATCTTCTCTTTATGATACTACTCTTAACTACTCTCCGGTTGGACACTCTAATCCATGGTAGGGCTATAATAACACTCATCAAAGTAAGTCTTTCCCATCTAGATAACCCCACACTGTCACCTTGAGCTCTAGATGGTTCCAACAAACACCACAATTTCATAAAGACATCCAACTCCAAATATAACTCATAACAAGTATTTGTAATCTCTAGCCTAAGTGCCACCATGGTGTGCACGCTGTCACTTTCACACACATGGGGAGAGCAGAGATCTATTAAAGCACTTGAGTAGCAAGGTAGATCTATAGATTACAAGCTCATGATCTCAATATGATCATGCATAGAGAGAGAGATGAACACATAGCTACCGGTAGAACCCTTAGCCTCGAGGAAGAACTACTCCCTCCTTATCATGGGAATCAGCAATGGTGATGGAGATGGTGGTGGAGATCGATAGAGATGGCTCCGTGGGCACTTCCCCATCCCGGCAGGGTGCCGGAACAGAGACTTTCTGTCCCCCGAATCTCCCCTTCGATGGCGGCGGCGCAGCAGAACTTTTTGTGAATTTCTGATTGACGATTTAGGGTTTATGCATCGGGAGGCTCTTATAGGCGAAAGAGGCAAGGTCGGTGGCTGGCCAGGGGGCCCACACCACCTGGTGGCGCGGCCAGGGCTAGCCCGCACCACCACATGGTGTGGCCACCCTGTGGCCCCTCTCCATCTCGTCTTCTCGCTCCGTGAGTCTTCCGGTAAAATATCAACTTTAGCTTTTGTCCCGTCCAATTTCGAGAATATTCATTTCCTGACTTTCTAGAACCAAAAATAGCAAAAAACAGGCATCTGGCACTATGGCATCTTGTTAATAGGTTAGTCCAAGAAAGTGTATAGAAATACGCCAAAGTTGAAACAAAACACAAGAAAGTAGATATAAAACAAGCATGGAATATCAAAAATTATAGATACGTTAGCAACGTATTACATACCTAGGCCATGTGGTTTCTGCTGAAGGAGTTGCCACATATGACTCAAAAATTCAGACAATCAAAGAATGGACCACACCAACAAATCAAAAAGAGCTTCAGGGATTCCTTGTTCTGACTGGGTACTATCGTAAGTTTATTCAGCATTATGCAGTGATCAGTAGGCCGTTGACAGCGCTGCTGGAGAAAGGGGTGGTGTACACATGGACGCAGGATACTGAAGTGGATTTCCAAGTGTTGAAGCAGACGCTCATTTCAGCACCGGTGTTGGATTTGCCAGATTTCAGTCAGGAGTTCGTCATCGACACAGATGCCTGTGACGTTGGCATTGGAGTCATGTTGTCGCAAAAGGGAATCCAATGGCGTTTGTGAGCAGGGCGTTGGGGCCACATAATCATGGGTTGTCTGTTTATGAGAAAGAGTACCTCGCCATATTACTTGCTATGGAACAATGGCGCTCTTACCTACAGGTAGGAGAGTTTGTGATTCGGACTGATCATCAGAGCTTAACACACTTGGCAGACCAGCGTCTCCACACTGACTGGCAAAAGAAGGCCCTTACCAAGCTCATGGGGCTGCAATATATAGTTCAGTACAAGCAAGGGATTCACAATGGGGCGGCTAATGCTTTGTCACGCAAACCGATGGCGAGTTCTCAATTGTTCTCTATCTCGACTGTGCAACCTGTGTGGTTGACTTCGGTGATTGTTGGTTATGCTACTGATAGTACAACACAGAACATCCTGTAGCGATTGGGTATTGATCCTTCAGCAGACAGTCAGTATACTCTGGACCAGGGCGTCCTACGGCACAAATGGCGCATCTGGGTGGGTAATGATGCTTCCCTGAGGACTCGAATCATCTCGGCCTTCCACGACAGTCCACAAGGTGGTCACTCGGGCTTTGCAGTCACTTACCAGCGACTCATTTCCCTCTTCGGTTGCCCTGCGATGAAAAGTATGATTCGCCAATACGTTCGTGATTGCCACATCTGTCAGCAAGCCAAAACGGAACGATTGCCTCCTGCTAGCCTCTTACAGCCTCCTGCCAGTTCATAGAGGGATTGCCCATGTCGCGCAACTTCAACTGCCTGTTGGTTGTGGTCGACAAGCTCTCCAAATTCGCCCCAACTTCATTCCATTGCGTCACCCTTACACGGCTAGTAAGGTTGCTGATTTATTTGTGGAGAATGTATATCGCCTCCAAAGTATGCCCTTGGCCCCGGTGTCTGGCCGAGATCCTGTGTTCACCAGCAGTTTTTGGCAGTCCGTGTTTAGAGCAACTGGGACACAACTGAAACTGAGTACAACTAACCATCCTGAGACTGATGGACAGACGGAACGCATCAATCAATCAATTGAGTACTACCTATGGTGCTTTGCCAGTGCGCATCCCCGGAACTGGGCCAAGTGGATTGCGCTGTGCAAGTTTTGGTACAATACGAACTGGCATGCCTCTCTGGGGAAATCTCCTTTTGAGCTCTTATATGGACGGCAGCCCAGATATTTTGGCGTCTCAGCTTCAAACACAAATGCTTCAGCAAACGTGCAGGAATGGCTACGTGACAGAGCCCTGGTCCTTGCTTCGGTCCGGCAGCACTTGTTGCGTATGCAGCAACGCATGAAGCACTAGGCGGATAAGCACAGTTGCGAGCCTGTTTTTTCTGTGGGTGACCGGGTGTTCCTTCGTCTCCAACCTTATATTCAGACATCGCTAGTTCATCGGGCAAATCACAAGCTAGCCTTCAAGTTCTCGGACCTTTCACAGTGCTGGAGCGTGTGGGGCAGGTTGCATACAAACTCGAGCTGCTGCCGTCGAGCCGGGTGCATCCTGTGTTTCATGTATCCCAGCTCAAACCGTGTGTTGGGCAAGGCACTCAGGTATCCCAAAACTTACCTCCTTCGGGTGAATTATTCCAGATTCCTGTTTAGGTTCTCCGGCAGCGTGTGCGCTAGCGTGGACACCGCGCCATCACACAAGTCTTGGTTCAGTGGAGTGGACAAGACGAGGAGCAAGCTACCTGGGAAGACATGGAATTCCTTCGGCGGCAGTTTCCCTATGCACCTGCTTGGGGGCAAGCAGGACTCCAAGAGGAGGGGATTGCCAACGACCCGGCTCCGCTGATAAAGGAGAGCGAAGAAGGAGAGGACAACCCAAGGAACTCGAGGCCCAAGAGACAGAAGCGGCCATCGGCCTGGTTAGATAGTGATAAGTGGGTCACCTAATTGTAATCCTATATAGGCGAGGACCCTGTCTCCTCTGAACTTCGGCTTGTAACTCACGAAAGAACCGGACGGCAGTACCGTGAGACAATGAGCTGTAAGGGTGGTGGGCAGAAGCAGCCAGTTCCCTATCTGTCATATCTTGATTCCTTGATTTAGAATTAGATAGTTGGTGCTTACTCGGTATGTATATAGACACATTTTAGAGTATAGATAAATGTGTATCTAAGCAAACCCAGATCACTTATTTCAGAACGCGGGGAGTATTATATTTTGAAAATTTATTCACAATTATTAAATAGTACACCCTCCTCCCAAAATAAGTGACTTGGGTTTGTCTAGATTTAGATGTATCTAGATATGTTTTAGTATATAGATATGTGTGAATCTAGACAAAATCACGTCACTTATTTTGGGACGGAGGGAGTAGTAGTATCAATTAGAGAGTGGAAATTAGACGTGGAGCTAAAAATGTGTTGTATAAGCTAGCATGTGGGTCCAGTTGGAAATAGAAATTTTCATTATCTCAATTGCCGATCTTCTCTTTCTAACTTTCCCTTCCATCTCTATGCATCCAGGATGTTCGCTCTCTTTTTCTTCCATGGCTATGCTCATGTCTTTTTTTTACGCCAAGCGAGTTGCAATCCCCAAAATTAAAGCTAGATTCTACTTCTTCTCTTCACTTTCAGTTACGCTTGTAGGGATTTCCCCATGATGTGGGCGCAAGAACTGCTCGAGGGCCTCTCCCATGGCGTCACATACTCTACTCCAGTATTCGTAGATCACGTGGCCTTCATTAGATCAACCCGGCCAAGAACGGTGCGCAGCAAGCAAGTAAGGACACACTCGAAATGAATTACCGTCCCATAGAATAGAATCGGTAGAGCTCAAACAATTGGTATTCTTTGCCATGTCTATAAATGTAGACCAAAGTGCCTTCAGCTAGCATCATATCAAATAAGTCTGAGACACGCGTAGTAGTTACCGTAAGCTACCTCTACTCCCCCATGACCCGCGCTTCCCCCGCGGCGTCCAGGCCGCGCCGCCGCCTCCCACCCCCTCAGCCACCTCTTCCCCCCTTCTCTCCTGCCGTCGCCGGTGGCCAGCGTCGGCCCTAGGCCGGGCGGCGGGCCTCTGGCCTTTCCCCTCCTTGTCTTGGGTGACGCAGGGCCGCCCTGGCTTGGGTGGTGCAGCTCGGTGGCGGAGGTCTGGCGTGGCGACGGCCCCCCTGAGCAGCGCGGATGGTCGACGTGCTGGTGGCGCTGCTGTTGGTGGCAGGGGCAGCTAAGATGGATCTCCACCGGTGAGCCCTGCCTGCCTCCGGCTAGCCGGATGAGCGACTCGTGATATGGATGGCGGCGTTGACGTCATGCCTGCTGCAGCGTGGCGACGGGAGCTTCGCGGACCTATCGGGGTCCGGTGAGCCGTTGTGGCCGAACAAGAGGGTAGCAGCGCTGTTGTCCTACATGCAGCAGCGTGGTGGCGGGAACTTTACGAGACCTCAGAGACCCGGTCGGGCCTGCTCGGCCTGGTTTGTCTCTGCTGCCGCGTCCGGACAGCACCCGCCGGTGGCGGTGGAGGACGCCCTCCAGGTGGCGATTTTGCCTTCGGCTCCAATGACCTGATGTGTTCTTGTTGTAGTGTCTGGTCGGCTACCATGTATGTCGGTGGAGGTTGTTTCCTCCCGCGTGGTTGTGACACTACCTGTCCATGTCTACAGCTGTTTCGTCTCGGGTCGGCCGGCCTCGCAACGTTTGCCTTGGTGAGATGATGATGGTGACTTTAAGACCGTGGTGGCGTATGTTGGTGGCTGGCAAGATTGGTGGAGCGCTACAGATTGTCCGGGATGTGGTTTTTTGGGGGTCGGAAGAAATCCTTGTCTTTTTGACACCGACGTGGTGATGCTTGAGAGTGTCACCCTTCCTTCATGAAGGGCGTCGGGTGTACCTCTTCCCCACTCCTCGGAGCGTACCGGGAGAAACCCTAGGACCAGTCCGGATAACAGTGTCGTTGTCGTCATTTTCCTTCTTGGAGGTGATGTTTGGTACGCGGCGATTCAGAGTGCTAGGATCGTGGTGGGAAGTTGTCGGAGGGCGTAGCGGTTGCGGGTCATCTTTGTTTTCGTCAAACCGCCTATGTCGGCATTTTTTCTCTTCTTTTTTTTTGGACTTGCTTGTATTGTGTTTGTCCCACGTAGTTGTACGTTGTGGTTGCTATATTAAAATGGCGAGGCAGAAATCTATTTCGAAAGAGTAGTTACCGTACTGGCCTGCCCCTTCCATGAAGCTGCACGGACCTCCGTATGGTTCTCACTGGCGCTTTTCGTCCGCATCTGCTACTGCTCGTCCATGCCTCTCTCCCTGACAACGCCGTCACATGCCCACAATTGCAGCTGCAGCTCAGCTCGTCCGCGGACACCATTGCTGAGAGGCTGGCCGCCGCCTGTGCGTACACCTCTGGCTGAATCATGGACGAGAGAGGAGCTTCGTCGGAGGAGTCTGAGAGGTCAGAGAGCGACTTTGCCCCAAATAGTGGCAGCACGGGAGAGCAGGTCGTGCGAGCCACGGTGGCGTGCAAAACATGAACAAAAATCAAGTTCAGACAGAGTATCTCTAAGGAGTCCCCGCAAAAAGAAAAAAAGAAAAAAAGAGTATCTCTAAGGAGAAGCTCGATGGAGGCCTTCTCGTGGTCCCTATCAGAGTCACTTGGGTGGACCACGGCGGCGACGTTTTTTTTTCGAAACCTGGGAACACCCATAGATGATGATCATACTGTATTTGTGAAACAATGATATCCGTGTCATTGATTAATGTTACATGTTACAATGTTACAATAACAACCACCCTGGCTCGCACGACTATCCGTGTCATATGAAACAATAATCATATTTGTGAAACCTTACATGTTACAATGACAACCACCCTGAAGTTGAAAGTGTCACAGAAAGCAAAAATATTTTGCAGAAAGAAGATGACAAAAGTCTAAACTCGGGATGTTCATGCATCCCTAAAATAAGGAGATAGAGAATGAAAAAAAAATTGAGCAAAAAAAAATGGGAACCTCTCGTATATGTTAGTAATTCTCAAACTCAAAACTTACTAGTCTTTTATAGAATTTGTTATTATGATTAATCTGATGATGACACTTATATTATAAACTCTAAGGTTCTAGCTAATTACTTTGGTGATAATAAGTATGATTTAGATATGCAATATGATATTGCTTTAGATGATGGTCATTCATTAAGGTCCTATACTCTTGAATACTCAAGACGTACTAGTCGACAATACCATGACACCTCTTTTAGAATCCTATCAAAACTAATTGGATAAATCACGAGGCCGGCTGAAAGCGGCACCCGCACGTTGTTTGTGTTGGGAAACTGGGCCGGTAGAGGCTCAATCAGTGTGGCATCTAATAGGCTAGGTCAACACAGTTAATAAAGTGTGCATCCTTATCTCCTTATCCCCTGTAGTCTATATAAATAGAGGACCAATCATTGTACGTACTATTCCAGAAAGAGCTTCTCTCTATTTCTACGGCGTTAATTACTTGTGCAATTATTGTGTACCTTCTGCGTTTGTATTCTTTCTCCACGCGGTGCACCCTTCGGACCGGCCAGCCGGCAGGGGTTGCACGACACGTTATCAGCACGTGTCTCTCCGCCGAGCCTGCATCAAACAGGCTTTCATTGAAGGTAATCCGAAATTGATCGCAAAAATTGATTCGTTGTTCGATTTTTTTTCAATTTTTGCGGTTAGCTCGTAATTTAGATCCCATCTACTGTGTGGATTTCTCCCCGAGAGTCGAGCAGACATGCTGTCGTCAACCAATGTCGATACTCTCGAATCTAGGGATTTGTTGACTACACTCTAGAGACGGTCCACACAAATCCTGCTGATCGGTACCGCCGCGAACACCTGTTGTGTTAATCACGTCATTTTGTTTAGAGTTAAACAGATCATTTTCTAAGGTTCTGTTCTAGTTTTCCCGCGTGTTCATCAATGGGTCGTACCTCTGCCGGCCGAGCGCCGTCACGCGCGCTGATGGCCCAGCTGGCCACGCGCCCCGTCGCGCGCACACTGCTGGCCCAGCTGGCCGCGCGCTCCGCCGGCGTGCGAACACTATCCCGCCCCGTCGTTGGACCTGCTACCCAAGCGCCTGCACCCACGCGCCGCACTGCTGGCCAACCTGGCTGTGTGCTTGCTACTGCTGGCCACCCTGGCCGCGTGCCCGCTGCGGCTGCTGGCCACGCCCTCGCGCGCCGGCTGCCCACCGCCCAACTGCGCCCCGCACCTGCTAGTCGCATCGTCGTGCGCCCGTGTCGCCGCCCGCGCCCCGACCCTGCTAGTCGAACGCCGCGCTGCATGCATACTGTCGCTCGCGTTCCAGCCAGCGCCACTAGCCGTGCGCCGCACCCTGCGGCCTCCTGCATCCCGCGGCCCCCGCGCACACCACCTCCGGCCTAGCCACCCACTGCGGCTGCACCGCCGCCCCCTCCCATAGCCACCCCCGCATCACCGACGCGGCCTGATACCACCGTCGCCTCCCCAGTTGGGAGCTAGGTCTCCTGGCTCTGTCCCCCCTCCCCCTAGCCGGACCGGGACAGTCTGTGGTGGGCCGGCCCAGTTGGGCCTCTTTCGTCCCACGCGGTGTGAGACAAACAAAAAAAGAAGGGGAGGCTGAGCGTGGCAGCACAATAGGGGCCGAAACTGGGCTCAGCCAACCCATTTTCGGCTTAAACATTGGGTCCATTCGCTGAATCTGAAAAAAAAAGGGGCAGCGACGCAAAATCTTTTACAAATAGCCTCGAGAATCAATTTTTAGGATAGTTTTTCATGTTTAGAACGTGTCTATTATACAATCTCCTTGTACATGCTTTCATACTATGTTTACTGTAGTAATTAAACGTTGTATACCTTTAATACTTTGTTTTTCATAGTTAGCATGTACCATTTTATTTAAATTTTGGAACACCGTCATATTGAATTATTGTACCGATTATCGCATTTTATACAACCAATTACCTGTTGTAATCTTACACACTTTGCGTAAATTATAGATGACTGGAATCGTTAGCCGTGAGTTCCTAGAGTTAACCCAGTATGGGCTGAACTACCTGACTAAGGCCTCGTCCGCTGAAATCGTCCTCTAGGGCAGATGCATCAAGGGTGCGCTGAGTGCGGGTACCCCGACAGCCCCCTGATACGTTGCAAACGTATCTATAATTTTTTATGTTTCATGCTTGGTTTTTATCTACTTTCTTATCTTTTATCCATATTTTGGAGTATTTTTATACACTTTTTGGGACTAACCTATTAACAAGATGCCACAGTGCCGGTTGCCTGTTTTCTGCTGTTTTTGATTCCAGAAAAGTCAGAAAATAAATATTCTCGAAATTGGACCGGACAAAAGCCAAAGTCATTATTTTCCCGGAAGATTCACGGAGCCAGAAGGAGAGACGAAGGGGGGCCACAGGGTGGCCACACCACCCCTAGGTGCGGGTCCCCCCGGCCACGCCAGGGCATGGTGTGGGCCCCCTGGCCGGCCACCGACCTTGCCTCTTTCGCCTATATATCTCCCCCGAGGCAAAAACCCTAAAGAGTCAATCAGAAATCCACAAAAAGTTCTGTAGCGCCGCCGCCACCGAAGGGGAGATTCGGGGGACAGAAAGTCTCTGTTCTGGCACCCTGCCGGGACGGGGAAGTGCCCCCGGATCCATCTCCATCGATATTCACCGCCATCTCCATCACCATTGCTGATTTCCATGATGAGGAGGGAGTAGTTCTCTCTCGAGGCTAAGGGTTCTACCGGTAGCTATGTGTTCATCTCTCTCTCTCTATGCATGATCTTATTGAGATCATGAGCTTTGTAATCAAGTAAATCTACCTTGATACTCAAGTGCTTTAATAGATCTCTGATCTCCCCATGTGTGTGAAAGTGACAGCGTGCACACCATGGTGGCACTTAGGCTAGAGATTACAAATACTTGTTATGAGTTATATTTGGAGTTGGATGTTTCTATGAAATTGTGGTGTTTGTTGGAATCATCTAGTGCTCAAGGTGACAGTGTGGGGTTATCTAGATGCGGAAAGCGGACTTTGAGGTGTGTTGTTATAGCCCTACCATGGATTAGAGTGTCCAACGGGAGAGTAGTTCAGCATAGTATCATAAAGAAGAATATATTTATATGCGAGTGTTCACTAGTGAAAGTATGATCCCTAGGCCTTGTTTCTAAGCACTGAAACACCGTTTGCTATTAGATCTGTTACATGTTTGCTTGTTTCCTTCTTTATTTCAGTTTTACTTTAGTCTTTTCCATGTCATCAAGCTATTTTCTATCACCGTTACCACTTATAATTATCTATACCACTTGTATTTCACTATCTCTTCGCCGAACTAGTGCACCTATACACCTGACAAGTGTATTGGGTGTGTTGGGGACACAGGAGACTTCTTGTATCTTGATTACAGGATTGCTTGAGAGGGAATACCTTTGACCACTTCCTCCATGAGTTCGATAAACCTTGGGTGATCCACTTAAGGGAAAACTTGTTGTTGTCCTACAAACCTTTGCACTTGGAGGCCTAACAACTGTCTACAAGAATAGAAGTGCGTAGACATCACCCCCAGCACCACCACCCCGACGGATAACGCCAAAGCACTACATTTCCTTCGCCATAATATGTGAGACTCTAAAAAATGAGTACATGGCAGAACGGAGTGTTTCTGCCCTTTGGGCCGTCCTCAATGCACGGTTCTCTAAACTTAAGTACAACATTCAGCCATAGATGGAGGCGGATTGGATTCGTCTGAGGTTTGCAGACTTCAAGACTGTGGTGGAGTACAACTCTGTGTTACACCGGATTTATACCATTCTTCAGTTGTGTGGAACTACTACCACATATAAGCAAAAGATAGACAAGACTCTCTCCACATTCCACTCTTCCATTATCTAGTCCTCACGGAACTACCGCTAGGAAGGACCTTCGGCGGTTCCAACGAACACCAACATGCCCATGGAGGTTGAGCACGTCGTGCCCCCTCCCATGCCCCAGCTAGACACTGTCGCTGCCTCGGCGATGATGGCCAATGAAGAGATGCTTAGTGAGCTGGAGATATCATCTACGATTGATGGTTTCCTTGCGGAATCCACCTAGCTTCTTTTGATTGTTATTTACTACATGATTTCATTCAGCAAATAATTTGGTACAATCTTTTCGATATGGTTGTAAGCTCTATGAGAGCAAAACATTTATTGTTTCCGGCGATTTGATGACATTTATTTCATTCATTTATTCCATTATTTAGTAAGAGATCGTTATGTTATGTTGTGAAATGTTTATGTGTTTACTTATTTTGACGTAGCATCTTCCTCGCTCCATTATATTAATTAGGCACTATATTTTAAAACACATGTGGTGCCCAAATGGATGAAACCTGTCTTGCTGATAGCGACACCACAAATACCATCTTGAGAGAAACAAAGTACTTTGAATCTATTACTAAAAACCTTGTTAACATAATGATGATTGCCGGTTACGGTCTGAATATAGTTGGCTCCAGAAGAGCAACTATCATACTCCCAAATGGAACAACTTTGATTATTAAAGAGGCATTGTTGTACCCGGAGTCGACTCGTACTCTCTTGAGTTTTAGAGACATCCGTGCAAACGGTCTCCATGTAGAGACCGTTGATGATGAGAATGATAAGGAGTTCCTACTCATTAATAAGCACGACGAAAATGGTAAACATGTTGTCGAAAGGCTTCCTTCATTAGCTACTAGTATGTACTACACTATGATAGTAGCACCACCCGTTTACACTACCCTTAAGACTGTCTTTAGAAGCTGAACTTTTCTGCCTTTGGCATGATAGGTTAAGCCAACCCGGTCTTAGGATGATGAGAACTATAATTAACAACTCGAATGATCATAATGTTAATGTGAAAATTTTCTCGAATCCCGATGATTTCATGTGCTCTGCATGCGCTATAGGGAAATTGATCATTGGACCATCCCCCTAAAGGTGAAGGATGAAATCCCCACGTTCTTGGAACATATACAAGGGGACATATGTGGACCAATTCAGCCCCTCTCGGGGCTGTTTTGGTACTTCATGGTGCTCATCGATGCCTCCTTTAAATGGTCTAATGTTTTTCTGTTGTCAACAAGGAATCATGCCTTTGCAAAGTTGATCTCTCAGATCATACAAATACAGAATAAATTCTCATATTATCGTTTCAAGTCTATCCGAATGGACAATACCAGAGAATTTACTTCAAAGGCATTCGATGATTATTGCATGGCAACAAGAATCAAACTTGAGCACTCTGTACCGCACGTACACACTCAAAATAGACTTGCAGAGGCATTGATTAAAAGAATTAAATTCATTGCCCGACCACTTCTTCAAGGTTGTAATTTACTAACTACATGTTAGGGTCACACGGTGTTACATGCCGCCAATCTCATCAACTTTTGACCATCGGACCACAACATCCACTCTCCTATCCAACTTGTGCAAGGGTCAGCACCGAAAATTTCCCACCTTCGTAGGTGTGGTTGCCAGATATATGTACCGATATCACCACCCCAGCGATCCTCAATGAGACCGCTCCATAAGTCAGGCACATACTTTGGTTATGAGACTGTGTTCATAATCAGGTTCTTGGACCCCATGAGAGGCAACTGTCACATGACCCGTTTTGCTGACTGCATTTTTGACGAGGATCTTTTCCCGACTTTGGGGGAGGTAATCAACCCCTGGATGACAAAGTTGAGAAATCACGTGGAAAGCCACGAGATCCATGCTCATGACCCGTGCACTTTTGAGTCTAATCGAGAAGCCCAAAAGATACTAGATTTGTACTCCTTAGCGAATCAACTGCGTGATCACTTTAGTGATTTAAAGACTGTGACAAAGTCGCATGTGCCTGGACGTATTGCACCAGAAAGGGTTGAAATAGCAAAAAAATGGTATACCTGCTCCCGTTCTAAGGCCTAAGAGGGCGAGCTATCCGGTTTCTCAAATCCCAAGTACCTAGAGACGCCCGAAGAAAAAAGGATAAGAAAGATTTATTACAGTCTACCCCTGAAGAGGGGAGCCAGTTGAGACCTGCACAAGTACAGATATTTTAGTGCACGAAATTCCTGACTTGAATTTTCCTATATCGGAAATACCCAGCGAAGTTGTGTGCACACACATCGGAGCGGGAAAGCTAAAGGACCTAGCCCCCGGATTGGGAAATCCGGTGGAGCAACAGGATGTGCCTGATGCACTCCATGACGAAATAGCCATTAACTATGTTAATTCGGGCGAGTCATACAATCGAGCTAAGGCAAATGTTGATGTTACTTTTACCAATAAAATTGCCTCAATCATAGATCTTGACCCTAAGCCTAACACGCTCGCTGATTGTAATAAAAGGTCGGATTAGAAAGATTGGCAGAAAGCAATCACCGTTGAATTATTATCGTTAAACAAAAGAGAGGTATTTGGACATGTTTGTCTAACTCCTCCCCACATTCGCCCTGTTGGCCATAAGTGGGTTTTTGTTCGAAAGAAAATAAGAATATTAAGTAGTAAGGTGCAAAGCAAGGCCCCTTGCACAAGGTTTTACTCAGCGACTAGGTGTCGACTTTGATGAAACTTACTCCCCGGTCATGGATGGAATTACGTTTAGACTTGATCTCAATGGCAGTGAACATGGACTTGAAACTGAAACATATGGATGTTGTCACCCCTTACCTATATGGTAACTTGGATTCGGACATATATATGAAAGTACCAGAAGATATCCCTGTTCCGAAACAGGATAGATCAAACATGAGTTTATATAGTGTTCAACTTAAGAAGTCACTATATGGACTTAAACTGTCAGGTAGGATATGGTATAATCGTTTAAGCGTCCTTCATCAGAAGGTCTACACAAGCAATGAAGATTGCCTATGTGTTTTTATATGGAGATCCGGGGATAGTTTCTGTATTATCTCGGTGTATGTGGACGATTTGAATATAATCGGTACACCCGAGGATATTGAGGAAGCGAGTTCCTACCTTATGTCAAAATCCGAGATGAAAGAATTAGGCAAAACCAAGTTCTGCCTGGGTCTGCAACTTGAGCATTCCCCGACTGGGATTCTAGTGCACCAATCGGCCTACACCCAGAAGGTGTTGGAACGATTTGGGTTTGACAAAGCATATCTTTCTAAGACCCCGATGGTCGGAAGATCTTTGCAGTAAGACAAGAACCCGTTCATGCCTAAAGAAGATGGGGAGGAAATTCTGGGACCAGAATTCCCCTACTTAAGCGAGTTCCTACCTCATGCCTTAAGTACTCTTTTTTCCCTTAAGTGAGTTGTTATGAAGTTTCTCACACGAGGTTTTTAATGAGACAATTCGTGCAACATAGCAAAAGGTATACATGCACTTTTTCTCCATATTTTTTCCACTAGTTTTTCGGAGTTTTGAGACATGTACAAATAAGATACCCAAGGGGGTGTGTTGGGAAACTGGGACGGTAGAGGCCCAACCAGTATGGCCTCTACTAGGCTAGGTCAACATAGTTAACGTTAAGTGGGCACCCTCTTCGATGATGGTGGTGATGATGATGATGGTGGTGATGATGATGATGATCCCGATGAAGTCCAGCTTGATGGTGGTGTTGATGGCGACGGTCTCCCCTCTTCGGGAAGGAATTCCCCCGGCAGAAATCTGTCTGCCGGAGAGATCTTTCTCTCACGGTGTTTTCCGCCCTGTAGAGGCGGCAGAATCTTTCTGTGGTCGCTCCCTGAGTCTTAGGGTTTCGTGGGGATGATATACGCCAGAGGGGAGAAGCTGGAGTGGGCTAGGGCGGCCACACCACCTCCAGGTGAGGCCTAGGCCTGCCCGCGCCATGGGGTGGTGTGGGCCCCCTGTGGCCCACCTCCACTCCATCTTCTGGCATCCTTAGTCTTCTGGAAAAATAGGATTTTCCGTATATTTTTCCGGATTTTCTGATCTTCGCAAATTTTGCCTCCAAACAGCACCTTTTCCATCAGAATCCTGACTGCAGCGGTCCATGCTCCAAAAGTCATCAACCATACAAAAATAGATGAAATAACATAAGTATCACCTCTCAATACGAAATATATCAAGGAATAATAGTGAATTAAGACATAGAATAGTGATGCAAAATGGACGTATCAACTCCCCCCAAGCTTAGACTTCGCTTGTCCCCAAGCGAAACCGAGCTCAATAAACATGGCCTTAGGTTTATGGAGTGAAGAGTCGATAAAAGAATACAGACAAGAAGCATCTCATTCATCAAATACATAGATCATAATAGAGGACAACTCACTATTATATAACTCAACTTGCAATGAGTAAAGGAAACACAATAAAGATACATAGAGTAAATCATAATTGGTAATGGAAAACTTAGCTCTTGGTTAAAGAATAGTTGATAATTTGCTGGAGTTCACAAATAACTGTTTTTGATAATAGCTTTCAAAGTAGTAAACATCAAGATAAGAGCAATGTGCAAAACAAGGAATAAAAGACATGATTGCATAAATCATCATATGAATGAATGAAACACATCAACTCAAAATACTTGCTGAGATAGAAGGGAATAGGTTTACTGACTCAACTACAAAGTAAAAGAAAGGCCCTTCGTAGAGGGAAGCAGGGACTGCAAGTCTCAGAAAGAGCTCCCAAAAATTATGATACTTACTAGCTTTCAGCTCTCATTGCCCCTATCATAGGCATATTTTGGTGGTTAAGGTTAAAGTGACACAACTAAGAGGATATGCTTGACAAGTTATAAGTTGAAATCTCATGCCCCTTACTTATGAGTACCGATCCTTGTGCTACTCAACTTCAGTCACGAGAAAGATCTTGTCGTTGTAAATACATGCGTATCATTGAGAACCGCCAACGGGGTACCCCTTGCACATGACACAGGAGCTATCCCATAATCAAAATGACAAGGCAAGCAGACAGTGAGCATCTCAGTGATCTTTTTATTTGCTATTTGCATAGGTTTTTATTGAGGATGCTTCATAGAATGCTCACTATAGTTATGCTGCAAGTTTCCACCATGATTAGGCATGGCTTAGGCTAGCGGCCCAGGCGTTTCTCTAACACACATATAAACTCCATGATCTTACAAGTTCCACTTTTATTTCACACCGCCGGGATCCATAAGCAAAAGAACATGATATCAACTAGGTACAAGTACCAATGAAGTGTTGAAAGCGGTCCCCATGATACATGGTTCGGCTAACTTCAATTCATAAAGCGCAAGCATATACGCAACAAAGAAGGACCCAATGGTTCAAGTTTATTAAATGCAGGAAAGTAAAGTGTGCCATCAAGTTCGTGAGAGCTTTAATCACTAATTTTCACATAACAAGATTAATTTGGGAGGTAGATAAAACAAGAATTTACTTGGAATAGCAATAATGCTACTAGGTAGGTATGGTGGACACAAATGGCAAAGGTTTTGGTTTAAAGGAGGGGATGCACGAGAAGAATTCCCTCTCAGTACTGGTTTTTGGCTAGCAAGGCTGGGTAGCAAGTATAAGAGTTGAAGGAAACAAACAAACATACAAGTGATAAAGACAAACATGCAATCTTCCTTGGAAGCACAAAAGATCTTAACTAGAGAATACTAAACTTATGAGCAAATCAAGAAAGAAAGATGATGAAATTATTTTTCTCTAGAGTACTTCTATCTTTTTCTTTTCAACTCTCAAAAAGGTGTTGCTACTGACTGAGCCAGGTTTGCCAAAACCAACTAGATTAACTCAATGATCCCAGAGTGATACCAATACTAACAACAAGATCAATCATATAACCACGAATTGAAAACTAAAATAAGCTATGCAAAAGAGTGAATGATAGAACTTCTCATTAATATTCCATAACGAAAACTCACACCAAGGGATACATATCTAACGAGAGAGGGGACACTTCCATAATGCAAACCATACTACATAATAACTCCTCTATTCATGATATGACTCTACTAATAAGGTAAAAAGATAGAAGATAGTGATATGATACCGCGGCACTCCCCCAAGCTTGGAACAAACCAAGGGGATGCCAAACCTGATGATGAATTATTCCTTAGGTGGTGGTGGTATCTTCTCATCTCCGTCCGTCTTCCAGGGTAAAGGCTTCCCATCAACAAAGGACATCGTGGTTTCCAACATCCTGAAACTTGCAGCAGCACTTATGCGTTTAAATCTAGCCTCATACTCAAATTATTGATTTTGAACGTCATAGAATTGTGCTTGCAGTTCGTTGGTTGTTTGGCGGA
Organism: Avena eriantha; assembly: GCA_910589775.1. NCBI lineage: Eukaryota > Viridiplantae > Streptophyta > Magnoliopsida > Poales > Poaceae > Avena > Avena eriantha. The sequence goes on along the minus strand of OU342745.1, from coordinate 328,696,639 downwards.
GTGAGAAGACTTTGTCTTTGAGTTCAGCAGTCTCCTTTTGGTGCTCGGTGATGACTTCAGAACAAATCTTATGGATGATATCCACTTCGCGCTCCGCCATCTTCCTGTACCTAAAGACTTCTTGCTCCAGTGCTTCCATCCTGTCCTCCAGACTTCCTTCACCTTTAGGGCCTTGAACCTCCTTAGTCCGGACCTCCCCACCTTCGAGCAACAACTCCTTGGGATGAATCTTCAATTCTCTCATGTATGGGTTGATGATATCTTCTAAAGAATATCCTTTGGATGATCCAGAGGAAGACATTGTGGCTCCAAATCTGGGATTCTACCTGGCAGAAACAGATTGGAACAAAAACACGACGAAAACACGATATACGAACCTCGAGGGATCCGGGGGATTATATATTTCGAAGTTTCATATCAAAAGGAAGGTACTTGGAGGAAAACGGGTCGGAGGCGGAGTCTTGGGTGGCCTCACCACCTGGTGGCACGGCCAGGGGAGGGCCCGTGCCATGGGGTGGTGTGGGCCACCCTGGCTCCAGTTCTGTCCCTTTTTCGCTTCGAAACTTTCCTTATCTACTGAAAACTGCAAAAATATAGTTGTATTGTATTTTCGCGGAACTTTTCTTACCAGAACTATTACCTACATGAAAACAGACTCTGCAGGTCTCTGAATTTGGTCCTCAATGAATTTCTCTGGAGTTATAACTTGAAAGGCATCAACATCTTCATTATAAGAATCTCCAGCAATATAGTGTTTGAGTCGTTGTCCATTCACTACTTGTGTAGTATTATCTTTTAGAGAAGAAATTTTTATTGCTCCTGAACGGTATACTTCTTCAATGATGAAAGGTCCTTCCCATTTTGATAGTAGCTTACCTGCAAAAAGCTGAGACGAGACCTATACAATAGAACTTTCTCACCAACATGAAATTCTCTCTTAAGTATTCGCTTGTCATGCCATCTTTTAACTTTTTCCTTAAAGAGCCTAGCATTCTCATAGGCTTCACTCCTCCATTCATCTAAAGAACTTAAGTCAAATAATATTTTCTCACCAGCGAGCTTACAATATCTATTTAGTTCTTTCACTGCCCAGTAAGCTTTGTGTTCTAATTCTAAGGGTAGGTGGCAATCTTTTACATAAACCATTTTATAAGGAGACATTCCCATAGGATTTTTGTAAGCAGTTCTATAACCCCATAAAGCATCATTCAACTTCTTAGCCCAGTTTTTTCTAGACCTATTAACAGTCTTTTGCAAGATAGATTTAATTTCTCTATTTGATAACTCTACTTGCCCGCTAGTTTGGGGGTGATAAGCTGAAGCAATTCTATGATTAACATCATACTTAGCGAGGGTCTTCCTAAAACCGCCATGAATGAAATGAGAACCCCCATCAGTCATGAGATACCTAGGCACTCCAAACCTAGGAAAGATAACGTCCTTAAGCATTTTTAGAGAGGTTTCTCCGTCAGCACTTTTCGTAGGAATGGCTTCTACCCACTTAGTAACATAATCAACGGCAACAAGAATATGAGTGTAACCCTTCGAAGGAGGGAAAGGACCCATAAAGTCGAATCCCCAACAATCAAAAGGTTCAATAACTAGAGAGTAGTTCATAGGCATTTCATTGCGTCTAGAAATATTACCAACACGCTGACATTCATCACAAGATAAAACAAATTTTCTTGCATCTTTAAAAAGGGTAGGCCAGTAGAAACCTGATTGTAGTATCTTTTGTGCAGTTCTATCTCCTGCATGATGTCCTCCATAGGCGCTACCATGACATTTACGCAATATCTCTTTTTGTTCATATTCTGGAACACATCTTCGCATAATACCATCAAATCCTTCTTTGTATAAGTGTGGGTCATCCCAAAAATAACGCCTCAAATCATAAAAGAACTTTCTTCTTTGCTGAGTTGTAAAAGTTGGAGGCAAATACTTGGATACAATAAAATTAGCATAATCAGCATACCAAGGGATTCCTCGCGAGCTCACCCCTACTGCGGCTAACTGTTCATTTGGGAAACTATCATTAACAGGCATAGGATCAAAAGAGATGTTTTCCAAACGAGATAAATTATCAGCTACAGGTTTTTCATCACCCTTCCTGTCTACTATGTGTAGATCAAACTCTTGTAAAAGCAGTATCCATCTAATAAGTCTAGGCTTAGCGTCCTTCTTCGTCATAAGATAATTAATAGCAACATGATCAGTATGAATGGTTACTTTTGAGTCCACAATATAGGGCCTAAACTTATCACAGGCAAAAACAACATCTAGAAATTCCTTTTCAGTAGTGGCATAATTCCTTTGAGCAGCGTCTAGAGTCTTACTAGCATAATGAATAACGTTTCACTTTTTATTAATACGTTGCCCAAGGACAGCCCCTACAGCAAAATCACTAGCATCACACATTATTTCAAAGGGTAAACTCCAATCAGGTGGTTGAACAATAGGGGATGTAGTTAAAGCCTTCTTAAGAGTTTCAAGAGCTTCCCTACAATCATCATCAAAAACAAAAGGTACATCTTTTTAAAGAAGATTAGTGAGAGGTTTTGATATCCTAGAGAAGTCTTTAATAAACCTCCTATAGAAACCAGCATGACCAAGGATACTACGAATACCTTTGATGTCTCTTAGACATGGCATCTTCTCAATTGCCTCAACCTTAGCTCTATCAACTTCTATGCCTCTTTCAGAAACTTTATGACCAAGAACAATCCCTTCATTAACCATGAAGTGACATTTCTCCCAATTAAGAACATGATTAGTTTCTTCACATCTCTGCAAAACTTTATCAAGGTTGTGCAGACAATTATCAAAAGAAGTTCCATAGACAGAAAAGTCATCCATGGACACTTCTACGATCTCCTCACAAAAACCATGAAAGATAGCAGACATGCACCTTTGGAAAGTAGTAGGAGCATTACATAAACCAAAAGGCATACGTCTATAAGCATAAGTTCCATAAGGGCAAGTAAAAGTAGTTTTTTCTTGATCTTGTTGTTTAACAACAATTTGAGAGAAACCAGAATAACCATCAAGAAAACAAAAATGGGTCTTTTTAGACAACCTTTCCAACATTTGATCAATAAAAGGAAGCGGGTAGTGATCTTTCTTAGTAACTTTATTGACTTTCCTAAAATCAATGCACATCCTATAGCCTACCACTGTTCTTTGAGGAATAAGCTCATCATTATCATTAGGGACAACGGTAATCCCTCCCTTTTTAGGAACACAATGAACAGGACTAACCCATTCACTATCAGTAATAGGGTAAATAATACCAGCATCAAGGAGTTTCAATACCTCATTCCTTACCACTTCCTTCATCCTAGGATTCAAACGTCGTTGGTGCTCCACTACCGGCTTCGCATCTGGTTCTATGTTGATAGAGTGCTGACATATAGTAGGTGAAATCCCTTTTAAATCATCCAGAGTATAGTCCATAGCTCCTCGATGTTTCCTCAAAACTTCCAATAACCTTTCTTCTTCCTTCCCTGAAAGTTTAGCGCTAATAATAACAGGATATATCTTTTTATCATCAATATAAGCATATTTAAGATCATCAGGGAGAGGTTTTAGATTGAAAACAGGATCCTTTTTAGGTGGCATCGTGGTACCCAAGTCTTCTACAGGCAAGTCGTGCTTAAGCATCATAGGTTGATCACGGAGAATCCTGTCAATCTCATTCCTTTCTTCCATGAAGATTTCACTTTCATGATCTTCCATAAATTTCTGCAAAGCATTGTTAGGAGCAAGAGAAATAGAAGCAAGTTGTTCAACCCTAAAATCCTCATTATGGGTTTCCTCTTCGCAAGGTTCTTTAGCAAATTTCGAAAAATTAAACTCATAAGATTCCCCATCGAACTTAGTCAAGATTTTCTCCCTCTTACAATCAATAATAGCTCCACAAGTACTTAAGAAAGGTCTACCAAAAATGATAGGGTAGGTTTTACTAGCAGCCAAACCAAGTACTAGAAAATCAGCAGGGTACTTAATCTTACCACAAAGAACTTCCACGTCTCGTACAATACCAATTGGAGAGATGGTCTCTCTATTAGCAAGGTGAATAACCACATCTATCTCTTCCAACTCGCAAGGACTAATTTCATGCATAATTTCTCTGTAAAGCTCATAAGGAATAGCACTAGAACTTGCACCAATATCACATAAACCATAATAACAATGATCACCAATTCTAACAGAAAGCACATGAACACTAGCCTTTTTAGTTCTATTGGGATATGAAACAATATTAGAAGCATCCTCACAAAAGACTATGTGCGCATCTTCTACGCTTTTAGTGACAAGGTCTTTCACAATTGCTACCACAGGTTCAATGTTTATTTGTTCATTAGGTTTTATAGTTCTTTTTTCACTTTTGGTGATTACATTAGTTATCATAGGATGGTCCTTTACCTTTTTAGGGAAGGGAATCTTCTCGATATAAGGTTCGGGTAAGATGGGATCAATAATGCAATACTCAACACTTCTAATAGGAGCATAGTCAACAATATCTTTGTAAGGTGCATGGTATTTGTTCCATCCCCTTTTTGGAATTTCGATATAGGAAGCAAAAGCTCTAAAGCAATTCGTAATAACTTGCAAATCAAGACCATAAATATTACTAATATTTTGAAAGTCATCAGTTCCCATAAAAGATTCAATGCATTCATAATCATAATTTATACCTGACTTTCTACCTTTGTAATTCTCCCAAGCTTCAGCATTATCTTGAATACGGTCTAGAAGGTCCCATTTAGCTTCTTCTTCCATACGAGTGAATGATCCAGCACAAGAAGCATCCAATAAATCCTTGTCATGTAGAGGGAGCCTTGCATAAAAGTTGTTGATGATAATATTGTTGGGGAGCTCATGATTGTGACATTTGAGCATTAGTAACTTCAGTCTCCCCCAAGCTTGAGTTGTACTCTCTCCATCAAGAGGCCAAAAGTTGTATATTTGATTCCGATCTTTATAAATCTCACTAGGAGGATAAAACTTTGAATAAAAGAGAGGCACTATTTTCTCCCATTCCAGAGCTTTACCATTCTTCAGCAGCTTATACCATTCCTCAGCTCTTCCTTTCAGTGATAATGAGAATAACTTCTTCTTAACTTGATCTGTAGTAATACCTGCACACTTGAACAACCCGCATAATTCGTGTATAAAGAGTAAATGATCACCGGGATGGACAGTTCCATCCCCAACATAGTAGTTATCCATAACACGATCAATAATTCTTGTAGGTATTTTGAAAACATCTTTCCCAGCAGGCGGTGGCTTATCTACTACCTTAGCAGTGGTAGTAGAATTACCAAATAAGAAACTGAGCGAATTATCCATAACGAAAATAAAGTAACTAGCATAAGTAAACAATACTCACAGTAGAATTTTCCTTTACCAGTTCCACTCTCCAATAGTGCTTCCCTCCCCGGCGACGGCGCCAGAAAATAGTCTTGATGACCCACAAGTATAGGGGGTGTAATCGCAGTATTTTCGATAAGTAAGAGTGTCAAACCCAACAAGGAGCAGAAGGTGCTGGCTAGTGGTATGGATCGGTAATTCTCTACAAATACTTAGCAAACGGATTTTTAGGGGTTTTTGATAAAGCAAGTAAACAAAGTACGAGTAAATAAAAGACTGTAGGAATAAATGCAGCAAGTGGCCCAATCCTTTATGCAGCAAAGGACAAGCCGGTTGTATTTCTATAGATGACCAAACGTTCTCGAGGACACATGGGAAGACTGTCAAGTGCTTTCGCTTCATATAGTCGATTAATCTTCTTTAGCTTGCTAAGTGTTGTGTGGGTGAACCTGTGCTAATGTACCGCCCCATCCAAGACTAATACATACTTGTGATTATACCCCTTGCAAACATCCGTAAGTACAAGAAAGTAATTAAGGTAAAACCTAACCACAACTTTAAACTCTAAGACCCTTACGTCCCGTATGCAATGGTTTTCTAATGGGGGTTCAGGTTTCTATCACTCCGGCAACCCCTACGATTAGTAGTCAAATACACAATGCATTCCCCTAGGCCCATATAGGTGAAGTGTCATGTAGTCGACGTTCACATGACACCACTAGAAGAAGTACACCACAACTTAAATAACAATCTATTGAATCTTTCTCAACACAACTTCACTACTAACAACAAGACTTCTCCCATGTCCTCAAGAACAAAACGAACTACTCACAAGACATCATATAGATCATGATCAGAGATGGAATAATGATGTATAACAATCTGAACATAAACAATAATTCAATGGTTCACTCAATAGCATCAACTACAAAGAGTAATCAACACCGGGAAACTTTCCCCTATGAACTATAGCAAGATTCAACCAATTGTTACAGCAATATGGAGATGGTGATGAGGGTGTTGATGGTGATGATGGTGGTGATGATGATGATCCCGATGAAGTCCAGCTTGATGGTGGTGTTGATGGCGACGATCTCCCCTCTTCGGGAAGGAATTCCCCTGGCAGAAATCTGTCTGCCGGAGAGATCTTTCTCTCTCGGTGTTTTCCGCCCCGCAGAGGCGGTGAAATCTTTCTGTGGTCGCTCCCCGAGTCTTAGGGTTTCGTGGGGATGATATACGCCAGAGGGGAGAAGCTGGAGTGGGCCAGGGCGGCCACACCACCTCCAGGCGCAGCCTAGGCCTGCCCGCGCCATGGGGTGGTGTGGGCCCCCTGTGGCCCACCTCCACTCCATCTTCTGGCATCCTTAGTCTTCTAGAAAAATATGATTTTTCGTATATTTTCCTGGATTTTCTGAACTTCGCGATTTTTGCCTCCAAACATCACCTTTTCCATCAGAATCCTGACTGCAGCGGTCCATGCTCCAAAAGTCATCAACCATGCAAAAATAGATAAAATAACATAAGTATCACCTCTCAGTACGAAATATATCAATGAATAATAGTGAATTAAGACATAGAATAGTGATTCAAAATGGACGTATCAGACGTCGACGCCCATCACCTGCCTCTGGCACCACCATAGCGGCCACCAAAGGAACGAAAGATGGATCACCTCCTCACCCGAGCTCGATGCGGCTCCATCGCTGACATGCTGCTTTGCGAACCTCCAAGGTGGCTCACCCAAGGTGAAAGAGCTAAATACACGACTAGTCCTAAAAGTTGTCCACCAGGTACGCTTTGGTCCCAATTGTTGCAAAATGGGATGGAGTAGTCCCAAAAGTTGTCAACCGGTGCAATAGGGTAGTCTCATAGGCTTAGCTTATGACATGTGTCCTTAATACGGTCGGAAATCACAACTGGTAATTTTGCTGATAAGCCCCTCTGTGTATGCTATTTTAATTTTTTCGACCACATGTCTAGTGGCCCCACACTTTTCCATCTCTATCCCAAATCGGCAGCTTCCATCTCGAGCTTCTGTCCCAAATCGAGAGCGCGGTAGTACTGAGAAGCGTCGCGCCGCTGTAGTACGATGGCGGAGCAGAGCACTGCGAGGTCAGGTTCACGGTGGAGCAGGAGGAGAGGTGGGCGGGGCTGCTACCAGAGCTCCTCGCGGAGGTGGTGCAGCGCGTCGAGGCGTCTGGCGAGAGCTGCTCGGCCCGCAAGGACGTGTCGCCTGCGCCTGCGTCTGTCGCTGGTGGAGGGAAGCCGCCGTCTCCGTCGTGGGGCCGCCCGTTGTGTCTGGTAAGATCACCTTCCCGTCGTCGCTCAAGCAGGTGAGAAGAGGAGCTGCGCCTGGGTCTCATACCCATCGATTGGTAGGTAGTGGTCGATCTTTCCATTTCATTGTGTAGTGGACCGGTGGTGTAGGCTTGTAGGGCTGTGGAAATCCCCGTTCCAAACTCAAGATTTGTAAGAGTACCCGTGATGCGATTTCCTCCATTTCAATCCGTACTGTTATCAGCTTTAGGCAGGAGAAAAACTGCCAGTACCTTTAATTTTCTATGGCATTTTTCAGCCTATTTGATGATTTAGAGGATACACAGTTGTAGGCATCATTCGGCCTATTTTAATCCTGCCACTTTAGTTTTCTAGGGCATTGCTTTACCTGCACGCGAGCTCGCTTGGGGACAACAGTTTCACAGGAAAACTCAAACCGTACATAAAGAAGTTTCTCACACCATCCCTGGTTGTGGACAACAGTTTTTGGAAGGGTGATACTGATCATCACAAACTCATATTTGATATGTATCGGTGTACAACAATCTGAGAAGCGTGAGCTAATGTTTCATTGTCTCCATTGAGAAACTGAAACTTTCTGAAGAATCTGAAAACTGAACTTGTTCATTGTCTCTGAAACTGCGGGAAGCTGGGCGGAGGGTGCTTGCACTAGGCTCGGCTAGAACGGCAGTAGGGGCTGGGGATGACAGTGACGAGGACATCCAAGAGAGGGGTTGGGTGGAGGGCGCTTGCGCTAGGATTGGCTGACGGAGGAGCTTCGGTGCTCCAACGACATGGTCGGCGAGGAAGAGGCGGCAGAGGGTGAGCTCCACATCGGGGACAGGAACATGGCGAGTAGGTCAGAGAAGGAACGGAACGGAAGCGGCCTTGCTCCCCGTGCTAAGACCAGCCCTTCGTTGGTGCGACATTTCTCGATCTGTATGTCCCCGAAACAGGCCATGTTCTTAAATCAGTGAAAGTTCATGATTGATACATGTACTGCATATATATCATCAGGATTTACTATGACGCCGCAACCTACATGGATCAAAAACTTCAATCCGCACCTGTTTCATCGATTTGATTAAACTAATCCGCAACCTGGACACAAAACCCCGACGGTTTAAGCACGTACGCGGACAGGCGACTGCGATGGTGAGAACTGCGATTGGATGTGCTTCGGAGAAAAATACGATGTACCGTACTCCGGCGGCTTCTCTTCCCACCCTCGGTACTGCGGTTTCGGCGGCATCACATTGATTTCGACAGCACAATCGACTGCGATGGCGAGAACTGCACCTCCAATAGTGGCTTCCAGAAACAACTCACGTACGGGTGCTCTTGGCATTTATTGAGAGGCCACATATGCAGGTGCTTCGTTGTGAGACGCCAAAAAATACAAGGCCTTATGTGAGTCGACCAGGTGCCTTCCTCCACTACAATTTGTCCAATTCGGATTAAATGGGACTACTAGTGCATAGGTTAACAACTTTTGGGATTACTTCATCCCATTTTGCAACAATTGGGACCACAGTGCTCCTGGTGGACAACTTTTATGACTAGTGGTGTATTTAGCTCAAGGTGAAATCATTGCCGTTGAAAACGAATCAGACCGGGGCAACACCCCGGACACGCCATCGAGCTCTAGATCTAGCCCCTCCGCACGACTAAGACGTCGAAGATGGAAACCACACCTGCCATCCACGAACCACAGACGCAGCACACGGTCCACCATCTTTCAGATGCCGTCGATGCAAATCACAATCTGCATTCGCTTCTGGACTACCTCTCAGATTCCTTATCCCCTGTAGTCAAAAAAAAAAAAGTGCACGGCACCGCTCTCCACCGCCACGGAGCTCACACGCCGACCTTGGAGCTTGCGCCACGTCTTTACATTTATTCCCAAATCCCCCGTAAATAGGAGGAAATAGGTTTATTTCCCGTCCCAGAAGGTCGCAACCTAGCCCGCACCACCTAGAAACGCCCAATCCTAGATCGCGGTCGTCATGGCCGCAATCGCGCCGGATCTCCTCACAATCGTCTCCGGCGGCCTCACAGAGCTCGCCGACATCGCCCGCTTCCGCTCCGTCTGCACCACCTGGCGTGACGCGGGAGAGGAGGCCGCGGCCGCGCCTCCTCTGCAGCCCCCGTGGCTCGTCCTCCCGTCCTCCCCGTCGCCGCTCTTCTTCTGCCCCCGGGAGGACCGCCTCTACCCCAACCTCCGTCTGCCTGTCCCCGCCGCGGGTGCCCACCGCCGTCGCCGCCTCTACGCGTCCCCGCACGGCTGGACCCTCGCCATCGACCGGACTGGTCTCGCCGCGTCCCTCCTCCACCCCTTCACCGGCGCCGCCCGCCCCCTCCCGTCGCTCCCCGCCTACTTCGCGGAGACCGATGATCTGTCCTGGGACTTGTCCCCGCACGGCGTCATGGTGTCCTGCGGCGAGGGCGTCCTGGTCTGCGCCCTCGACCCTCTCGCGGACTCATGGGCCCCGATCCCCACCATGGCCGACCGCAACGTGAGCAGCATCAACTACGCCGCCGGCGATTTCTTCGTCTTCGAGGAGGACGTGTGCCGCACCACCATTGTCGACTCCATTGCCATGTCCGTCACTGCCGTCATCCCGCCGCCCCCCGTTGATCTCCCAACCGAGGCGCGCATGGTTGTGGCTGGTGACGAGCTCTTCATTCTCGCCAAGTCCAAGTGGATGTACATCTTTGGTGACGACGTGGACTTCTCCAAGGCCTTCTGCGTGAATCACCGGAGCCCCAACCCAGTCTGGCAGAACCTCACTAGCATCGGCGAGCGGGCAGTGTTTGTTGATTCTCTCCATGGGTTCACCGTGGGGACGGCTGGATTCAGGAACCTTGAAAGCAACACAATCTACTCGGTGGACACCAAGGAGGCGACCCGTTCCAGCAATGTGAAATTTAGTGTGAAGGCTTTCAATCTTGAGAGCCGGACCTCTAAGAAGCTTGCGTGCCGACTGAACGATCTTGATATGGCTCAACGTGGTGGAGTGGCATCGTGGATCATACCGAGCTTGGCTGCAGGCTGAATGAAGTCCTCGAAGATTCTGGTTCTTGTGTGATGGCGGCGAATGACAAATCATGATGGTATCTGGCTTGGCATAAATTCTCTGCACGCTTGCACTTGTCTAAGTTCTGAAGTGAAGTTTAAGACCAGCAAATCTCTTCTATATGCATGTTCTTCATATGTAGTAGTACTATATTAGTGTGTCGCTTAAACACTCTTAGATTCTGATGAGCCTGAAACTTAATTTCTGTGAGATGCGTTTGTTGCTAGACTTTCCAAGTTTCAGTTTTCACTTTGTCTGTTCAATGTTTCAAGCTGAATAAAATGTTTTGGGATGTTAAAGTACAGTACTTTATTGAGCTTGTCGAGTATGAGTGTTGTTTCAGTTATTTTCCAAGATGCATGATCTAGCCTCATGATTGTGACCGGACCATTGGACATTTTGAAGCTTATTTGTTATGTTCATAAATTGTGATGAGATTGAAACTGGGGTATGCATTTCTCTCTATCAGATTGTAATTGTACAATCAGCGTGGATAACTGAGTATCGATGTCTGACAAGATGGGCAACTTTGCATCTACGTAGTAGTTGATTGAACAGGATGCAGCCTTGTTGGTTGCACATAGGTGAAGTGCAGTCTAGTAATTTCTGGCGAAGTATTTTGATGTTGTTGCCACCCCGAGCAGCAACGTTAGGGCATCCTTGGGTGGAAATGCTGTGTCATCTCTGCAGGGCCAAGAGTTGATGGCAATGTGAGGGGATGAAGAGAAGGATGCTACAGACGCAGGGAGATCTAGGGGCGCCAGGGTCAGTAGATTGCTGTATGTGGTACCGAACAAGCATCTAATTTCCCAAGCATACTACTTCGTCCTAGACAATGGAGGAGCAGATTCAGCATAATCGAGTACTCAACCGTGATAGCAGCTAAAAAGCTGCTCAAGAACCAGTTTTAGTCCATTTTGTTTTGTTTGTGGAGCGGTGTTACTGAAGAGATTCTCGGCCATTAATACACCCTGCCAAACCTGATGCAAAATTCCATCTTTTATTTTTCACTAGGACAGCCTTGATGGTTGAGTTCGCAATGTTGGTCAGGTCGTCATACCATTGCCGTGGCATTAGTTCGGCAACCTTAGAATAAAGGTCCCATGGAAACATTTGGTTCAGGCTCGAGCATTCTTCTTGTCAAAAGCTATATCTCCTTGTGTTAGTTAAGCTTTGACCGATCAGAAATAAGGGTGCATCGCAGCGCCCTTGGCACGCTCAACATGTATAGGTGTATCTAAAAGCAAAACATATAGTATTCTCTCCGTCCACAAAGTTTGACACATATGCGTATGAGATGTGGTAAAAGTTGGAGTTAATGTATTAGAGGAAGACAACTATGAACAAGGCCTCAGTAATCAAAAGACTAGCCAAGCTTGAGTACCACGATGGTAGTAGTGTTATTGAATAGTAGTGTTATTGAACACGTGAATGTCTTCCAGTGCCATATAAATCAACTCTCCGCCATGAAGATCAACTTCGAAGATTAGGTGCAAGCATTGTTGCTACTGAGTTCCATGCCTGACAGTTGAAACACGCTTGTTGTGTCAGTTAGCAATTCAGCTCCAGATGGGAAGCTAACATTGGAGATGGTGAAAAATAACATGCTGAATGAAGAAGCTATAAAAAGGGAAAAAGGCGATGTCGTCTCCTCTGATGCCTATGTGGCTGAATCCCATGGCAAGAATGACAACCGTGGACGTGGCCAAGGCAAATCTCAGCATGAAAAAGACCAGAAGTCCGGGGGGGTCAAAGTCAAGACAGAGATCAAGTGCTACATGTTTTTATTGTGGCAAGTCAGGACACAAGAAGAGCAGTTGCAGAAAATACAAAAGAGATTTGCTAGAGGGAAAAGTCGAGAAGAAGGCCAAGCAAAAGGGCGAGAATGGTACTGCCATGACTGTAGAATGTGAGCAAGGTGAAGATTACCTAGTCATTGAAGATGAAAAATGCTATAGTGTTGTTCGTGATGATGCACATGTTCCCGACATACGGCTGAATTTATTGTCAGTTGGAAAGCTTGATGACATTCCCATGGAAGTTATTTTGGTGATGCAAAATGGAAACTCACCAAAGGCTCTTTGATTGTGGCTCGAAGAAGCAAGAAATGCTGTCTCTATATGACTAAAACCAAGCTATGCAATGATGTGTTGAACGTCGCCGAGAATGACACTTAGGTTGAGTTGTAGCACAAGAGGCTTGGGCATATGAGTGAGAAGGGCATGTTGGCTCTTGCTCGCAAGGATTACCTTCCTGAGTTGAAAGGTATAACCTTGAAACCCAGTGAATATTGTTTTGCTGGCAAACAACATTAGGTTGCATTTCGTACACGCCCGTCGCATCATGCGGATAATCTTCTTGACATTGTGCACACTGATGTTTGCTCCATGACCGAAAAATCCCTCGGTGGAGCATTATACTTTGTGACATTCATTGATGACCATTTTAGGAAGATATTTCTTTATGCGTTGAGAAACAAGTGGCAGGTGCTCGACGTCTTCAAGGAATTCCATGCCAAGGTTGAGAGAGAAACTGGTAGGAAATTGAAGTGCGTGAGATCAAACAATGGTGGTGAATATTGTGGTCCCTTTGAGAGGTATTGCAGAAATTTTGGCATCAGGCTTGAGAAGTCTCCACCAAAAACACCCCAGCTCAATGGACTTGTAGAGAGAATGAACAGGACTCTTACCGAGAGGGTCACATCTATGCTCTCTCATGCAAAGTTACATAATTCCTTTTGGGCTAAATCTTTGAATCATGCTATGTATGTACTAAACTGCCTCCCTCAGTTCCTATTGCAGGTGATATTCCTCAGAGAGTTTGGTCAGGAAAGGAAGTTTCATACAAGCAATTGAAAGTCTTTGGGTACAAGACATTTGTGCACGTCCCGAGGGACGAGAGATCCAAGCTTGATAGCAAGACAAAACAGTGCATCTGTCTTAGCAATCCAAGTGATGAATTTGGATATAGATTGTGGGATCCAATCAAGAAGAAGACACGTAGAAGCCGAGATGTGGTTTTCATTGAAGATGAAACAATACAAGATATTGGGAAACCGTATAAGCCGAAGGCCACCACACCTCAGGTTGACTTGCACTGCAAGAAATGTTTCTTTTCGCAATGACTTTGTTCGACGGTCATCGTAGAAGGTGCGTCTTCCGCGATAAATTTCTCGGCTTGACCGTGGCCAATGGAGAATTTTTTTCTGGTTTCGCGGCCCTCTACGACGACGGAACCGCTAAAAACGTGGAGGAAGCTCGGCTGGCGCGTGGCAGAAGCAAGATATTCGGTTCCTCGCGCGATGTTGACTCACTGAAGTCTTTTGAGGCGTGTGGGTCCCAGACATCAGTGTCTCTAGCGGACCATACTTTTCGGTCGTACCTCCCTGATTTGAACTTGATAACGCTGCTCGAGGCATCTACCGTTTAGCCAGGCTGCTGGGTCCCACATGTTAGCCTCTTATTAGAAGAATCGTGTGTATGATGGGATTTTTTTCTTTCGCTCGCGCTATCCTTTTCCGAAGTTAATAACATTATTCGATGCATCTACCGTTTAATCAGGCTACTAGGACCCACGTGGTATCCTCTCATTAGAAGAAATGTGTGTATGATTAATTTTTTTCTTCACTCGCGCTATCCTGTTTCGAAGTTGATAGCACTACTTAATGCATCTACCATTTAATCAACCTCCTGGGCCCCACATGTCATCCACTCATTAGAATAAACGTGTGTATGATGGTATTTTTGCCCTCGATCGCGCCTTTGTGTTCTGAACTTGATAGCGTTGCTCGCTGCATCAGCCGTTTATTCAGGCTGGTGGGTCTCCTATGTCATCCTCATATTAGAATAATCGTGGGTAGGATGGATTTTTTCTTCTCCAGCGCTATCCTGTTCCAAACTAGATAGCGTTGCTCGACGAATCTATCGTTTGCTCATGCTGCTGGGTCCCTCATTTCAGCCTCTCATTACAAGAAACATGTGCATGCTGAACTTTTTTATCGCTCGTGCCTCCCTGTTTTGAACTGGCAACGTTGCTCGATGCAACATCTATATAAGGTCGCGCTGCTGGGTCCCACATATCAGCCTCTCTGTAAGTGAAACGTGCGTATGATAGACTTTTTTGACCATGTCTGCTGTTTTGACCTTGGCAACTTTCTGGGTCCCAGATATTAACCACCTATGTGTAGGAAACGTGTCTATACTGGGTCCCAGCTGACAGTCTCTATTTGAAAGAAACGTGTGTATGTTGGACTGTTTTTGGGTCCTAGATGTCAGCCTCAGAGTACAAAAATGCTCATAAAGGCTAAATTAAAAAGATTCTAGGCTAACTCGGGGCGGATGCCCTATTCGTCATGGCTTATATTCTATGGGCTCACTCCTAAATTGAATGGGTTATGGTCGGTGGCCACAAGACCACGGAAACACCAAATTGGGCTATGCTTGGGGATGATAGGCTAATTTGATGGGCTATGCTTAGGCCTGCTAGGTCCGACATGTCAGCTTCTCTGTAAGTGCAACGTGTGTATGATGGACTTTTTTCGGCCGTGTCCACTATTTTCACCATGGCAGTCGTGTATGGTCTTACTGCTGGGGCTCTTATGTCAGCCTCTCTAGCATGTTCTGGCTTGTGGGTTCCTGATGCAGCCTTGTATGTTCTGTCTGGTGGGTCCCTGATGCAAGCCTCTCTATATAATTATTTAAATTTTTTTCGAACCCACCCTCAAAACAAACTCGAGGGATGTTGCATGTTGGTGGATCTGTGATGTCAGCCTCTCCGTAATGCGATATTGCTAGAAGAAAAATAATATAAATCCAAGATACACACACAGTTGATTCGAACAAAAGATCTTCAAATCAAATAAATGCGCATCTAGGCATCTAGGCATGATATGGTAAATAATGTTTTTTAAATTATTAACAAAGTACGCGATGAATAATTAAGGCTCATAAAGCTAGCCACTAGCCTTCCATTTCTACACAAAAGTGGACCATGTTTTATGACAAATTCTCCAATTACATGAACTTTTGAATTTTCTAGCTAATTTCAACCACTTAAAGTACTTGTTGTTGATTAATCAAAATCAGATCAAATTTTAACTATGACTGCATGATAGGTTGATAGCTCTCTGATTTTATGTAAAATCCCTTTAAGGTACTAGAGTAGTCAATCTATAAAAAAACAACTAGAGGTTTGAAACCATTAAGTTCTTTCGAAAAATTACACAACAGCTGACAAGCTTGAACTAGTTATGATTTTTTAAAGAAAAATAAAGAAAAATCAAAATAATGTATAACTTGTACATCACATTTTCTTGAGCGTACTAGTTGTGATAAGTATGAGTTTTGATTACTTTCGAAAACCTTGCTTTGCAATATGGCCTACCATGTTGTGAATATGCTTAGCTTTCAAATCAAATTACTAGAGTCATGGCTATATCTACATTGCAGTAGACGAATAATGTGCCCATATTTAGTAGATGACCGCATGTTGGTATGGGAGAATGTGTTTACAATCGTAGTTTCCAACTTTCACGAATAAAAAATAGTTTTAAATTTTGTAAGTGATAAACAATGTTTATTTGTTAAGTTAGTACACGAAGAATAAGGTCTAGAATGACAATGTTTATGAGCTATTTTCAAGTAATAACATGAATTTCCAATTAGCTATTTTCTTCGATTGAAACTATTTCATGTCGATCTACCAAAATTATATATATCAAATTTGCACGACGAGTGCGTTATAGGTTCCATAATCGTTTAAGGTACCCAAGATTTGAATATCTGAAAACCACCATCAGGTTTGAAAATTTTAATTTCTTGCAATGTCTATGCACACAAAATTCATCACTATTCGTCCTTACAATCACTATAATTATGTCCTCGCTGCCTAATTTGAAGGAAAATCATCATAGATCCTTGCTCTCCCCTCTCTTCTCTACCTGTCCCCTCCTAGAAAGCTTCGTAGCACCCGTCAGGTACGCGTAGTGCTTTCGTGCATGATTGTAGTTCAAATAGTACTAGCCTGGCGGTTCTACTACATATGAATCCTAGCGGTAGAGAGAAAGCAGACCCTCATCATGTGAG
This sequence comes from Avena eriantha, assembly GCA_910589775.1. Lineage (NCBI taxonomy): Eukaryota > Viridiplantae > Streptophyta > Magnoliopsida > Poales > Poaceae > Avena > Avena eriantha. Next base: position 328,679,829 of record OU342745.1, on the reverse strand, counting down.
CCATGTTTTTTCTACGATATAAAATCTAGCATGATCTAAAAATTTATCTCCCAATCCTCACATTTGATTTTTATTCTCGAATAAGATCGCATAGAACATCACAAGAACATTTAGTTTTTAACTGTAGAGCTGCATCAAATCTTACCGTAATAAAATGTACGCATAACGTTGAATATTCAATGTTGGATCAAGACTCGCAAATCCCAATATTGCCAACCATTGGATCTTCTTTTCCAATCTAGGAACTAGAAGGTTCTATTGATAGTGTTTAGCAGATGCACAAACCTGAAAACACACTTCTCGATCATTCTAGAATCACCTCTATCATTTCTCTAGACCATGGTCCCAAAATATTCAAGTATTAGGTAGCTAATAAATGCTTATTTTTACATGATATAAAGTACAAGAACCAAATATACACCGTTACTTTGTAGATGTGGCTCTTTCATATTTTTTGAGCTTTACCTATTATAGAGTATAATTTTATATAGTAATGATATGTCATACTTTATTATTATGTGAGTCTCACGTGCAAGGCATGTGCAACTTACTAATAAATGGATAGTGCACAAATACAAAGAGGCCGCTAATCTTGTCCAACTAAACCAGGAATTTGTAGATAATAAGTCCTCAAAATATAAAAAAAAAATCCTAGTACAGAAAGGAAAGGCGCAATCAGGTAGAGCTTCATTGATTATCAACAGTGGTATATAAAGAAGGGCACGGCTCGAGGCTGGAGTAGAGAGTCCTCATCCCCCCATCCAAATCACAATGCTTGGGACGATCACTCTGAAGATGGAAGCCACCGTTCTCAACGGTTCCTCCTGCTCCCAATCCCTCAAGCCCCGGTGGGTCTACAAGGTCTCTCCATTTCTAGCTCACAATCAATTGATTTTCTTTTGTCGGTTCATTCGTACAACTATTTTATTATTCGAACTTTCATTTCTATAGTGCATGAATATTCATCTAGTCTGCCACCGCTACGTCTGCAAGATCACCTCCTGCCAGAAGTGCGAGCACCCTAGCGGCGTCTAGGGTCGAGTGCACCCACAAAGGTTGCAGTAGTTTGCTGCCCTACTACGAACTCCATGAGCACGAAATCATGTGCCAGTATGCTCCTTGCACTTGCACGGAGACCCGCTGCGACTTCGCGCCTCGCCGCCAGCGCTCGTCGCCCACCTCGAAGCGGTCCACTCGATCCACATGCACAAGATCTAGTATGCCACCACCAAAGCGTTCTAGGAGCTGGTGCCGCTGTCGGGCGAGGCGTCCCGCCAGCTCATCCTCATCAGGGAGCAGGATGACACCGTGTTCGTCCTAAAGATTAGCATGGTAAGACGGTCCCCCTTGTGTTTGCGGTCTGTGTTAGAGCTGCGATGTGCGACTTGCCGGTGTATAGGGTGAGGATGTGGGCGGAATGCCCGCCGCTACTCTCCTGGACGGACGGCAGGAGGAGGACCGACACCGTGACAGTGGAGCTTGATGCTTCGAGCTCCGCTAAGGCGGGCGATGTCGCATTTGAGGACCTTACGTCTTACTGGCGGTGCTGTCGCATTACCTAGTCGGTCCTGCTACATTGAAGGAGCTGTTTTTCTTATTTCGCGTCGAGTTTTAGTGGTGATGTAAGCTGCTATTAATTGGTTTAATTGCAGAAAGATCGTTTGCATACTAGGAATGGTGGATTTTGTAGTAGTAGTACTCTATCTCCGTCCCAAGAAATAAGGCTCCATTGTTTTTCTTGTTTTTTGTTTGACCAAGATTTACTCTAAATATATATAAAGAATGTTGCACTATACAAATTTAGCATCATTGAAAAGTGTCTTTCAATACAAATTTTACATAATATAAGTAAATGTTAGATGCTCCATTTATTCGGTCAAACTTTACTTTGGAGTGCGCGTGCGCCTTATTCCTTGAAACGGAGGTAGATGAGTTCAGTGGATGTACTCTCCTGAGTATTTTTTATGAAGTCTTAACTTCTGATGGGTTGGGTGGATGTACTCTACTGATTAGTAAGTTGAATAGGATTATAAGGCTATCTGTTTAGGATTATAAGGCCAGAGGACCAATTCGCAATACTACCAAGTAGATGAATTATTCACTCTAATTAATTTATGCATGTACCACTAGTTTTACATGCATGAGATGCTAGATAAAAAAAGGAACATGATGAGAGATGGAACAACATGGATTCGGAGATTGAGAGAAAAGAGAGATATCTAAATTAATAAGTCACGGGAATTAAGACAATAAAGAAGATAGGTCTTATAATTTCTAACAATTTTAAAAAGCTCTATGGCCTAATCACTACAAGAAAAATGACATGTAGAGACGTCCTAGATGAGACGCTCCTGTATTCGTCTTTACAAGAAACTTTGCCCCACGAATTAAGACGATTTTTGAGACATTTTGCAGGTCGTCTCGCGGTGAAAAGAATCACCGTTCCCGCTCTCCTTTTCTTTCTTTAGGGACCGTTCCGCTCTTCTTTTTTACTTTTCCCACCCAAGTAATCTAAACAAACTCTACTACCGGTCAAAAAAAACTATCCCGAACTCCCCAATTTATCCCTCATGTAGTCCCATCTCCGATCCTACCACTAACACACGAACAGATCTCGTCTAAAAAAACAGCAGATCCGTGGAAACGTAGCGGCGCTGCCTTTAGATCCCCTGTGGACTGTGGTGCATCTCCGGCGAACTCTGCGCAACGACTGGTGACAAATCTCCTCGCCTCGCTAGTACAGGTTCGCCCGCTCGAGAACACTGATGCCCCGCGCCATGAGGCATAAGAGTGGCGATCCTGCCTGACTCGGTGCGACTGTGCCCTTTCCCGTGCGGTGTGGCTTTCGGCTACTCGCTCTACCCTTCGCCACCTTCCCATGGGGCTCGCACCCAGCCCCATGCGAGTAGTCGAGGCTCCACAGGTATGTTCTTGTACTAATTTAATATCTCAGCCCAAAGCATGTATCTATTTGATTGGTATGTTGCCGCAGTCACTCGAAAAACGCTTGCCAGATGCAAGTAAACATGTTCAATCAATCGATATAGCTAGTCCTAGATATAGCTAACAGTTATATTCATATGTCCGCACTCAATTCAATGACATTAGCATCACTTGACCTGGTGCTAGATCGAGGACTATAGTTTGTAGATTATTGTGGCTAAATTTGTGATCTAATTAAATAGTGGTACTCCCTCTGTCTTGAAAAAAAATGTTGCAGATTAGGCTAAATTTAGACGTATCTAGATGCTATTTAGTATATAAATATATCCGAATTTAGACAAATTTGTACATCTTTTTCAGAACTGAGGGAGTACTTGTCAATTTCATGATATAAGCATGATCAAACCGAATTATGTGAGTACTTATGGCATTCATGTGTAATCCATAGAAAAACTTTCATAGGATGTGATTTACTTAGACCACATGGACCTACAGGTAATTTACTAACCTGGAACTAGTTCTTTATTTTAAAGATGCGTGTACGAAGTTTCTGTAGCTAGCCTTCCAATTAAGAACAACATGCAGAAGTTGAGTACAGGTAGAGTCTATGGAATCAGCAAATTGATGGCCATATCTTCAGCCTAGCATTTTCAGGTTAATTCAGCCTTGACCTTCCTTCATTCTTCATGTCTTATTAGAGATGTATGTTATAACACGAAATAATCAAGACCAATCGGTAAGCTTGTGGATGTATCATATATCTCAGGTTCTTTATTATATTTCATCATTTTTTCCTTAATTTATCTTCAGTCAATTCCACTAACCTTGTTTCCTGATAGGCTTAAATCAAAATGCAAACAAAGCTTCCATGTTGTACTGCCCATAAGAAAAATTGATAAGGTTCTTCAGATGCATCATAAAGGATTGTTTTGCATCAGCTAGCTGTACTTATTTGTTTAAAACTAGTAATAAATAGATGTTGTTGCATCGCTTAAGTAATCAAGACCAATGTATATGGCTTATGGATATATTATATACCTCGGGTTCTTGAGTACCTTTCATCATTTTTACCTTAAATTGTCTCCAATCAATGCCACTAACCCTTTGTTCTTGATAGGTTTCAACTAAAATACATCAAAGCATCCATGTTGTATTGCCCAGAAGCAAATTGAAAAGGTTCTGATGATGCATCATAAGGATGTTGTTGCATCAGGCTAGCTGTACTTATTTCTTCAAGCTAATTAGTACGGTACTTAAATATGTAATTTTAAAATCAAATAATTCTTGCAGCCATAGCTACCATTTATTTAAGTATTAGACCGGTGCAAGTTCTGCAAAATATTACCAACTGATGTTTTCCATATTCATTCTTTATTTCTTTTTCTCTAACATTATTTATATTATTCTGTGCAGGTCTAACTACCCTGATGCTAAGAAGGTACCTATTTTGGCAAATGTTGAACAATTACTGACCATGACAAAACTGGATTGGTATCCACCTTTAGTTTCTAAATGAATAATCTTTTTTGAAGCGATGTCAGTGATATTTTAATTTTTTTTGCAGAATTTTAATGAACTGCAATTAAAGACCACAAGGGAAAAAATCTACATGTTGCAGGAAAAACCCATTGGCGTTGACGTACATTCTAAAGTTTAGATAGACTCCAGCTAGTTAGAAGTACTTAGATTCCAACTCGTTAGAAGTACACGAGTAATGAAGTACTGTTTTTTGTTCTTGTCCCTCTTTTATATTAATGTACAGCTCAGTTGTAAAGTACAATTTCCTGTAATAAATATATTTATTTTCCTTCAATTCAGTACACATTATTGGTTTGCATGTTTCCCCTCACCACATGAGTTGATAATTTGGTCGTTAAGAAAATAAAAATGATTTTCTCTCGTTAGAACGCTTTGAAGCATCTCAATATTTGGTAGAGACGCCATGGAAGCACAACTTACCCCCACTACGTCTCTACACGCATAGACATGCTTTGATAGAGCGTCCCAGTTATCTTAAACACGCTTTCAATACGTCACTATGGATTTTGAGACGGTGCATAAGAAGACGTTCTTGAGACGCTTTCATGAGACGACTCTACAACCACCTAGAAGCTAAATAAAGCATCATTATCATCTAAATTCAACGTCTCTACATGGCTTTTGTGTTGTAGTGAATAATCCCAAACAGAGGCAGGAATACTGCTCAACATACATTCAAGAGTACTAGTACTATGTATGTAGTAGTAGTACAATAGTGGAGTACGTTAGTAGTACTCCCTTTCGATTCATATTAATTGTCACTGGATTGGATGTAATCGTATCTAGCAATAAAACATGTCTAGATACATCCATTTTCGCGACAAGTAAACATAGCCATTTTTGGAGTAGTACTAGTTTGGTTAGAAGAAATCATATTCTCCGCAATAGGGACGGTGGTTTTTGCTAGTAGTAGTACTAGTACATAGCAGGTAGTAGTACTATATATGTTTATACTGTACTACTCAATATACATTCGGGCAATCGGCAAAAGTTCATATTGCGGTTCCACTGGTACAGTGCTACTAGCAGTTTTTCAGGTGTGCATTCACCCTCTGTCTTTTAGCAGTACTCCACCCTTCAACAGTCTAAATGGAATTACTTAAAGAAAGTCTCTATCATTATAAAATTATAACAACGCGGATTTCATGACTATGGGGGCTGCAGTGCATACGATGGTGACCATACGATCGTGGTGTACATGCTCCCTTTGTTTCAGATGCTGGCAACGACTGCATGGTACAGTTAACGGTGTTGTGTAGCCAGCTAAGAAAGTCGTACACCGTCCTTAACTATCATCTTTAAGACGGTGCATGCAATGACGGTTTTATACCAGTGCATGCAATGACGTTGAACCGCGAGTGAACATCAACAACATGCAAAAACGATATTCTCAGATGGCTACGGTTCATTCAATGACCTTGTTCCTCTCGTAAACTTGAGCAACGTCAGAAAAAGATGTTCTCATATGGATACGGTGCATGCAATCATTCATAGATGCTGCCATTAAAAACTGCTCGCGCGAGCGGACCCGTCTCACACACCATTTTGCGCACGAACTCATCTAATCACGGTTGTTGTACTGGAGTAGTCAAAAAACGACTTTAATATATCACATGGGGAATCTAATCACGGTTGTTGTACTGGAGTAGCCGTGAGAAAACATGTCAATAACAACGCATGTTAGCTTTTCTATGGCGTATGGTCATCTGTTCTGTTGTGTATGCAACGACTAGGATATTATCAGTTAACCGCTAACCGCGTAGAAACCAGTGTGTACCATCGCCATGAGAAGTGCACCTCGTCCACGGAGGTGGACAAGCAAACATGTGCATGTATCCGTGCATGAACATCAAAAACATCCGTCGATTACTGACATGCACGGCCAGAGTGGTGGGGCTGGATCAAAGTTTAACCAGGCACCCGCAATGCTTGTCTCATTATGACCTCCTAGTATATATACAGTTGTCCTTACATAAACTGGACAGACTATCCTAAGTGGGATATTGGTGGACTGGATGTAAGAGTTGTGCTGCAGTGTAATGGAAATGTGTTTTAGTTTATCTGGAAGCCATTGTTATAATTTTTTTGGTCGATGTACCTACCTTAGTTTTGTCTAGGTTGGTCGCAAACATTTGATGTCACTCATCTGTAACAAAATATAGTGTGAGCCAGCTACCAAAGATTGAAGCATGAAATAATAAGTGCTTGCGTATAGTGTCGTCTTGAGCTAAAGAACGAGAACTAACACGGATGTATGCATGTGGTTTCTGTAAAGGGATATAAGTGCTCCGTTTATTCAAGTAGGTCCAATACCACTTTCCAAACCTATCCACAGCCATGCACAATTAACAAAACTATGCTTAACACACGATTGTTGATGGACAACGACTGAATACCATGAAATACGTATGTGTTTTGCACGACTATCTATGATGGATGCATATCATGCACCGTCGCACCATGCACCGTGAAACATGGGTGTGTTTGGTGGCTTTTATGACTTCAAGGCCGCATGCATATGCTCTCGAAAGAAAACGTTGCCTGACGTCATCTTCTCTCTTTATCTAATGAAACGGTAGACAACCCATGCGCTGCAGCCACCATGGGCAGCCCACTATTTCCCAAAATTATAATCTGCCATGGCTGTTGATTGACAAGACAATTCATTGAGGTGGGGTGGGGTAGGGGTGGGGTGGGTTGTTGGTGTGCTACGATGCCTACTCCTACTATCACTCTGTAGTGAAAATAAAAGAAACACATGCGATTCTTTGCATTAATTCTTACCTCCTCCCCTTGTATGCCTACAGTATATACATGTATTAACTTCTGCGAGTAGTAGTACAAGTAGGAGTAGTGTCAAGCAAGGATATACCGAAACGCAAAGATATACTTGTAGGTCACATGGTGTACCATTATGTGTCTTTGTCTTATTCTTCTTCTTTGGTCTGCTTGCGCTTGCCCTTGCTCTTGCCCTTCTTCCTTAGTTCTTTTTTTGTTGAACATTTCGAGAGTTTGTTGACCCCTCTCGAAGTTCACTCTGCCTGTATACCTCGTAGGCCGTGTAGGCGTTGAGGCTTGCATACTGGATCTGCTCTTCGGTCAGGGGCATGTTCCCCCACAGCTTGTGGTCCACATCCTTCTTCTTCTTCATGACTTTGTAATGGATGTCTATGAGGGCCACCGCATAGTCAGCCAAAGAATCCTTCTCATTCGTTGAGCCGGCAGGCTTCCACCTCCTCTGGATGTCCATGGGGTTCATCACTGGCACTAGAGAATGCCTAAGCCTGATACCGTCGTTGCCGATGTCGATGCCTGCAAAGGAAATGTTAGGGTTGGCGAGGAACTTTGCTAGCTTGGAGCATGGCTAGTCGGCCTGGCAGATCTGGTAGACCAGGCAGTCCATGCCCACACATAGCTAGACGACAACAGCCTTCTGCGTTGATAATTTCTTGTTGGTGTACTCGACGTCGAGGCCAACAATCTCGTCGTCCGTTTCCTCTAGGAGCTTTTGCATTTTCTAGATGTAATTGTTCACCACTGATGCTCTATTGGTATACGCCACCTGTAGTGTGGTGTTGCCAGGGTACAAGAAGTAGTACATCTTGTAGAACGACGACGACATGGACGGTGATTGGCGCATCCTTTTGTTTTGCAGAGGTCCCGACCAGGTGACAGAAAAGGAATGGGATCGAGAAGAATAGAACCGCTAGGAAGATCAGGAGATGCATGCATGAGCGGTTCTGGAGACGAAAGGGCATGCAGTTTCCCCCGCCCCGTCCACGTATTCCTATAGAATAGAATTTATTTACGGATCAGTTTTACGGACGCAGATTATTTAGGTAGCTATAGGTTGATTTCTAGATTATACAAAAAGTACAAGAACCAAACACACGCAATACTATATGAATGTGGCTCGAAATTATAAATATTTTTTGAGTTTCACCTACTATAATTTTATATAAAAAATGATATGTCATACTTCTATTATCTGATTCTCACGTGTAAGGCACTTGCAACTCATTAGTTATTTCTTATATTATCTTATATTACCTTATCTTATCTTATCTTATCTTATCTTACCACTATATAGTGTACGAATAACTTTGAATATTGACCGTTGGACCAAGACTCGCGAATCCTAACATTTCCAGCCGTTGGATCTTCTTTTCCATTCTAGCATCTGGAAGATTCTATTGATAGTTTTCATCACAATGAATGCTATGCACAAAATTTAGAACACACTTCTACATCATTCTAGAATCTTCTCCCTCGTTTCTCTAAACCATGTTACCAAAATTTTCAAGTTTTAGATAGCTAATAATCGTTGACTTCTACATGATATACAAAGTACAAGAACCAAATATACACCCATACTTTATAGATGTTGATCAAATTTATATTTTTTTCTACTTTACCTATTATAATTTTATATATTGACGGTATGTCAGACGTCTATTATCTGAGTCTCACGTGTAGGGTACATGCAATTTACTAGTTATATATAGTGTACGAAAAACTTCGAATATTGAGTGTTGGATCAAGACTCTCGAATCCCAATATTTCCAGCAGTTGGATCTTCTTTTCTTTTTTAGCATCTAAAAAATACTACTCCCTCCATCCATAAATAACTGACTTGAGTTTTTCTAGATTCGAATGTATCTATACACTAAAATGCGTCTAAATACATTCGAATCTAGACAAAACCAACTCAGTTATTTCTGGACGAAGGGAGTACTTTTGATAGTCTTTAGCATAATGTATGCATATTACTACTCCAAGTTACTTACCACTCAGACCAGCCTTAGAGCATATCTAGCATGGAAAAAATAGCGCACTATTTCACGCTATTTAGCGTGATATAGCGTATTTGGAGAGTCCACGATATCGTTTCAAGATTTTGCTTGCTATGGTGCTATTTTTTAAATAGCTTTCTATATCGCGCTAAAATATCATAGAGTTAGCGCTATTTCAAGTATAGGACGTTATTTTTTTGTTGGCGAGTGTGGAGTAAGATAATATATGATGAATTTGCGAGTAAGCAAACATACAATGAAAATTTGTTTGTTAAACTTAAGTGATCGCGTCAAGCCGCTGCCTCCTCCTGCAGCACCCAACACTGTACCTAGATTCAGCCCTGCCGGTTCTTCTCCAACTTGGATAGCGCCACAATCGATTATGCATGTACACTTATTACTCTAGGCAATTCATTAGATGCTAAAATCCTTTATATTCATGATATACCTGTTATATTTTTAAATTTTTACAAAAAGATGTTTTGTAAAATAGCGCGTTATTAGCACGCTATAATTAAATAGCATACAAGTATTTTTTTCCTTGATCTCTAGTGGCTTGTCTAAATTTGATAGTTTCTTAGAGCATCTCTAGTGGCCTGTCTAGATTTGGTAGTCTATATCTTCATATAGATAATGGTGTAAAAAGATTCTTTTTTACACGAGTTTAGTTTTCTAGTGGATAGTCTAAATTTAATAGTATATGTCTATCTGCACGCAAATAGTCAATATACACAGCAAACCAGTATAACAAATACTCTGATTTAGCGCGAGAGCGAGCTCGCGAGTGATCAACTTTACTTTAGACATGGTGGCTCGGTTTTCCAAACATGGACAACAAGTAGCTAGTTTGGAGGATGTCTAAATTTCAAACCACCGGATACACCAACCACCGGATGCATTTTTTGGTCCATGGTGATCTACTAATAAATTGCACGTACCCTGCACGTGACTCAGATAATAGACGTCTGACATATCATCACTATATAAAATTTATAATAGGTAAAGTAGAGAAAATGTAAATTTGATCAACATCTATAAAGTATGGGTGAATATTTGGTTCTTATACTTTGTATATCATGTAGAAGTAAATGATTATTAGTAATCTAAAAACTTAAATTTTTTGGTAACATGGTCTAGAGAAACGAGGGAGAAGATTCTAGAATAATGGAGAAGTGTGTTTTGAGTTTTGTGCATAGCATTCTGTGATGAAGACTATCAATAGAATCTTCTAGATGCTAGAATGGAAAAATAAGATCCAACGGTTAGAAATGTTGGGATTCGCGAGTCTTGATCCAATAGTCAATATTCAAAGTTATTCGTACCTTATATAGTGGTAAGATTTTTGGTTTAGACTAGCGGATACACTAGCCACTAGAGATGCTCTTAGGCTGGTTATAGTGGGAAACATACTAGTTCATGTTACTACCTTCACGTGTACGTAATTGAGTCGAAGGTAGAGACCCTATTTTTGCAGAAATGGCTCCAGAAATACTCTGTACCTAGAAAGGCTAGGACATTACAGTAAACTATTTTTTAGTCATTGGACTATAGCTACTCCTAGTATAGGATATTATTATTCTATATCTTTTGAACTGTATAGCCAAATTCAAAATCCTAGAGCGGCAAATTCTCCCGCCTCACCGCCACCAAAATATTTCAAGTGGTCACACGCCCCAAGTTGTAGCCGTACGCAATTACTTTTCTACCCCTGACAATGGCCTATTGATGACCCACAAGTATAGGGGTTGTATCGTAGTATTTTCGAGGGAAGTGAAACCCAATTTATTGGTTCGACACAAGGGGAGCCAAAGAATATTTATAAGCCTTAACAACTGAGTTGTCAATTCAGCTGCACCTGGAAACAATCTTGCTCACAGCAGTTTATCAGTAGCAACAGTTTTGTAGTAGGAATAGCAAAGTAGTAGCAGTAGTAAAGCAAAGACAGCAGTAACAAAAGAAGTAAACAGTGGGATTTGAGTGCGGTAGGCATAGGGATGGATGGACGGGCGTTGCATGGACAAGACAATTCACATAGCAATCAGAACATAGAGCAATTGCAGATAAATAAGATAAAGCATCCAAGTATTAGACAATCCTAGGCATGTGTTCCATATATAGTCATACGTGCTCGCAATGAGAACTTGCACAACATCTTTTGTCCTGCTAGCCCGTTTGTAGCGGGGCCTCTAGGGACTACTGGCAATTAAAGTGCTCCTTTTAATAGAGCACCAGGGCAAAGCATTAACACTCTGTGAACACATGTGATCCTCACATCAAAGCCTTTCCCTTCCGGTTATCCCGATTTCTGCCACTTCAGGGCCATAGGTTCCGGACAACAACGTGTGTATACAACTTGTAGATAAGACCAAAAACAATACTCTCATAATGAATCATTAATATGTTCAGATCTGAAATCATGGCACTCGGGCCCTAGTGACAAGCATTAAGCACAACAAGTCGCAACAAAGTCATAAAGCACTAATAAAAGATACTAGGCACCATGCCCTAACAATCCGATGCCATTACATGAACGATCTCATCCAATCCCTACCATCCCCATATCCTACATCGAGGGATTACTCACTCATAGATGGGGGAAACATGGATGGTCGATGGAGAAGCGATGGTGATGATGATGGCGATGATCTCCTCCAATTCCCCGTCCCGGTAGGGTGCCAGAACGGAGTTTCTGGTGCTGTTTCGTGGAATCTGGTGGTGGCGGCGGAGCGGAACTCCTTCTAGAAAAACGTCGACCCCCCCGGAGTTTTTAGGTCAGAAGGCTCCTTATAGGCGAAGAGAGAGGCCGAGGGGGTGCCTGGGGGCCCACACCACCCCCTGGCGCGGCCTGGCTTGGCCCGCGCCACCTGGTGGTGTGGCCACCCCCTGGCTCTTCTCCGTCTCGTATTCTGGCTCCTGGAGTCTTCGGGTGAAATAGGGTTTTTGGCATATTTTTCGGGATTTTTCCTGATAGTTGGTTTTCTGCACAAAAAGTAGACACCAAGGCAATTCTGCTGAAAATAGCGTTAGTCAGCATTAGTTGTATCCAAATCACACAAGTATAGAGGAGAAATAATAGCAAAAGTGTTCGGGAAAGTAGATATGTTTTGGACGTATCAACTCCCCCCAAGCTTAGCTTATTGCTTGTCCTCAAGCAATTCAGTTGAAAACTGAGTGTGATAAAAGAACTTTCACGAACACATTTGCTTCATGTAAATATTCTCAGCAATGTGATCAACTACTTAGACAATTCATAATAGAGAGTATGCAACTGAGTCTACTTAATAGTCATTGCAAGTCTATGAAGAGATTCCAACTCAAGAATAATAAGTAGCATGAGGCACAAACATAAGCAACATTACAATGCTCATAAAAAGGTATGATAGAGTGGTATCTCGCTTGCCTTTGATTATGAATATCAGGGCACCTCTGGAGTTCAAGTGATGACTAGAACTAAAGATATCAAGGATACAAGCATCAAAGTCATAACACAAATAATCAAGTAATGGAACAAACACAAATAATGACAACTATGCTCTCAAGAAGGTGCTCAGAGAATATGTGGAGACTCAACAAGTAGAAGAAAAGGCTTTGAATAATTTGAAAGGCTTCTAAATGCTGAAAGTATGGTACTTGTTAGCTTTGAGCTCTCATTGCCCCTATCATAAGCATCTTTAAATGGTTAAGGTTAAAGTGACACAACTAAGAGGATATGCTTGACAAGTTATAAATCGAAGTCTCATGCCCCCTACTTACGAAGACCGATCCTCATGCTACTCAACTTCAGTCACAAGTAAGCTCTTATCATTGTAAGTATATACGTATCATAGAGAACCGCCAACGGGGTACCCCTTGCACATGACACGGGAGCTATCCCATAATCAAAATAACAAGGCAAGCAGACAATGAGCATCTCGGCAATCTTTTTATTTACTATGTGCATAGATTTTTATTGAGGATGCTTCATAGAATGCTCATTATGGTTATGCTGCAAGTTTCCACCATGATTAGGCATGGCTTAGGCTAGCGGCCCAGGCGTTTCTCTAACATACATACAAACTCCATGATCTTACAAGTTCCACTTTTATTTCACACCGCCGGGATCCATCAGCAAAAGAACATGATATCAACTAGGTACAAAGTACCTATAAAGTGTTGAAAGCGGTCCCCATGATACATGGTTCTGCTAACTTCAACTCATAAAGCGCAAGCATATGCGCAACAAAGAAGTACACAATGGTTCAGGTTTATTAAGTGCAAGAAAATAAAGTGTGCCATCAAGTTTGTGAGAGCTTTACTAACTAACTTTCTCATAACAAGCAAACATTTTATTCGGAAGAAAACAAGGCATATTGAATATGCACGGAGGTAGCAAATGATGCTAATGGGTAAGTATGGTGGACACTTTGGAAATATTTGGTTTAGAGAGTTGGGAACTGTCGTGGTGGTGTCACGGCAGATGCCATGTATAGGTTAATAGTGGGGACTAATACTCGCTAGGGAAATCCAGGGAGGGATAGTGAAGTGATTCTCCACACAAGAGCTTGTATTGATTTGCTTCCAAGGTTACAAGTGCTCCTAGAGCTGTATTGGCGAGAGGAGGAAGAAGGAGCTCTCTTACTCTCACCCACAAATCTCACCAGAAACCCTTGACCAAAACAGAATCATAGAGAGACCAACCCCTTCTACAGAAGCCCTAGCCCCCCTTTTATAGGGGAGGCTCGGTTTCTGCCTAGGGCATACGTGGAGGCATATTCCTGAGAATATGCCTCCTCCCAAAGTGGTAAGCCGATCGGGGTGCTTTTTCCCCCGCGTCACACATGCTTTAGCTACGTGAGCCTCTGACGGCGCCCTCGTCAGCCGACACGGGCGTCGTCACGCTTGTCGGCCCCGCCCCGGTGGTCCTGTCCTTGCTCGCTTCGCTCAGGCAGTGCGTACCGGGGCTCCTTTTGACCAGCGAGATTTCTTCCTTCTCCTGGAAGCTTGTTGTGACTCAGATGATGGTTCATCCGGCCACACCCATTCCTGCATACAGGTAAAACATGCACTTCCGACTTGCTGCTTAAGTCGGATGAGACCTAGTTAGGCGAACGCCCCTAGGTCCGGATTACCCCATGGTTCGGCCTGCCTTGAGGTGACCCGGCCAACATCTGCTTTGGCCTTGCCAAACCTCGGCTAACTCGGCCTTTATACCCCGGCGTGACCCTACCCGGGGGTATCCCCCCAACATTAGTCCCCGAAGCTGGTGCGGTCTTAGCTGCCTTGGCCGCTAAGGCCATACCAGGTTCAATTTTGTGCCCCGGTTGTTGTTGCCGAGTTACCTCTGTACCCCGGACTGCTTGGATTTACGTTCCCTTCGCACATTTCAAATTTTCACTTGCCGGCCGGGTTACCACAGTTCCATCCGGGTCTTGCTTCCTTCTCTCGTACGCTAACCCATGTGAAGGGTAATCATTATGTCGTCTTATTTTAAGGGACGGTACAGTAATCGCCGCAGTGATTGTCAGTTATCACTGTACGTGGGTCACGTCACGCCTGCCTCCTTGTTTACCGCATCAGCGCGTCGCGTCACAGGACTCTCTCCGCCCTGTGGCCCTCCGTGTGGCTCCTCACTGATTGGTCCGGACGGGCGATACACGGCCACAGCGTGTGGCCAGTCCACAGGGCGTGATCCCACGCACCCCTGATGGGAGTGGTTAAATAGCGGAGGGGTGCGTCCCTTAGGATTTTTCCCCCTCCGCACCCCTCTGCCCGCTGCTATCCTTCTTCCTCTTCCTCGTGACCGCGCCGCCGCTAGCATCGCCAAATAACAGCGTCGCTGCCGCGCTTCTCCGTCGCACCTCCGTGTCGCCGCCACTGCGACGCGAATTTCTCGCCACGGGTTCGCGCCAGTCCCGGCCACTGTCCCCTGCCGCCTCCAGTGCCAGCGAGGGCCTCGAGGACCAGATGACTGAAGAGGAACTCATTGTTGCTGAGCAGGAGATGGAAGAAGACGCCGCGGCGGCGGACCGCGGCGCGTGGGCTGGCTCCTGGGTCTGCCAGGATGACCTGGACTGGCTCTACCGGACCAGACGCATCCCGGCCGGCGTCGCCGCGTGTCTTCCTTCCAACGAACTGCCCCCCTCACTCAATCCGGGCGAGTTTGTTGTATTTCTGTCTCATTTCCAACGGGGCTTCGGCTTGCCGGTGAGTGATTTTTTCCAGGACTGGCTCGGTACGTACCAACTCCAGCCACACCACCTTCCAGCGAACACCATCACCTCTCTTTCTGCCTTTGCTTCTACGATCGAAGGCTACGCCGGACTATGGCCCACAAAAGAGCTATGGATCCGGTTCTTCGGCCTTCGTCGCAACGTCATTCCCAATATCCACGCTGATCCGGAGGACAAGCGGCTCACTCAATTTGGAGCGGCCTCCATTTCACCCCGGCGATTTTCTGTTTTTCCCCGGGTAACCGGGCTAGAGTCCTGCAAAGGATGGGCCCATACCTTCTTCTATGTCCGGAATACGGGCACCGAAGACTTGATCCGGTTGCTTCCCTACACTCCGGGTCCACCTAACCCGGACCTGTGGGATGTGATCCCCAAGAAGCCCACAGCCTTGGCGAACCAAGTGAGCAAAAGGTTCGCGGAACTGAAGGGGCTCGGGCTATGCAACGAGGACACCATGATCACCTTTGTGCGTAACCGAATCTCACCTCTTCAGAAGCGCACCCACAAGGTGTGTCACATGAGCTACGGCCGCGATCCTAACCGAACCTCATCCTTTGAGCTGACCAACTCGGAGATTTATCGCCGGGTTAAGGCTCTCTTCACCACTCACAAGGACTTTTCCACTGATTGGGCTTGGGGGTTTGAGCATTTCTGCCGTGACTGGCTTCCTTCCACGGTAAGTTTCATGCTGCGAACTTAACCCGGACTAATTACACGTCAGTTATTGTTGCAATTTTTGACTCTTTTGTTCGCTCTTTTCCTCAGCAATTCCTTCAGCAGACCCTTGAGGACGGCACGGATCCGTCCCTTAAGTGGGCGCCGGACCGGGAGACTCCGGATGAGGAAGAGCTGGACCAGGAGATGTTCCTCCCTATGACCGACGCCACGAAACGACCCATGGGTAAATCCTCCTCTATTAGAGATTGGCCCGATGATGAAGATGACTCAGAAATCGAGGTGATTGAACCTTTTGAGGCTGTCCCCCTTTCTTTTGCTTTTCCGCCATCAGCTCACCCAGGCGGTCATATTCACGAGGATCCCCCTCTCGCTACGGGCGAGCCTGTTCCAGTGGCCACGAAGAAGAAACGTGGGGCTTCTTCGAGTTCTTCCTCCGGACCCTCTCAGCCCGTTAAAAGGCGAAAGAAATCCGGGGACAAGACTGCCCCCAAACCAGCAGGCAAGGCCCCAGCACGAAGGGCTCAGAAACCCAAGGCGGCCGAAACTTCGGATGCGTAAGTCCTTCTTTCTTCTGTAACTCGTTCTTCCTTACTTCACCGTAATTTTTCTTTTGACATTATTTGATTTCACAGTGCTCCGGTGGAGGTCCCTCAAAGTGGATCTAGCATCTCTTCCCCTCTCCGGCCTAGCCGTTCACCCCGTCGTGACGACGAGTCACGTCTGCTGAGCCCTATTCCGGAGGGCTCTGCGGCCGCTCTGGGTTCGGCTCCACCTCGGCAAGAGGAGGGTAACCTTGGAGCGGGGAAGGCCGGCCCAGCCAGAGCGACAACATCCACCGCCTCGACAACGCCTCAACCAGCAGCCACTGAGGCTACCTCGGCCCCAGCACCAATTCCTGTACCAGCAAGCAGACCAGCACCAACTCCAACCTCGGCATCAGCATCAACTCTGGCAGCGAAAACTTCAGCGCTGGCACCAAGCCCAGCAGCGAGAGTACCAGCACCTAGTTCCTCTGCATCTTCCGAGTCCTCTCAACCTCGGCAGGGGAAAACCGCCACCACAACTTCCTCTACTCAGCAAGCCAAAGGCAAGAAATCTTCAGACGCTACCAAGCCTACTGCCGTCGAGTCCGGGCAGCGCACCCTTGTGTCAATGCTCCCCAAGAAGACATCAGCGGCAAAGGACGCGCCTGCCGAGCCAACCAAAGCCCAGCAGTTGGTTTTGCACACCAGCCCCGCCCTTGCCTTGGTGGAGAGGAAGGAAGCACATGCAAAGGGCTTGGTGACGCCCCATATTCCCACCGGAGAACGGTATCCTCCGAGCCTGATGGAATTTGTTATGAATTGGAACAAGGCCGAGATAGTCCAGGAAACTGATCTCCCGGAGAAGTTCGGTCCTGCTGAGTTTTCCGCTCAGATGAATACCGCCGTAGAGGCCATTAACCTCGCTGGACGAATGATGGAGGTACGTCGTTTCTCCTTTGCAAATTGTAGATAATAACCATTAGTCCCTGAGCCTCCGGGGGAGTAACTTGTTACTCGGCCGGATGCTCTTTTATAGAACTAACGTAGCTCCATGATAACTTCGAACATGCACACACCTAGAGCCGGGTTAAGTTCCACTTGGCCCAGATTTTAGTACACTTCGAACATGCACACACCTAGAGCCGGGTTAAGTTCCACTTGGCCCGGATTTTAGTACACTTCGAATATGCACACACCTAGAGCCGGGTTAAGTTCCACTTGGCTCGGATTTTAGTACACTTCGAACATGCACACACCTAGAGCTGGGTTAAGTTCCACTTGGCCCGGATTTTAGTACACTTCGAACATGCACACACCTAGAGCCGGATTAAGTTCCACTTGGCCTGGATTTTAGTACACTTCGAACATGCACACACCTAGAGCCGGGTTAAGTTCCACTTGGCCCGGATTTTAGTACACTTCGAACATGCACACACCTAGAGCCGGGTTAAGTTCCAGTTGGCCTGGATTTTAGTACACTTCGAACATGCACACACCTAGAGCCGGGTTAAGTTCCACTTGGCCCGGATTTTAGTACACTTCGAACATGCACACACCTAGAGCCGGGTTAAGTTCCATTTGGCTCGGATTTTAGTACACTTCGAACATGCACACACCTAGAGCCGGGTTAAGTTCCACTTGGCCGGATTTTAGTATACTTCGAACATGCACAAAGCTGACTAAGTTTCTGTGTCTCTCTTAGGTAACCACCAACCGCCGGAGTGCTGAGTTCCAACACTTGCTGGATACGCACAAGAATCTTCGCGCAAAACAGGCCGCACTCATCGCGGAGTACGAGAAAAGGGGTAAATTTTTTCCTTAACGCTCCTTCATTTCCCTTCCACTTCCTTTGCCGAACTGATCGGATTGTTCGGTTTCCACAGCTAGGGTGGAAGCTGAAAACAAGATAATGCAGAAGAACTTGGAGCAGATCAAGGGTACGTCCTTCTTGTCTGTTTTTACTGTGCTTTTCATCAGCTTTCTTCCTTGGCTCGGCAAACATTCATACCTCGGCTCTGCTGGGCCAACAGACGATTTCAGCATTGCTTGAAGAAAGTGTGCATGTGCCTGACATGATGCTGCATTTTCTCGAACAAGCAGGACAGCACCAAGCCGAGCTGAAGAAGAAAGATGATGAGCTCGCCCTCCTCCGAACCAAAGATGATGAGATAGCCAAGCTCAAAGCTGAAATGGCTAAGATGAAGGCGCAACACCAAACCGAGCTGAAAAGGGTTGGCCAGGGTTACACTGAAGAACGTGAGCGCCTCAAGCTCCAAAATGCTAAGGACCGTGAACTTCTTTAGGAAGCCGAGGTCAAACTTGAGTCGGAAAATGCCGAGCTCGAGCTACTTCAGAAGAGGCGTGATGCTTGCACCAAGGAATTGACCCGGATTCACAGTCACATCTCACGTAATTTATTTTCCTTTATCCGTCTTATTTCTCCGGGTTACTTCATATGTCTTGTTTTCTCAACTTTGTCCTTTGCCTTGTTTTCCAGGCCACTTTCCAGAGGGTACTGCTATTGCCAGTGCTGCTGTCGCCAATTTCCGCTGAGAAAGGGGTACTCCGGTCGCTCCCGAGGGTGAGAGCGTTCCCTTTGACATGGAGGACCTGTTGGTCAGCCTGTCGTCTCGCGTGGAAATCATCAAGAACTATGGTAGGGACCTCCTCAATGTTTCAGCCTAGGTCTTCCATGCCTTCTGGCCCGCCGATGATGCTCCGGAGAGAGTCACACAGCTCGCTGAAAAACTTTTGGAAATCGAGACCCAGCTCGACCTCTGGCGAGAGTCCGCTGGACGTGCTGCTGCCGATACCATCCTTCACCACATTTTGACGTGGTATGAGAAGATAGATCTCAGCCTCCTCACACGCCTGCGCACCGGATCCAAATGGACAGATGACCCGGAATGGGTAGCTCGGAGCCAGGCTTGCGCCCAAAGCCTCATCGAATATGCCCCCATTCACGAATGGACTGAGGGTCCGAGCTTCCTGGATGTCGCTGGCGAAGAAGAAGTTGAGAATGTTGAAGATGATTCGGATGAGGACGAAGAGGACACTACCTCGGATATCGAAGAGAGCGACGATGATGCCGAACTTCCTCCCGCTGCTCCTTAAGTAAAAAACACTTGAAAATTTATGAGATCCCCGGTATGGCGGGTGGAATTGTATTCCAAACACATGTGATATTTTGCTACTAAGTGCTTATGCCGGATTAACTTGGGCGTAGTCCCCGAGTTTCTTTTTCTTGTTCGTTCAATCTTTTGGCTCGGATCGTGTCTACCTTGATTCAGTTTAACAACTTACGAATCCGAGCTTGAAAAATTGTCTTCACAATACTGGGAAGCTTTTAGACTTAGCTAAAAAATAAAACTATATAACAATTGGAAAATGAATACGGGGTTAGTCCGAAACATAAACGTCAGCTCGAATAAATTCTTTTCCTTAGTCGTTTTTCATGTGCTACGCAATTCCAAACTTGTTCTCTTGCTTTGCCATGAAGCCAATTCTTGTTGGATAGCAGCAAGTCGAAGAGTTGGGTTTTTGGTGCTCACACATTACTAATCCGAATTAAGTAGAATAACTTACTTCAGCTGACGCGCAGAAAATAACAAACATTATTAAGGCAGTCCCCGAGTCACTGCTCGAGGTGCCACCATTTTATTGATAAGCTCATTGCCGACATACATACCGACATATGAGATAACCCGGATACATACACTTCTTAGCTAGGTGTAGAAAGGCCGAAGTAGAGCTATATTCCATGGTCGCTTTGATTCCTCTCCGGACCTGTCCGCCTTGTTCTTTTCCTGTGGCTTTGCATCTATAAGATAGTAAGAATCATTGTGCAATGCTTTGCTCACGATGAACGACCCTTCCCATGGGGGGATAATTTATGCATTCCAGTAGTACGTTGTACCAACCAGAGCACCAGATCGCCTTCCCGGAAGACCCGGGGGCACACTTTCCGGCTGTGATAGCATCAGAGATTTTGCTGATATATGGCGGATCTGGACAGTGCCAGTTCTCTCGCTTCTTCCAGCAGATCAACATCATTTTGCCGCGCTTCTTGCACTTCGGCTTCTGTGTATTGGGTGACTCTAGGCGAATCATGCTCTATGTCGGCTGGTAATACAGCTTCTGCCCCATATACCAGAAAAAACGGCGTATAGCCTGTTGATCGATTTGGAGTTGTTCTTAAACTCCACAATACTGCTGGTAGTTCTTCTATCCAGCACCCCGCCGATCTTTGCAGCGGCTCAATGAGCCGGGGTTTTATCCCGGATAATACTAATCCGTTGGATCTTTCCACTTGCCCGTTCGATGCGGGGTGGGCTACCGAAGCTACGTCCAGCCGGATCCTCTTATCCCGGCAGAAACGAGCAAATGCTTCTTCCGCAAAATTCGTGCCATTATCAGTTATGATACTGTGTGGATAACCGTACCTCAAGATGATATCTTTGAGAAACGTTACGGCCGTAGCTCCATCACATTTTCTTATAGGCTTTACCTCAATCCACTTCGTAAACTTGTCCACCATTACCAGAATGTGAGTCATATTTCCCCTTGCTGGTTTGAACGGGCCAACCATATCCAAGCACCATACGGAAAATGGCCAAGTGATTGGGATGGTCTTGAGTTCCGATATTGGCATATGTGTCTTTGTAGCGTACCTCTGACAACCATTACATTTTCTCACCAGATCTTCAGCTTGCTCTAAGGCATTTGGCCAGTAGAATCCGTGTCGGAAAGCTTTTGCTACCAAGGCTCAGGATGAGGCGTGATGCCCGCATTCCCCCTGATGTATATCTCGGATGATTTCAAGTCCTTCTTCCGGGTCAACACATCGCTGGAGTACATTGGTCACACTCCTTTTGTATAGTTCGGAATTGATGATTGTGTAGGCCTTTGCCCTCCTCTGTGTTTGCCTGGACAACACTTCCTCAGTGGGTAACGTTCCGTCCCTCAGGAATTGAAATATAGGCAATGCCCAAGCTGGTATTGCTCGCACAGGGAACACATCCTCATCAATCTCCATCTGATCCACTGGCATAACTTTAACCGGACCACGTTGAGCAGTCCCCGTGTCTTATGAAGCAGTCCCCGGGTTTACCGAGGTAGTCCTCGGATTTGCCGAGGCAGTCCCCGGGTCCGGCGCATCACTTCCCGCGTCAATGTCCATGGGCACAGCTCCGGACTCTGCGTCCTCCGGGACATAGATTGACTCGGATTCCAGGGATGGCCTGATGGATGGTTTCTTGAGGTGCTCTAATGCTACACCCAGTGGAATTGCTTGTCTGGTTGACCCGAGCTTCGACAGCATGTCGGCAGCCTCATTTTCCACCTGGGGTACATGATGAAATTCGCATCCCTCAAAGTAACTAGAAATCTTCTGCACATGAAATCTGTATAGTGCCATGTTTGGATCAAGGGCGTCCCACACTCCGGAAACTTGCTGCACCACCAAATCCGAGTCGCCAAAGCATATAATCCGTCGTATTCCAATTTATTTTGCTACCTTGAGCCCATGCACAAGTGCTTCATACTCAGTGACATTGTTTGATGCGGTGAAGTGGATCTGCAGCACATATTTCAACTGGTCCTTCTTCGGCGATGTGAGTACAACTCCGGCACCTAGCCCGGTTTTGGTCTTTGATCCGTCAAAGTGCATTCGCCAATAGTTCAGATCCGGAAGTGGTGGTTCGTACTGTACCTCGGCCCAATCCACGAAAAAGTCCGCCACAGCCTGAGACTTGATGGCTTCTCGTCTGTCATATTGCGGAGCATAAGGAGCTAGCTCAATTGCCCATTTTGCAATTCTGCTGCTTGCATCCTTATTACTCATTATCTTGGATATGGGGGCCTCACATATGACCCGGATGGGATGCTCCTCAAAGTAGTGCTTCAGTTTCTTGGCGGCCATGTACACGCCATATGCCACTTTTTGATAATGTGGGTAGTTCTGCTTTGAGGTTGACAGTACTTCACTCAAATAATACACCGGCCTTTGCACTAACTTACTTTCCTCATCGCGCTCCACCACTATCACTGCACTTACAACTCGGTTGGTTGCGGCTATATAGAGTAACATTGGCTCCTTTGATAGTGGTGAGGCTAGCACTGGTGCCGTGGCTAACATTTTCTTTAGGTGAGCGAAGGCTTCATCGGCCTGCGGTGTCCAAATGAACTTATCCGACTTTTTCATGAGTTGGTAAAGAGGCAAAGCCTTTTCTCCCAACTGACACACAAACCGGCTTAATGAGGCAGGCAACCTGTGAACTTCTAGACATCGTTAAGACACTTCGGCAGTTCCATTCGTTTGATGGCCCGGATTTTGGTCGGATTAACCTCGATACCTCGGCTGGAGACGAGAAAACCGAGCAATTTTCCTGCCGGGACACCGAAGGTGCATTTTTCCGGCTTAAGTTTCATCCGGAATCTTCTTAGGTTTGCAAACGTTTGCCTGATATTGTCAAGGAGCATTTTTCTTTCCTTGGTCTTGATAACCACATCATCCACGTACACCTGTACATTTTGACCTATTTGGTCGTGCAAACATTTTTGCATACATCTCTGGTACGTTGCCCCTGCATTACGTAAACCAAACGGCATGGTGCGATAGCAATAAGCCCCATACGGGGTAATAAACGCAGTCTTTATTTGATCATCCGGATTCAGAGGTATCTGGTGGAAACCAGAATAAGCATCAATGAATGACAACAGTTCACATCCAGCAGTTGAGTCTATGACCTGATCTATTCTTGGCAGCGGAAATGGGTCTTTTGGACACGCCTTGTTCAGGTTCGTGTAATCGATACACATACGCCAAACCACTGCCACGTTCGGGTCATCCTTCTTCTTTTCCACCAGCACCGGATTAGACAGCCAATCTGGGTAAAGAACCTCCATGATAAATCCTGCAGCTAGCAACCGAGCTATCTCATCTCCAATGACTTTCCTCCTATCTTCGGCGAAGCGGCGGAGAGGTTGCTTCACCGGCTTGGCTCCGGGTCTCACATTCAAAGAGTGCTCGGCCAAGTCCCTCGGAACACCTTGCAAGTCCTGTGTGGACCAAGAAAAAATGTCCCGATTCTCACGGAGGAAGCTGACGAGCTCGCTTTCCTATTTATCACTTAGCCCGGCACCAATTGTGACGGTGCGCTCTGGGAACATGTCATCAACGGGAACCTTCTTGGTATCTTTCGTGGCCTGGAAAGAGACAATTCCATGCGGGTTACTTAGCGCCGGCATATACTGCTGCGCGGACTGAGCCAATGCCGCCACCTCTTGAGTTTTTCTTTTTTCCTGCGCGATCACAAGTGACTCGGCTAAGTTTGATCCGGACGACGCACACTCCATGGAACGTCGGAAGTCCCCAGCAATGGTAATCACTCCGTTTGGTCCGGGCAATTTCATCTTCAAGTAGCTGATATGACAACTTGCCATGAACTTGTTCAGCGCTGGCCTTCCGAGCAACGCATGATACACGCTTTCTAAGTTCACCACTTCGAACTCCAGGTTTTCAGTTCGGCAATTATCCCTCGTGCCGAACAAGACGTCAACCCGGACCTTGCCTATGGGCTCGCAAGAAATGTCGGGCACAATGCCATGGAAAGTTGTCCTCGTGGCCTGGAGCATGTTCTCCGAGATACCCAACTTGCGCATTGTGTCCGCGTACATGATATTTATGCTAATGCCGTTGTCGATCAGTACCTTGGAGAACCTTACATTGATGCTAGGTCCAATGAACGTAGGATCCAGCACTAACGCATACGAACCAGGGCTCAGCATGAGCTTGGGATGATCCCTAATGCTCCAGGTGATTTCCTGATCGGACCAAGGCATGTACCTCGTCACTGCAGGCATTACTGCATTCACCTCCATATGCCTACGCTGCAAGCTTTTTCTATCAGTTTCCTCTGTGGTGAATACACAGTAGCTCTGGTGATGCTCCCTATACTCGTTTCTCCCCTCATTTTCGGGGTGCCTCTGATCCGGCTGATGCTGATTTTCTACCTGATGCACTGCATCCCTTCTTTCATTGTTATCATACCTCGGCGGAGGGGGAGGCAACATTAGCTGTTGCATGTTTTCTCCGGAGAGCAATTGCTGTCGGGGTAACTCCTGCTGAGGCTGATCATTTCGGGGTGCCTGAGCATTCCCCGAACCACCTTGCTCGATCTTGCGCATCCACTCGCATTGCCTCGTCGTATGACCCGATGGGTTGTTCGGATTTGGTGTGTGAAACTTACACGGCTGGTCCAACATTGACTCGTAAGTATACCTCAGACGGTCTTTCCTTTCTTGCCACTGCTTCTTTTGCTCCGGTGTCCAAGTTTTCTTCCCATCGTTCCTTGGAGTCCATTGACCTCCAGTTTTCTGGCGCTGGCTATCCCCTACTCCGGGTTGATCTTGATTCACAGCTGCAACTTGGTGCGAACCGTACCGGTGGTCCGGTCTATCATCTCTCCTTTTTTCCTCTGTAATCATTCCTCCGGATGATCCGGATCCATCCCTCTGATAGTACTCATCACTTGACTCGTTTGACGCGAGCCTTGGTTGGGTCGGGTCACCCAACGCATACGAATCTGCAATCCGGATCATCTCTGCCAACGTAGCTGGCATTTTCCGTTGCAACTTCATCCACAGCTCGCTTCCATATCTACACCCTTGTGCAAACCATGCTATGGCCTGTGATTCTATCACGCCCTCACATGAGTTTCTCACGGTACACCACCGGGTCAAGAACTCCCGGTCTGTCTCATTGGGTCTTTGCTTGCACATAGCTAGGGTCTGTGGCCTATTTGGTCTTTGATACGTACTCGAAAAATTGCTGATGAACATCTCCTCAAAATCTATCTAGCAGTTGATGCTTCCTGGTGGCAAATTGTTCAACCACACCCTTTCCGGGCCTTCCAACATCTGGGGTACATACCGTACTGCCCATCTCAGGTTGCATGTGGCAATTTTTACAGCCGTAGCATAGTTTATCAGCCAATCCTCTGGCTTGGTACTACCGTCATAGGTCTTGGTTCCCCTGGGCAGCTGAAAGTTCGGTACTGGTGGCTCTTTCATGATCCGGGGTCCAAAACATGCTGGACCCGGTGGACCTTGACATTCAATCTGTTCCGACCTATATAGTCGATCTAGTTTCAACCTTGCATCGTCCGGCATCAAATCCCTACGTCCCAATCTCGACCCTATCACATGATAGTCCGGTCTCGGGTATCCCGCATTTGCCATCTCCGAATCACCGTCGTTATACCGGTTTTGCTCTTGCGGCGCACCTTTTTGTTGCACACCTCGGCCGGCACTGTGCTCTTGCCTTGGCATGTTCCGCTGCTGCGGTTGTCTTGCTCCAGCTGAGTTTTGTTGCCCGGCATTGCCATTGAAAACGTTCCCTTGACCGGCATTGCCTTGGTCGCGGTTACCTCGGCCAGCTTCACCTCGGCTCACACTCCGTCGATCATCATTTTTCTGCGCTTCTTTTTCTTTCCCTGCCCGTGTCGGGTCGTACGGGACAATCTGTTTGCTCCGTCTGGCCGAGGTTACCACCTCCTCTCTCCTTGGACCATCATGAGGGGACGATGCGGCTCCAGCGGATTTCTCCGGGTTACCCACCGCCGAATGGACGATCTTGGAGGCTCCAGCTCTCTCCGGGTTTGCCCTGAGTAGTTCCTCGTTTTGCCTATTTGCAATCTGAACCAGCTCGTTAACCCGATCTTGCTGCCTTTGTCGGGCTTCACCCGTCAGTCCCTCTAACTCAGACGCAGCTTCATCCACTGCTCTGAGGTTCTTGGTCGGGGTACTATACCTCGGCAGCCCCACGGAGAAATAGTTTTCTGATTCCTCGATTCCAACATCACCTTCTCTGGTCATCTCGCTCATGAGATTTCTCCCTTTGACCTTTACATTATCGACCTTGTTCGTCTTTGCGTACTCACGCAGCGTCATGTTCAACGACTGCTGGGTCGCGGCTATTTTCTTTGCGCCCTCTAATATTTTCTGCCTAGTTTCTTCCAGCTCGGCCTGTGCACGAGCCGGATCTACTGCTGCTACTATAGGGTTCGCCAAGCTATCCATTGCCTCTCTCAGCACGTTTTCCGGCCTCTCGAGCGAAGGACCTCTACCTTTCCTTGGTGCCTTGGGCGTTACCTCCGGATCCGGCGCCGGATCTTTGCTCGCACCCGCACCTGGCGCTGTCATCATTACCTCTGCATGGTTCGGGGAACGAGCGATACGCTCCCCGCGAGCCACAGTGAGGGGCGGTTCGCCTGCTTCGGCGACGTGGCGCGGAGGAACGCTAGACACGTCCACCGCAACGTAGACCTTGTGCGCTCCGAGCTTGACGAAGACACCGTTGTGCGGGAGAGGGCGCGTGCCGAAGCAGTCTGTGTTGTCGCTGACGAAGTCCCGCGCTCCAAAGCATTGAACGAGCCCGGAGACGATGCGCTTGCCGGTGGCGATGAAGTTTCCCGTCCGGATTTGAGCCCTGCTAGCGCCGCTAGCCCCACAGTGGGCGCCAACTGTCGTGGTGGTGTCACGGCAGATGCCATGTATAGGCTAATAGTAGGGACTAATACTCGCTAGGGGAATCCAGGGAGGGATAGTGAAGTGATTCTCCACACAAGAGCTTGTATTGATTTGCTTCCAAGGTTACAAGTGCTCCTAGAGCTATATTGGCGAGAGGAGGAAGAAGGAGCTCTCTTACTCTCACCCACAAATCTCACCAGAAACCCTTGACCAAAACAGAATCGTAGAGAGACCAACCCCTTCTACAGAAGCCCTAGCCCCCCTTTTATAGGGGAGGCTCGGTTTCTGCCTAGGGCATACGTGGAGGCATATTCCTAAGAATATGCCTCCTCCCAAAGTGGTAAGGCGACCGGGGTGCTTTTTCCCCGCGTCACACATGCTTTAGCTACGTGAGCCTCTGACGGCGCCCTCGTCAGCCGACACGGGCGTCGTCACGCTTGTTGGCCACGCCCCGGTGGTCCTGTCCTTGCTTGCTTCGCTCAGGCAGTGCGTACCGGGGCTCCTTTTGACCGGCGAGATTCCTTCCTTCTCCTTGAAGCTTGCTGTGACTCGGATGATGGTTCATCCGGCCACACCCGTTCCTGCATACAGGTAAAACATGCACTTCCGACTTACTGCTTAAGTCGGATGAGACCTAGTTAGGCGAACGCCCCCAGGTCCGGATTACCCCGTGATTCGGCCTGCCTTGAGGTGACCCGGCCAGCATCTGCTTTGGCCTTGCCGAACCTCGGCTAACTCGGCCTTTATACCCCGGTGTGACCCTACCCGGGGGTATCCCCCCAACAGGAACTTGAGTAAAACATACTCAGTGAAAGTGAAGGCTAGCAATAGTAAGGGAGCGACCAACAAGAGAGCAATAGCTGTCATTATTATGCTTGCAACAAAACATGACTACTCATGGCATGAAAGTGATTCAAGATCCTCAAGGCAAAATAATTCATTAAGGCTTAACTGTCTATTACAGTCATGTGCATGCGTGAGCATGTGCCAAGTTAATCAAATGAAAACATTCAGAGGAGGATACCACGGTGTCATACCAATTTATGAATAGAGCAATGCAAGCAAACATCCATAAGACATGCTACAAACTATTAGCGAGATGGAGCTAATCATAAGAAAGCAAGAACTACTAAGCATCCAAAGATAACATACACCCTACTTGAACGGGCTAAGCACACTCACAATGATGAGTATATGTACAAAATGAAAACAAATAGAGTTCGTTACCAGCCTCTTACCACGCCTCAAGTTGTCATTGATCCTCATTATTGCTCTTCACTTGTGTGGCTTGAATAATAATAGGAAACCAATATCCACTGAGGACTACCGAACCCTGTAGCAAACTCGCAAAAACCAAAGAAGAACAACAAATATTTTTGGTGTTTTCGATTTTTAAATAAGAACCAAAAGGGAAAAACAAACAAAGCAAAATCTTTTTGGGTTTTTCGAATAGTTCAAACAAAGCAAAAAGGGAAAAGCAAACCAAGGCAAAAATAAGAAGCAAACCAAAGAGAAACAATAGAAATATTTTTGGTCTTTTTGTGTTTTTAGAAAGCAAAAGCAAAGAAAGAGAACGAAAACTAAAAAGAGAACGAAAACATGAATATACAAAGTACCGACGCAACATGATATGGAGATGAGTGCGGTGTCGGCGTACCTCCCCCCAAGCTTAGGCTTTTGGCCTAAGTGGGTATCAATCCTAAGCTGGCCAGGATGAAGTGTCACCCTGGTACGATGAAGAGGTCCCCTCATCCTGGTGCGAGCTCGAGTACGTCCCTCCGTAATGCGCAGAGTAATCATAGGAGGGCACATCCTCCTGGTGCTTCTCGTGGAAACCCAACAAGCGAAGCTACTCGTCCACCTCCTCCTTGGAGCGCGACCACGGTTTCCTGTGAACACTAAACAAAGCAGGCTATGGCAAAAGGATCTCCCTTTCATCCCCGTCAATGAAAAGCATCCTATATACTAGATTGTTCAAATCAGAGGTAGAAGTGACAAAGTGATGAGTTTTCATGGCAACAAGGTCAAGCCTCTGTGGTGCCAGCATAGCATCATAGGGATCTACTTAAAGACCTAATGCATTGACTATACGCGGGGCAATGATGCCCCCATAGATAGCCCCCCTAGCAGCTAGGCGGCGAGCAATAAGCGAGCCAAGATTGTAGCGAGTATCATTGTTAAGCGCAGCAGCAAGGAATGCTAAATGATAGTTGGAGATATTACTTGTGTTCTCCCTACCCAGTGCACTAGTAGCAAGATAATATGCAAAGTATCTAAGAGCGGGGAGTTGGATATTTCTTATCTTTCCGCGCTGCGCCACGCTGTCAACATCATTGGTCACCCCTCGGTAAAGCTCGAACAAATCAACGGGTCGCCCTTGAATTTTCTTCACGGTCCCTGTCATGCGCACACCTACAATAGTGCAAAATCTCTCCAGAGGCATGGTGAAGGGAAAATCATAGATTTTAAAAGAGACAGTAGACTGATATGGTGTGTTAGTATACGTGAAGCTCTCAACAAAAGTTTTGGTGAGCATAGTGTATTGTGCACTCTCGTCTTGCATATATGAGGTCAAACCAACCCTCTTAATCAGTAGCAAGAAATCATCAAGAATACCTGCAGCTTGCAAGAAAGTAAAACAAGGAAAAGAGGATGGGTGAGCATCCCCATCATCCCTTTCACTGCCAATACAAGTTGCAATGAGGTCTTCATTGTATGATGGCCTAGCTTGAGAGGCTGTTCTTGAGCGCCTCGACCTCCTAGGTGCATCACTCTCAAATATCTCTCCAAAAGTATGGTTGTTCATGCTTGGTATTTCTGAAATTTAAACACCTATTAATCAAGTGATTGCAAAGTAAATATAATGAAGGATTCTACTCATAGGGACTTGCAAGAGGCCTAAACATGCATCAAAACTATATCTCTAAGCATCGAACAAGCTTACAAGCCCTCACAACCAGTCACCTATAGCAGCAAAATACTCAACATAAAATCCACTAAACACAAATCTACTTGGACAAAGGGAGGAGTCACATACCAGGGAACAAATGCTCCAAATTTCAGCAAGAAAGATGGGCTGAGCAAGGAGATCGAAAAAATCGAGAGCAAGCACAGCAAGAACGCGATTTTGAGCTATGAACTGGAGCTTACTCGGGAGAGAGAAGAAAGTGGCAGGTGAGAGAGTTAGTAGGGGGCCAGGGGTGGCCCACACCAGGGCATGGCACCACCCAAGGCTGGTCGTGCCACCATGTGGTGTGCCTGCCTGGTGGGCCCCCCTGGTACCTCCCAGGTACTCCTCTGTCCCTTTTTTCACGTAAAAATTTAATATGAGTTTTCTGGAATTTTTCGAGACACTTTATTTTTGGGAAATTTTTAGAAATAGAAGAATGATTTTCTGACAGACAGATTTTTTTGTTTTGGAAACATGATGCAAGGACAAAACAAGGCTAGAACTACAGAAGTTCTAACATGCAAGCAACTAACAACAAAAAGAAAACTAAACGAAAGCAAAAACTAAAATGCAAAGGATAGAAATAAACGGAGAT
The DNA here is from genome assembly GCA_910589775.1 of Avena eriantha. NCBI lineage: Eukaryota > Viridiplantae > Streptophyta > Magnoliopsida > Poales > Poaceae > Avena > Avena eriantha. The sequence goes on along the minus strand of OU342745.1, from coordinate 328,649,068 downwards.
AATCAAAATGAAAACATTTTTTTGTTCAATGGAATCCTTTTGTTAACAAGGTTGATCAAGTCTTGCTACCAAAACAATTTCATATGAGACAAAACTTTGTACTCCACTAATGATTATGTTACCTCAACCTTGATAGCAATGGCCCCAATCATAATAGTTTCAAATTTTTCTCTTGGTATGGGACAATATATTTCTCCAACTTGAATGCCTTCAACATGTTCGATTGAATTCAAACCATAAGTCCTTTCAATCTTCTTGGGGAAATAGACAGTATGTTCCTTGTCATTAACATTGAAGGTCACCTTTCCTTGATTACAATTAATAACAACTCCTGCAGTATTAAGAAAAGGTCTCCCAAGAATAATAGACATATTATCATCTTCACGCATCTCAAGCACAACAAAACCAGTTAATATCAAACAATTGTGAGCCACCTGAATAGGTACATCCTTACATATACCCACAGGAATAGTGGTAGATTTATCAGCCATTTGCAAAGATATATCAGTTGGTATCAATTTTTCAAGTTGAAGCCTCTTATAGAGAGAGAAAGGCATAACACTAACTCCAGCTCCCAAATCACACAAAGCAGTTCTAACATAACTGTTCTTAATAGAGCAAGGGATAGTTGGAATCCCTGGGTCTCCAAGTTTCTTAGGAACCTTACCATTAAAGGAATAATTACAAGCAAGGTAGAAATTTCTTCATTAGGGATCTTGCTTTTATTCGAGACAATATCCTTCATATACTTTGAGTCAGGAGGCAATTTAATAGCATCAGTCAAAGGAATTTGCAACAATAAAGGCTTCATCCACTCACAAAACTTATTATAGTGTTCATCTTCCTTTGACTTGTGTTTCTTATCAGGGAAAGGCATAGGTTTTTGGACCCAAGGTTCTCTTTCACTACCATGTTTCTTAGCAATAAAATCTTCTTTGGTGTATTTAGTATTCTTAGTGTGGTTTTCAGGTTCTTCTTCAACTTTTTATTCATTAGGAACAACATTTTCTTCATTACCACTTTCAGTTTCGGCATCAGAGATAGATATACTATTAGGATCTATAGCAGGTTCAGAGGGTTCTACAACAGTTTTATGTTTCTTTTTCCTTTTCTTACGAGTAGAACCACTATTTCCAGCTTGTTGAAAATCCTGCTCAATTCTTTTGGGATGCCCCTCAGGATATAGAGGATCCTGGGTAGCAGCACCACTTCTAGTTCTAATTTCATAAGCATGTTTTCTTTAGCAGCATTAACTAGCAAGTCTTTTTGCACTTTAACGAGTTGATCTATTTGAGTTTGAACCATTTGAAAGTGTTTAACAATTATTTTAACATCATTAGCGGTTCTTTCCACAATATCCTTCAACTCAACAATAACTCTAGTGTTTTCCATTAGATGATTTTGCACCCTTTTATTAAAATTATCTTTCTTAACAATAAAGATATCAAATTCTTCTAAGCATTGATCAGGAGGTTTAGAGTAAGGGATATCACCTTCATCAAAGTGTTGGAGAGAGTGTACCTCAATAGTGGGTGAGTAGGAAATAGGCTTACATAATTCTTCTATAGGAGGTAAATTCTTGACATCTGCAGCTTTAATTCCCTTCTCCTTAAGACATCTCTTAGCTTCCTTCATCACTTCATCATTTAATTCAATAACTCCCCTCTTCTTTGATGTTGGAATAGGCACGGGAATAGATGGTTCAGGTATAATTACTTCAGGTATAGCTTGTTTAGGAGGAGTCCAATCTTCATAATTCTTGCTTATTTTAGCCATTAATTCCTCAGCTTCCTTAGGAGTCATATTCCTGAAAACACAATCAGCACAACTATCTAGGTATGTCCTAGATTCCTCGGTTAGTCTATTATAAAATATATCAAGAAGCTCATTCTTAGGTAATGGACTTCCAGCCTGTGCATGAATCAAAGCACAAAACCTTGCCCAAGATTCGGGGAATACCTCTTTTTGTCCCTGTTTAAAATCAAAAAGTTCCTGCAAAATAGCATGTCTAGCACTGGGAGGAAAATATTTCTGCAGGAAAGTACTAATCAAGCACTCAGGGCTATCAATAGATCCAGGAGGTAAATTACTAAACCAAGTTTTAGCTTCTCCTTTCAGTGAAAAGGGAAAAATCTTAGCAACAAAGTAAGTACGCATCTTAATGTCATCAGAAAACAAGCCACTCATGGTAGAAATTTCATTCATATGTGCTACCGCACTTTCATTCTTAGTCCCACAAAAAGGTTCTTTCTCGACAATAGCTATGTAAGATAGATCGAGAGAGAAATCATAATCTTCATCTATAATGTTTATGGGAGAAGCAGCAAACTTAGCATCAGGAGACAATTTGGGTCTAATAGTACGCCTCTCAAGGAGACTCTTAGCAGCGCTCCTATCATGGGTGTTCTTACATTCTTTAATAAATTCATCGGTCATCTCAACATAACCATCTTCAATATCATAACTCTCACTAGACTCAGGTGAACTAACAGGTGTGGTAGTGTCTTCATTAGGAGTTTTGGTATTTCCAGCTATAGTTCTAGCAATCGTAGCATCTAGGAAAGGACCTAATAAACCACTCTTATCAAGCACAGTAGAAGCAGCATCATAAGCATCAGAAGATTCAGATCCAGCAGTAGTAGCAATGTGTGCAGCCTGTGTATGTGGTGGTGTAACGAGCTTACTTATAACAGATGGTGAATCAAGAGTAGCAGAGGTGTTCAGAACCGTACCTCTTCTTGTAGTGGATGGTAAAATGTGAACCTTGCCATCACGAGACTTACCCAGGATGGATGGATAGCAGTGAACAATAGAGAATCCAAGTGAACTTGATAAATAAAGCTATGCTCCCTGACAACGGTGCCAGAAAATAGTCTTGATGACCCACAAGTATAGGGGGTGTATCGCAGTATTTTCGAGGGAAGTGAAACCCAATTTATTGATTCGACACAAGGGGAGCCAAAGAATATTTATAAGCCTTAACAACTGAGTTGTCAATTCAGCTACACCTGGAAACAATCTTGCTCATAGTAGTTTATCAGTAGCAACAGTTTTGTAGTAGGAATAGCAAAGTAACAGCAGTAGTAAAGCAAAGACAGGAGTAACAAAAGTAGTAAACAGTGGGATTCGAGTGCGGTAGGCATAGGGATGGATGGACGGGCATTGCATGGACAAGACAATTCACATAGCAATCAGAACATAGGGCAATTGTAGATAAATAAGATAAAGCATCCAAGTACTAGACAATCCTAGGGATGTGTTCCATATATAGTCATACGTGCTCGCAATGAGAACTTGGACAACATCTTTTGTCCTGCCAGCCCGTTTGCAGCGGGGCCTCTAGGGAACTACTGGCAATTAAGTTGCTCCTTTTAATAGAGCACCGGAGCAAAGCATTAACACTCCGCGAACACATGTGATCCTCACATCAAAGCCTTTCCCTTCCGGCTACCTCGATTTCTGTCACTTTGGGACCATAGGTTCCGGACAACGATGTGTGTATACAACTTGTAGATAAGACCAGAAACAATACTATCATAATGAATCAATAATAAGTTCAGATCTGAAATCATGGCACTCGGGCCCTAGTGACAAGAATTAAGCACAACAAGTCGCAACAAAGTCATTACAGTAAACTATTTTTTAGTCATTGGACTATAGCTACTCCTAGTATAGGATATTATTATTCTATATCTTTTGAACTGTATAGCCAAATTCAAAATCCTAGAGCGGCAAATTCTCCCGCCTCACCGCCACCAAAATATTTCAAGTGGTCACACGCCCCAAGTTGTAGCCGTACGCAATTACTTTTCTACCCCTGACAATGGCCTATTGATGACCCACAAGTATAGGGGTTGTATCGTAGTATTTTCGAGGGAAGTGAAACCCAATTTATTGGTTCGACACAAGGGGAGCCAAAGAATATTTATAAGCCTTAACAACTGAGTTGTCAATTCAGCTGCACCTGGAAACAATCTTGCTCGCAGCAGTTTATCAGTAGCAACAGTTTTGTAGTAGGAATAGCAAAGTAGTAGCAGTAGTAAAGCAAAGACAGCAGTAACAAAAGAAGTAAACAGTGGGATTTGAGTGCGGTAGGCATAGGGATGGATGGACGGGCGTTGCATGGACAAGACAATTCACATAGCAATCAGAACATAGAGCAATTGCAGATAAATAAGATAAAGCATCCAAGTATTAGACAATCCTAGGCATGTGTTCCATATATAGTCATACGTGCTCGCAATGAGAACTTGCACAACATCTTTTGTCCTGCTAGCCCGTTTGTAGCGGGGCCTCTAGGGACTACTGGCAATTAAAGTGCTCCTTTTAATAGAGCACCAGGGCAAAGCATTAACACTCTGTGAACACATGTGATCCTCACATCAAAGCCTTTCCCTTCCGGTTATCCCGATTTCTGTCACTTCGGGGCCATAGGTTCCGGACAACAACGTGTGTATACAACTTGTAGATAAGACCAAAAACAATACTATCATAATGAATCAATAATATGTTCAGATCTGAAATCATGGCACTCGGGCCCTAGTGACAAGCATTAAACACAACAAGTCGCAACAGTCATAAAGCACTAATAAAAGATACTAGGCACCATGCCCTAACAATCCGATGCCATTACATAAACGATCTCATCCAATCCCTACCATCCCCATAGCCTACAGTGGGGGATTACTCACTCATAGATGGGGGAAACATGAATGGTCGATGGAGAAGCGATGGTGATGATGATGGCGATGATCTCCTCCAATTCCCTGTCCCGGCAGGGTGCCAGAACGGAGTTTCTGGTGCTGTTTCATGGAATCTGGTGGTGGCGGCGGAGCGAAACTCCTTCTGGAAAAACGTCGAACCCCCTAGAGTTTTTAGGTCAGAAGGCTCTTTATAGGCGAAGAGAGAGGCCGATGGGGTGCCTGGGGGGGCCACACCACCCCCTGGTGCGGCCTGGCCTGGCCCGCGCCACCAGGTGGTGTGGCCACCCCCTGGCTCTTCTCCGTCTCGTATTCTGGCTCCTGGAGTGTTCGGGTGAAATAGGGTTTTTGGCATATTTTTCGAGATTTTTCCTGATAGTTGGTTTTCTGCACAAAAAGTAGACACCAAGGCAATTCTGCTGAAAACAGCGTTAGTCCGCATTAGTTGTATCCAAATCACACAAGTATAGAGGAGAAACAATAGAAAAAGTGTTCAGGAAAGTAGATACCGTTTGGACGTATCACCTATCTACTAATGTCAGAGCGTGGGTATGGTTCGTAATCCCCCTGGGGGTCCCCACAACTCTAAAGCTAGGTAGTCCATGTTCCACCGACACCATTTCCCCATAGCACTCCGAAAAACCCTAACCCCTATCTCACCTCCGGCTCCTGCACCACCACACTGGAGCATCCCCGCAGAGCTTCACCTGCCTACACGCCACCCAACCCCTATCACCTCCAGCACCTGGACCACCACACCGTAATCATATCCACCACACTTCGCCCGCCTAAACGCCACCCAACCCCCTATCTCACCTCCAACTCCTGCACCACCGCACCGGAACATCACCGCTGCACTTCGCCCGCCCGCCCACACGCCACCCCAAACCCCCTATCCCACCTCCGGCTCCAGCACCACCGCACTTCGCCGGCCTACACGCCATACCTCGATACCATATACTCCTGACTAGTCTACCGGATCAGCCGACGTCCATCTTATCGAACCTAGTTCATTGACACCCTCTTCCATACAACCATGTTAGTTTTGCCGACTCCCTCGTCCACAACACCTCACCTGCTTCACCTATGCAGGTGTGCACTGCATTACAAATGCTTCACAGACTCAATAGTCTACTACACTAGATCTTCTTCACTGACGCTCTTGTGCAGCGCCTCGAATCCATAATCGGTCGTAAGAGATCTGCTTCACCGACGATGTCTTGCACTACACCAGATCTCCTTCATCGGCCATCTGCTTCACAGATCTGCTTCAAATACGCCGCCGAGATCTATCTTCTTCAGTGCGACTCACCACTAACGGGCACCCTCGGCGTCCTTGACGTGACCCACAAAGATGCGGTGTATGCGTAGACGATGTCGTGACCTAGATAAACTAGATCTGCTTGTTTGTTTCAATATAGCAGGTATAAGCCTACGACAGTGAACTTCATTTCTGTATTGGTGGTAAATTCCTACCTCAATACTGGCTTAATTAATATCCCACTCTCTCTTGATAAATTCGGTGTAGTCTATGTTAAATCCAAGTGTTAACCTACTCCTTCTGTTTCGAGGTATAAGGTGTCCTTGTTATGCGTGTTTTTCTTTGACCAAAAATTACTCTTAATATATATAAACAATTTGGTAGTACAAAACTGACATCATTAGAGTTCATTGGTATTATGCATTTCATGGCAAATGTTAATTCACTGAACATCTGAAGCCGCCTACATGTTCTACAAGTTCACAAGTTATGTCATCATAATGTGCATTTGCTTTGTCTGTTGCTACAATACTGACTACATGTAATTTTGGAGTTCATTGGTAGTTTTCAGCCACTGAACATGTAGGTTAACATTCCCTGCTCTACAAGTTTAGAATTTGTGCTATTTTAATTTTAATCTGGTTGTTCTAAGTAACCACAGTAATTGCCCTATCTTATGTAATTCATCACAAAATTTATGTCATTGAACTTGTTGGTTTTGCATTCCCTCTGCAAGTTATGCCATTATTATTTGTTTCGATTAAGCTCCGACAGTAGCTATCGCCTATTCTGTACTACTCCCTCCATTTCAAAATATAAGATGTTTTTGCTTTGTGAAAGGAGTGTATCTAGACACCATTTAGTGTGTAGGTTTACTCCAAACCTACATGAACCTACACACTAAAAGTGGTCTAGATATACTTCTTTCACAAAGCTAAAACATCTTACATTTTGAAATGGAGGGAGTACATCCGTTCCGTAAAAGAAGGCCTATACTTTTTTAAAGTCCAACAATGATGAATTTTACCAAGCTCATAGAAAAATATATTAAGGGTTAATTTGTGGCATTTGCGTCTTTAAAAATATATGCCCCGATGTATCGAATGGTGTTGGTTTGGCATGGTAGATGTTCCTGGTATGTTCTACAAACTTGGTCCAATTTTGCGTCGATTGACTTGTGAAAAATTTATACGCCTTATTTACTTTGGATTGGATGTAGTATTACATGGCATATTTTAAGGCACTTAACATGGTTATCTGCATGCCCTTCTCTATAAATTCAAGTTTCTCAATTATAATTTTTGTAGCAGCAGTATCTACCTTCTGTTATGTAGTTCATGGCATTTTAAGTCACTTCACAGATGGGTTAGCATTCCCTTCTCTATAAGTTCACGAGACATACCATTATAATGTCTATCTTGTTTGTCCAAATGTTAGTACAGTAACTGCCTGCTCTATAGATGGTGACAAATTTTATGGCACTTTTCATATTTGTTTGGAATCGTATTTCACAAGTTAGATCATTGTAATTTCTCTCTTGTTCGTGCTAAGGAGTGACTGTAACTACATTTTATTTTGTCTCCATGGAAAACTTTGTGTCATTTAAATGTTTGTTTATATTCCGCCATTCCCTGATCTATGTCTTCACAAGTAATTATACTATAATGTCTATCTAGTTCTTTGTAAACAACAACAACCACTATCTGATATTATTTCCTCTCACAGGGAACATGGAGAATCGTAGAGTGAATCGCCCCTACAAATTTGCAAGTACCTGTTGCTTTCTATTACTGAATGCAAACCTGTTTTATGTGAATGAGTGGCCTGAACCTATATGCAGAGGAGCAACAAAAAAGTAGATGGATCGTCTATCCAAGTACAAGATGTGGTGGATGTCTTCAAAGAACGAACTGACAACAGGATGTTCTACAACGGGAACGCACAAAGAGAAATAGTAAGTCTCTTTTTTACTGAGATGTGCTTAGTGTCAGATACTTGTTTGTACAAGGTACCACATGATTAGGCTAATGATTAGAATAAGGTTGACCTTAAACAAGACTAGATAAAAACTAAACGTAAATCCCTCGATTTATAATTCAATGTGCTCACTTGATTTTGGTGATTATCTATTCTTTCAACATTTAACTTGTGTTCATCTATCTATCTATCTATCTATCTATCTATCTATCTATCTATCTATCTATCTATCTATATGTTAACTAGACCATTATTAGGTGGTGGTGATTTAAGTATATCCACTTTTATGCTATATTTTCCTGCTATGTAACAAACTCCAATTGTAAATCTCTCGATTTATAATTCATTTTTCTCACACAATCATCATGGTGATCTATTCTTTGCTATATTTGACTCGTCATCATATCTATCTATCTATATATCTATATATCTATATATCTATCTATATATATGTGCATCAACTAGACTATGATTAGGTGGTGGTAATTTAAGTATATATCCACTTTTATGCTAATTTATAGTCTATTATAGTATTTTTCTGCTATATTTAAGAGTTTGTATGCACTCTGGAGGTAGTCACATTGTCTAGTGTCGGCACCACATGAGTTGGCCAATGATTAGAACAAGATGACCTTTAACGGTATTGCACAAAGACCAACATAAATCCCTTGATTTATAATTCAATTTGCTCAGTCAATCATGGTGGAGATCTCTTTTTTCTATATTTGACTGATGATCTTATATCTATATATATATGCGCGTTAACTAGACCATCATTAGGTGGCGGTGATTAAAGTATATCCGTTTTTATGCTAATCTATATTCTATTATACTATTAGAGATCACCACCATGATTGAGCTTATATGCACTCTGGAGGTAGTAACATAGTCTAGTGTTATATGTATGAGCCTAGTATAAATTACTTGGTCTTGGTGGGGAGTAACTTGGACTAGTAAAAATGCATACAATACTAGTCCAAGTTACTCTACCAACACTAAAGGGGGTCTATATACATTTGTTTCACAAAAGCCATAACATCCTATCTTTTGAAACGGAGGGAGTTCTATCTAGACTACTCATAGTGAGATTGTCATAGCTAGTATCATCTAATATGATCCCCAGTTACTGTATATATGTACTATAACCATCTTAATATGATCTAGAAGTCTATCGTGCACCTGGTATTTGATTGCTTAATTAATTACCTCAATAACTACTCTACATGATGCACATATAGATTCTATTGCCAATTTGATTCTTTAGTTTGCTCATGACTAAAGCAATGTAATGATTTTCTTAACTTAAACGGTCAGAGCATCACCATGTCAATGCGGAAGCTACGGGTTCGAGCCTCGCCAGTCCCAAAATAGGGATGGAAATTTCTATGAGAAATACAATATTTGATTAATAATAAACAAGAGATTTTCATCTATACATGATCGGATGATCTTGCAAGTTTAATATTAGCCACCCGATGGTTCAATTGGTTATGGTTCCTGTGAATTTTTAGTTGACTTGTGATTGCATCAATGCTATATTCTGATGTGGTTCCCAGACATACATTGTTTAAATACTTCATTGACCTTGCAAGGTGCACAATGTGTCATTTGCTTGTTTGTCTACTGGATTTTCTTGCCTGGTTATATGTACAATAATACTGTCAACAGTTGGAAATACAATAGCTATAGGCATTATAAAGAAGGTTTGTGCTACTTTTTTGGATGCATCCAACTATTGTTTTGGCAGCAAATGACCCATCTCTTTGTTACTTTTTTTATTTAGTGGCCTGACAATCAAAATATTTGAATTATCTGGCTACTGAAAAGAAATGGTTGACATCTTGTTTGTCTGAACTGATTTTAGTAGTCTATTTAAGACACACTTGATCTATTACTTGTTTTTCCAAGGTACTATCATGGTTCCCTGATGATAAAAGCAATGCCACCTTCTGTGGTTGGAGGTCACTTTTTTGGCTAGTTCATACAATAGATCATTTTTAAACGCTATTTTTATATTTTAGGTTAATGTTTTGTTGTCCCGACCAGTTCTGAGCACCTGAAGGAATCTCACGCACCTCCTTTTGTTATATTTTCTATATTTCCGTTATGTAGTGATATGATTAGTTTATGAGGGAAAGAGAGCCGAGTTGCCTGATTCCCTACATTCATTGCCACACTAGTTTAGTTAGTCTGCATGAGACACACATGTTGATGGCTTGATTTGTAGGACAATGCCAATTTTGAAATTCTTTGACAACAAACATGGTGTTTTTTCTCCTGCTTTGCTGCTCAAACTTAATATGTCTTAGTTTCAGCATGCAAATAGCCTGTCGTATTTGTTCCAAAGTGGCTATGATACTGACACATGTACGCATCAGTCCAAGACATCGACTTTTCCTATTATTCCATAAAGAGATGTACGAGACACATCATTGATTGTTCCTAGACAATGATAAATTAGAATTATTTTACATATAAGATGGCCTCCAGTTAGCTAGTACGATGTGCTAACTTGTTTTCTTTGTTTGAGGATGCACATGAAGCTATGGGGTCAGAAGGGAGGAATCCTATGTTAAGTATTGAGATCATTTCACAAAGGAGCAATGACAGGGAGTATTATTTGCATCGGCCCACTGTTTTAGTTTTTCCAGCAGAAAGAAGTGTTACAGCTGCACTCCAAACATTTGATTTAATTGAACAAGAAACAAAGGAAATAGATGGAATAATCACGATTACACATGAACAAATACAGGAACTGAAAGATCGACAAGATTGGACGGACCGTCTACTTAATAATCTCTTCTACAGTTGTCATGGTATGCTAATTGTTACTTATATCGGGATGTAAGCTCCATCGCAGAAACCTTGTTCCAACCCATCTCTAGCAATGTCTCTGTAATGCTTCATCTTATTTTTATTGAAATTCTAGTCTGTAATAAATTTCAAAACAAATCTGTTGATGTAATAGGGTGATCCTAACGTGGCTATTAGCGGGCCGAAATATTAACGGACTGTTTAAAACCAAAATTGCACCATAGTTATAGAATACGCAAAAATGCTGGCCAGCAGATGGGGCCAATAAACAGTAAAATGCCATAAGTGTCAGGTCAGAATATTGGTGGGCCTCACAAGCGGCCAAGGCCCTGAAAACGTACAGGGCAGAACAACAACATGCCAGAACAGTAAAAGACCCGAATAGTAGTAGGCCCAAAGAGAAATATGCCTAAACAATAAAATGCCTGAAACATTAATAGGCCTGAACAGTAAAAGGCCTGCACCGTAGAGGGCCAGAAGGGCAAACCGAACAGAAGAGTAAAAAGGCCTGAACAGTAAATGGCTAGAACAGGAAGCCCAAAGGCCAAAAGAGTAAAAGGCCTAAATAGTGAATGGCAGGAACAGTAAAAGGCCAGAACAATGAAAGACCATAATAGTACGGGATCCTAACACTGGCAACCCAGAAATGTAAAAGGCCATAACAGTAAATGGGTAGAACATGACCAGACCCTACGGGATGTAGGAACAGTAACTGCCAGTGGCAGGCCTTAACAGTGTCCGACCTACTAGCATAGGCGCCTAATGGGCCACATATTATTCTACCAAAGTGAGCCTTCTTTAGTCCGAAACAGTAACAAACCTGAAATCGTGCGGGCTGTGGATGGCTGCATTAATGGGCCCACATCAAACAGTACACGACAAAATAGTAAAGGGCCGTAATCTTATTGGGCTCTCCTCGTGGGCAGGCCCACTTAACAATTAGCAGGCCTTGGCTGGGTCAAGCTTCTACCACGGTTTGTGTGGCCGTTAACAGCGGTAACTAGGCGTTAATGGTGTTTGCCATGTGGCATTTTGCATGATGTCAGCAGTCAACATGACTGGCGAATAGAGCTACAACAGAATAAGTTTTTGTGGCTGAAGGGTGCGATCCGCCATGGCAAAACAAAACCGTGGTAGGTTCTTTTGTGATGGGGCTTTTACCACGAAGGGAATCTGTCGTAGAAGCCTTTTAGCCATGAAAATCGTCCGTTGTAAAAGCCAACTTTTCTTGTAGTGTTGGATCCAGTTAACCCTCCGCTCGTGCATCATAATCATGAGGGAGATGATGATGCTGAAGACAATAATGATGCAGCTGAATAAGGCAGTACAAGTGAGGGACATGAACAGCCATCTAATGAAGAAGATGATGATGCTAATCAAGGTGATGTTAGTCCACCTGATTCTTTTCACGCCCCAAGACCTGGCCCAGGAGAAATGACGACCGCCATGCGCCTATAGGCCGTGAAGCCTATACACGCGTAAGGCTAAAAGACATAGCTATAAGCTGGTAAAGTGGACATCGAGAAGCTCAAAACATATTTTATTATAAGTTTCTTACAACTAAAAAAGAATGCACAACTATATTCTCTAATTCGTATCCCACCATGCATATATCGACCTGAAGGCCTATATACTGCTTACTCAAGATGTTGAGCTCGTTGGGGAACCCCAAGAGGAAGGTACGATGAGTATAGCAACAAGTTTTCCCTCAGTTATAAAACCAAGGTTATCGAACCAGTAGGAGCAAGGAAACACCTCCAAGGTGTTGTTTCCAACTTGGAATCCTGCACAACACAATCACAGAACTTTGCCCCCAACTTACAGTGAGGTGGTCAATCTTACCGGTTTTGTTGAAAACAAAGGATTAAACGTATTGTGTGTAAGATAGTAATAGTTTGCAGAAAGTAAACAGAAAATAGTAAATAGTAGATTGTAGGTTGATAGTAAAATAAAGGACCGGAATCCATAGTTCACTAGTGGTGATTCTCCTTTAGATAGATGACATGTTGGGTGAACAAATTATAGCGGGAAAATTGACAAACATCGAGAAAGCATACATGCATATACTAATCATCCTGACTCCTATGAGATTTGATTGGGCATTACAACATTATACATAGACCGTAATCCAACTGCATCTATGACTAATAATCCACCTTCAGGTTATCATCCGAACACCCTCCAGTATTAAGTTGCAAGCAACATATACTTTCATTAAGCATTATGTGTAACGTAAACAATACGATTGTTCTACGAACAAAGAATTGCTGTTTTCTCCCTAGTAGCAATATCACGTCTAGTACCTTAGAGATTTCTGTCACTTACCCAGATTCCTAGAGGCATGAACCCACTATCGAGCATAAATACTCCCTCTTGGAGTTGCTAGCATCTACTCGGCAAAGATAGCTACTAACAACGGAGAGCATGCAAGATCACAAATAACAAAGACATGATAGAATCAATAATCAATCTGAAATTGCATCTCAATTTCCATCGGATCCCTGCAAACAGAACATGTAAGATTACAAATAGATGATCTTGATCATGAACGGAGCTCACAAGATCTAAACATGGTAGCACAAAGGAGAAGAACCAACCATATAGCTACTACATGGACCCGTAGTCCAGGGATGAACTACTCACGCATCACACCAGAGCCAGGCATGGTGATGAAGAAGGCCTCCAGGGTGATCTCTCCCCTCCGACAGGGTGCCGGGAAGAGCTTCAGATCCCTCCTGATCTAGGGATGGAGATGATGGCGACTATAGACTCTTTCATGTAATTTTGATCAGGTACTTAGGGTTTCTGTATCGGAGGCTTCTTATAGGCGAAAGGGGAGGCCGAGGGGGTGCCCTAGGCGACCACACTACTCCCTGGCGTGGGCCAGGCCTGGCCGCGTGGCCAGGTGGTGTGGCCGGCCTCTGGCCCCTCTCCGTCTTGTCTTCTGTCTCCGTGTCCCCCTCGGTGAAATATTGACTTTGGCTTTTGTCCTGTCCAATTCCGAGAATATTCATTTTCTGACTTTCCTGTAACCAAAAACAGCAGAAAACATGCAGCTGGCACTGTGGCATCTTATTAATAGGTTAGTCCAAGAAAGTGTATAAAAATACTCCAAAGTGTGGACAAAACATAATAAAGTAGATATAAAACAAGCATGGAACATCAAAAATTATAGATACGTTTGCAACATATCAACAATCCCAAGCTTAACTCCTGCTCGTCCTCGAGTAGGTAAGTGATTATGGTTATGCTGCAAGTTTCCACCATGATTAAGCATGGCTTAGGCTAGCAACCAAGGCGTTTCTCTAACACACATACACACTCCATGATCTTACAAGTTCCCCTTTTATTTCACACCATCGGGATCCATAAGCAAAAGAATCATGATATGAACAGAATAATAAGTGCAATGTTGAAAGCATTCCCCATGATACATGGTTCTGCTAACTTCAACTTATAAAGTGCAAGCATATACGCAACAAAGATGGACACAATGGTTCAAGATTATTAAGTGCAAGAAAGTAAAGTGTGCCATCAAGTTCGTGAGAGCTTTAATCACTAATTTTCACATAACAAGTTTAATTCAGAAGGTAGATAAAAACATGAATATACTTGGAATAGCAAATGCTAATAGGTAGGTATGGTGGACTCTTTTGAATAACTTGGTTTTATTTGGAGTTGGATGCATGACTGGAACTCATACTTGGTTATGGAGGCTAGCAAAAGACTAGGAGCGACCAACTAAGAGAGCAATAATGGCCACAATCATGCAAAGCGACAAAACATAATTAATTAAAACGTAAAGTGATATTACAAGTTGAAAACTAAAGGATCATAGAGGCTATGGTGACTTGGGATAGTCTTAACATGGTGTGAGCATGTGCCAAGTCAACCCAAATAAAGCATCAAAGGAGAATACCATAATACTATGCTTTAATATGCTAAAACAATGCATGATTCTTTCAAGGCACATTAAGCAATCTCAATTTTTTATAACATGTCATGCTATAGCAAAAATCACTAAGCATAAAGCCAAAACAATATCAAGCATGACATGACAAAGCATAGGCCACAGTCAAAAACAAGTTCTTTTTACCACTTAAGCATGAACTTTCCTACTCTTTTCCAATCCAAACCAATCTTATTTGAAAACTAATGCATGAGTGAGGGGGTCCAACCAATTTATTCAAGCAAACTAAGAAAACTAAGAAAACGAAAGGGAAAACGAAGACGCTCCAAGAACAACACAACTGTGCATGAAACAATAAAAATGAAGTGTTTAGAAGAAACCAGAGATTTTTAATGATGAAGAAGGGGATGCGTTTGGCATCCCCAAGATTTGACGCTTGTACTTCTTGGATATTTCTTGGTGTTACATGGGTGGCATCCCCAAGCTGAAGCTTTAGTCCATTCTTCATCTCATTACATAATTCTTTCCCTACACCTGAAAATTTTCCTTCATACAAAACTTCACACAATCTTCATTAGCAACATTAGTGTACTCAAGATAATAAGTCGTTTGGTTCAGTTCCAACACAAGTAAAACTTTCATTAAAACACAAGATACTGTAGCACTTCCTTTAAAAAGTTCAAATGATCAAAGCAAACTCAAAGAGAAAGATATTAAGAGGCAAATGAAAATAATGGCAGAAATCTGTCAAAACAGACCAGCAGGTAAAAACTATTTTTTCGAAGACCTTCTCTTGATCAAATCGAAACGTGTTGAACGAATGAAAGTTGGATAACAACCTGGGGCAGAAGCACAAAAAATTACAGATCAACCCGACGTACAGAAATTTTACACGAATTTTACGGTGAAGCACAAAAATCTGTTTCGGGACAGCAACTTTCCCAAGCATTACTTCTCTCTCATTAGAGGTTACTCTTGGCACAAAAAGCAAATAAAAAGGATAAGGAGAGGTTATTACTGAAGCAATAACTTCCAAGACTCAACTAAAACTTTTGGGTTATCTCCCAATAAGTACATTTCTTTAACGCCTTTAAGTTAGGCATAAGAAGCAAGAAAAGAATCAAGTATTCTCAAATGAAGAAGCATTAAGAGCAAATTTTGTTTTAATAGGAGAGGCAAAATGAATCTTCTCTCTCTTATTAGGGAAGTGTTCTATACCTTTCTTGAGTGGGAGTTGATATTTAATGGTGCCTTCTTTCATATCAATAATGGCACCAACAGTTCTAAGAAAAGGTCTTCCCAAAGTAATAGGACAAGAAGCATTGCATTCAACATCCAAAACATAGAAATCAATGGGGACATAGGCATTGTTAACCATAATAAGAACATTATTAATACTCCCCATGAGTTTCTTTTTAGCATTATCATCAAGTGGGACATTTAAATAACAATCTTCCAATGGTGGCAAATCAAACATTTCACAAATCTTTCTAGGCATAATAGAAACACTACTATCAAGATCACATAAAGCTTTGAGATCAAAATCATTTACTTTAATATTAATGATGGGTTCCCAACCATCTTCTAATTTCATAGGAATAGAAGCTTTATATTTCATCTTTTCTTCTTTAATTTTTATGAGAGCATCAGTAATGTGTTTTGTAAAGGACATATTCATAGTACTAGCATTAGGACTTTTAGCAAGATTTTGTAGGAACATAATAACTTCAGAGATGTTTCAACCATCAAGATCAAAATCATAATTATCATCTAAAGTAGTAGAGCTATTGTTTCCCATATTCCGAAGAATTTCAGCATTTTTATTAGAAAAGGTTCCATGGGGTTTACTAGCTTCAACATTAGTGGTAGTGATAGTAGAAATACTAATATTTCTAGCAATTTCATCTTCTCTTTCCCCCTTAGCATGCAATACAGCTAATACTCTAACATTTTTATCAATTCTAACTTGTATGACATTAGTAGTAGTAAAGGGATTTTTAATAGTTTCAGATTTAGCAACCATTTTATTCAAATAAGATTGTGCTTCAGACAATGATGTTATATTTCTTTCAGCATTAGAGATTTTCTTCTCAATAGTGTTATTGAAAGCAATTTGTTTACTAATAAAATCTTTAAGCATGACTTCAAGTTCAGAGGGTGCATTCCTATTATTGTTGTAGGAATTTCCATCAGCATTACCATTATTGGGACGATATGGCCTATAATTAATATTACCAAAATTATTCCTGTAGGCATTGTTGCTAAAATTATTATTTCTTATAAGGTTCACATCAACTTGCTCTTCTTGAGCAACCAAAGAGGCTAAGGGAACATGATTTGGATCAATATGAGCTTTCCCATTAACAAGCATAGACATAATAACATCAATTTTATCACTCAAGGAAGAGGTCTCTTCAATAGAATTTACCTTCTTACCTTGTGGAGCTCTCTCAGTGTGCCATTCAGAATAATTAACCATCATATTATCCAGAAACTTTGTTGCATCACCCAAAGTAATGGTCATAAAGGTACCTCCAGCAGCAGAATCCAATAGGTTCCTTGAAAAATAGTTTAATCCTGCATAAATTTTTTGGATGATCATCCAAGCAGTCAGTCCATGAGTGGGACAATTCTTAACCAAAGATTTCATTCTTTCCCAAGCTTGAGCAACATGTTCATTATCAGATTGTTTAAACTTCATTATTTCACTTCTCATAGATATAATCTTAGCAGGAGGATAGTATTTTCCAATAAAAGCATCTTTGCATTTAGTCCAAGAATCAATACTATTCCTAGTTAAGGAATTCAACCATTCTTTAGCTTTTCCCCTCAAAGAGAAAGGAAAAAATTTAAGCTTAATAATATCTCCATCTATATCCCTATGCTTTTGCATCTCACAAAGTTCAACAAAGTTATTTAGATGGGCAGCATCATCTTCATTACCAATACTAGAAAATTGTTCTCTCATAATAAGATTGAGTAAAGCAGGTTTTATCTCAAAGAAAGTAGCTTCAGGAACCGGTTGTAGCATCCCAATTGTCTAACAATGGTAATGCTACTTGGTCTAGTAATATAATGATTACTTCCTATATATAATTGTTGCATCATAATTATATCATGTTCATGTCATCATGCCACCTTGCATTTGAGCATCATATAAAACCTTTGGATTTGGTTCTTCTCTCATATGCATTCATAATTGTATTTGCCTCTTGATATAATGTACTTGGTTCTTGATAAATGCTTGATGCCCAAGTTCAGTTGGGGGCATATCCTTTTTGACTCCACCACCTTCCTTGTCACCACCCCATCATTCCACCATTCCACCATATGTGAGCATTGCATTCTACTTGAGTTTATCTCTAGCTCATGTTGTTTGGAATGTATCCTTTTCCATTCTACATGCTTCCATATGGATTGATATGGGAATGTTGTTCATGTTGGAATATTTTGAGGATAATATGCACATAGTGGAATATACACACTAGCATGTCCAAAATATATTCAAATATGGTCATCTCCATTCACTCCACATGGAACATTCCTTCAATCCTTAGCTTGGCCCTTACTCCATATTTTGAGGATGCACCTGCATAAATGCCATGACTATTTATTTTGTTTTCACAAGAATTTAAACATGGCATTTAATGTTTTGCATGGGCCATGCAACCATCATCATCACCATTTCTTTTCTTTTGGTTTTTCCTTGCTTTGAGTGGAACCTTTCTCTTGTGAGATCTTCTCTTTTTCTCTCTTCATCTCAACCTCATCAACCTCACATGTGTAGTGCCATGCATGAGCTTGTAAAATCATCCCCATGTCCATCATTCTCTCACTTGATCATGCATACCAAAACTCCTCACCACCTTACCAACCCATCATGCTTGATCATGCTTATGCTCATGTGGTTTAAACCCTACACCCTACCCTCTCTCCAACACCATCATGTCACCCTCTTTTAAACCCTAATCCTCTAACCCTAATCGCCTCTCACCATGCCGAGGCTTCTACCTTCCCTTTCTCCCTGCCATGCTGGTCCCACCCCCCTCTCTCTCCACCCTAGGCCGAAGCCTTCCAACCCTAGCTAACTACCCTCCCTCCTCCAACCCTAGCTCCTACTGAGCTTCCCCGTCTCTCTATCTCCCTTCTCTCTCACTGCAGCTCGGACCCACCCGAGCCTGGCCCTCTCTCCTCCCTGCCTGGTCCCTCCTGCAGTCCCAGCCTACCTGCCCCTACCCTGGCTGCCCGCAGCAAGCACGTGAGAAGGAGGAGCAAAGGTGGCCGAGGCCACCTTTATCTCTACCCCACTCCCACACGTCACCCCATCCCCTTCCCTATCTACTCCCTTGCCTCACGCGCCCTAGCATTGCCAGATCCACCCCAGAGCCCCTGCCTCTCCCCTCCTTCTTCTTCACCGACGCCATCTCCTCTCGCCGGTCACCGCCAGTATCACCGTCGTGTCCTCGTTCTAGCCGGCGAGCACGACGTGGAGGTGGTCGAGGTGGCCGAGGAGGGTCCCCTGCTTCAACCTGGACGCGCCAGCGAGGAGGAGAAGCCCCACTTCCGCCGCACCCCAACGCGCCCCGACGAAACCCTAGGTCGCCGGCTGCCAGCCTCGTCGTCGATCTGCTGCTCCCCGCTCCGATCAGAGCCCCCCGTCGAGCCCGCGGTGAGCCCCTCTTCCGCCTAGACACCCTCCGTCCCTCCGTAAAACCCTAGCCGTGGTAGACGTTACGCCGAGCACTCCTAGTGCCCCATGGTCACGCGCGTCTGCACGTCGCTGCGTCGCGCAGCGACCTATCTAGCGCCCGTCCGCTTCCTTGTCACCATCCCTCACTCAGCCGCACTGGTTACCGCCACCGGGCGCGAGCCCCAGGTCCCCAGATCGAATCCCCACCGCGCCGCGCGCCCGCTGTCGCCGTGCGTGCCGTCAGTTTCGTCAGAACGCGTAGAAGAAGAACAGTAGCCGCGGGTGCTTTGCAATTTCCCCCCTAGCCTTTTGGTTTCCTAAACCCGCGGTCCAACCGAGCCCCACCGGTCAGCCTCCCTACGCTCTTTACAAAAAGGCACCTGCATTTTTGCCGGCTCAACCCGCGCTCTAGCACGACCCCACCCGTCAGCCTCTGCGGGGTTCAGCCTCTGTCACGTGGGCCTCCAGCCGCTAGCCCACTTGTCAATCGCAGAGGCTAGGTCAGACCGCGGTGAGAAAAACCTTTTTCCTGTGCGCGTGTGGCCCAGTCAGCAGCTGGCCCACCCGTCAGCGACTAGGGCTGGGTCTGACTGAGTATAAAATGTTTTCGGCTTTTCTGTTTTCAATTAAACTTTCCAGAAATTGTTAAATTCAAATTCAAATCAGATTTTAAATAACTTTTAAATTATAAATCCAAATAATTCAAATGATATATGTTTTTGAATCATAAAAATGTGAGGATTTCAAATATGCTATTAAAAATAATGTTTGAACACTTTAAATTTCGAGATGATTAAAATTACAATAAAATGCCCTTTTTCTTAATAAATTAATAACTTTAATTCTATAACTCCAAATTTGACAAATAATATGTCTAAATCGATCAGCACGACGAGCCCGTTCTATCTATGCACTCCTTGTTCTGAATTGAAGCATGCATCATGCCATTATTACAAATCAGAACTTTTTATGACAATAAAACTTGGCTAAGTAATTAATAAAATGCTTTATTCTTGTACCCCACACCTCACCCTTGCCATGCTACTTTAATACCATGTAAATTGTGCATCATTCATCATGGCATGCTTGTTTGCTTGTCGCATTTTAATTCCTATGTCTGTGCACTTTTATTTATGTTAGCCCTTGTTTATTTGGTTCTTTTTCGAATAGACGCCCAGCAGGAGAATTACCAGGAATCACAGGAGTACTACCCAGATCCATCTCTCGCTTCAACTGAGCTGCCAGGCAAGCACTACCACATGCTTGCATACATACAGTACCTATTTCCTCCATCTTATTCTTGCATCATTGAGTCGCGATTGCATTAAGTTGAATCCCAAGTACTGCATAGCCTTCACTTTTAAACCCCACCAAAGCTTGTTCCTCCATCCCATGAGCCATTACTACAGGAGTTGTTTGAGCCATGCGAGTCGTAGAAAAGCATGTGTAGGGTATGTGAGCGTCTGATGGATAACGAGGTACCTAAACAACTTAACCTAAGTAGTAATGGGATAACCAATGAAAGAGGCACCGGTGAGCAATACCTGCTATTTGGTTTTTCATGCTCACTTGTGTCCCGTAGGACCCCGAGTACTTGATTCATGTTCCTTTACTATTCGCACTATCCATATCCGGGAGGCCTTATGGACCCCCCTGAGCCAGAGCTTGATTCATTCTTATTTCTTGGGGCCACAATTAGTTTGGGGTTTTATTACTATCCTGTACTTATGCCATGTTACTGCTTTATTTAAGATTGTGCGAGGAGCACCTGTACTGTTTTGGATCGTGACACGTTTTCGCTGTATCCACAAGCCCAGTCACATTTTCGGGTTCCCAGTCGTTTACCGCCGTCCACACAAACCTTGAGTCCGCCTCGGAGTCAGCTAGCTTCGTAGCGGGTAGCTTAATGGGGTGGCCCCCTGAAATATTACTGAATCCTGTGATTGCTTTGTCGTGAATGCCTCGTTGGGTTTTGATTTGGTTTTTCCGAGGTTGATCGAGTGTGTGTTGCTATTCGTGCACCCCTGTAGGGTAAATCTTTCTAAAAGCCGTGTCCGCGGTTATGGACGACTTGGAGCACAGTTTCTCGATCATAGACAAGTATAACTAAAGTACTGCTTTTAATTTGACTAAGTACTTGACTAGTAAATAGTGCAATACTCATGGAATGGTTAATAAAACTGCCAACGGATGGGGGTTGTTCGTCCGCTTCCTCGTTGGTAAGCGAGGAGGAGGATGGATCTGTTAATTATACTGTTATAACTGTGGTTCCTAATTAACGGACATCCGTCTATCATTGGTTAGGTAGATGGTTAGCGAGTATCTATAGACTTGTTAGATATTATCTTTTGCTGCAATTGCGTCTCCCCAGGTTGTGTCCCCTTTAGTGGCATAAAGACTTGCTGAGTACCCCTAGGGTCTCACACGATAAATTTTTTGATTCAGATGAACAGGTGTATTCGCAAGATGGATACTGGGTGGAGGAGACAGATGATGTGGGCAACGATCACTCGGTGTAGAGATTCCGGGAACGGGTATCCGTGAGATCTGTGGGCGGGATGTGTTTATTTATGTGGCATCTTATGCCGATTTGCTTCTTATCTGTACTCGGATCTTGTTTTCCGCTTCCGCTTGATACTCTGATGTTTGTTGTATGAGGAGCTATCCCAAAATATTATCTCTATCTAGGATATCTGAATCTTGCCGTATGGCGTTGCAATATTTCTATTTCTTTTAGATGGAATGGCTCTGAGGACCGTTGTATGTGCCTTGCATACATACTCACTTGTGTATGTAGTTGATCCCTTCGCTTGCCGATTACGCCGCTCGTTCTTGTCTCGATGTTCTGAAAGTGGTTAGGACGGCCGAAAGGTCTACCGTGAGTGGCCCCAGGCCCCACCGTACTATTTTAACCACTTTCGCTCATCCAGGCATGCAACTAAGAGCGTAATTCACCGAGGTAGTTACAATTGGTATCAGAGCCATCCCGCCCTTCAGGGTCTCAGCCAAAATGGTCGTTGTCAGTCTAGCAAATATTTTTGGTAGTTATGTATACTAGGAAAAAACAAACGTGAGAGTAGGACTGCTTCCATTTTTCTTCTTACCCACCCACCCACCCTTTTCTGGTAAGGAAGTGTAACGTTTTCAATCCTCTTCTAAAAATTCAAACTAGGATTCACGTGTTCTGGGTTCCGTAGTACCATAGGTTGTGTGTGCGTGTGTGTGTATGAATTCCTTGTCTATCTGTTGCATCCAAATGATATCACTATCTGCCTTTTGGTTATCAACTATTGGTACATTCCATACTGACAGGCCTTTGTAAACCGACGCGATCTATTCTGATTCGTTGTATACCGATGCGATCTATCTTACTCTTTGTTATCCGACGTTATCTTATTGGGGTGTTCTTTTTCGTAGTTACCAATCTTTAGGTTCATCTTAAGAAGAAGGTGTTGGGATATGTGTTTTACTGATTCATGTGCAGAGTAATGATTTGAGTGCGGGATGGAGTCGCGACCATACCACTACTTTTATCATTGCTCTTGGATATTGAACTAGTAGAGTTACTAATCTTGATTCGTGAAGTGGTTTTGCGCATATAGTGGTATTTTAATGCCGAAATTTGCGGAAAATTTTTCTTTGTTAGTTGTGTACCACACTCCTTGTTCAGTCGTGTGCGTTATGCTTAATATCTTCTAGGTGCCTTGAACTTTGTTGATATTTTAATATCATCTCAGTGAATTGTATCTTTTAATCTTGATTAATTCCATTTTGGTACTATTTTGGGATTATTATTATTCTCCATCATAGTACTGACTTGTGTTTTATATCAATCACAGGATGGCACCACCACGCCGTTCTGAGGAGGACATACCACCTGAACTGGGGGCTGCTTTGGCAAGCATTGCAAATGCCTTGGGCACTATGCAGCAGAACCAGCAGCGCTTCGAAGAAAGCATGAGGAGGAATGAGTTTGTTCCTCTACCTCCACCTCCCAAGCGAGGAGACATCAAGAGTTTTCTCAAGTTCAACCCACGCCAATTTGAGGTGTCCGATCAGCCACTTGATGCGGATGATTGGCTGCGTGAAGTGTCAAGGTTGCTGATGACTGCGGATGTTCCCGAGCAAGAATGGGTCAAATGTGCTACTCACCTTCTGAAGGGAGATGCAGCTCTGTGGTGGGAAAATTACCTCAAGGCAGACCTCTCTGGTTTTCATCCTACTTGGGAGCAATTCACTGGGGCTTTCAAAGAGCAATATCTGTTAGAAATTGTCATGGAAAGGATGAAGGAAGTGTTTCTCAACCTCAAGCAGGGCAATGACAATGTCAATACCTATATCAGGAACTTCATGAACCTTTCTCGGTATGGTGGCGATGAGATCTCTGATGACAAGAAGAAGCAAAAGAGGTTTAGGCAAGGACTCAATGCTTCCATCAAATATGCAATCACTCATGCAAGGCCGGGGTCTTTTCTGGAACTCCAACACACAGCTCTGCAGGAAGAAGCAAGTAGGCAAGTGTTTGAGGAGTCAAAGAAACACAGCCGTGATACAGCAAGTTCTTCTGCTATGACAGGTCCTTCTAAGCATCGTGTCTGGGTTCCTAACACCCCACCGTTGCTCCCTGCTCCACCAAGACCGTCAAGCTACGCAGCAAGGCCACCAAACTCCTCCACTGCGGCTCCCAGGGGCTACAACCATAACTACCCTGGAACGCCTGGCGGAGTCCCTGGCTACGTTGCTCCACGTCCACCTGGTGCTTGCTATACTTGTGGAAACACTGGGCATCAGCACTGGAATTGTCCAATGAACAACAAAGCTCTTCCACCACCACCTTCAAGACCCGCGGCAAGTTCTCCTATGATTCGTGCACCTCCACCTCGGGCTCTCAACATCAACACCAAGCATGGGTCTACGGTTGCTCGTGCCAACTGTGTCAACGTCGCTCAACCTGAGCATGCATCTGGAGTTGTGATGGGTATGCTCCCTGTTAACTCAGTTCCAGCACGAGTTTTGTTTGATTCTAGTGCTTCACATTCTTTTGTTTCTCACAAGTTTGCGCATGAGCAAGATCTGGCTATGGTTCCTTTATTGCATCGTCTTGTGGTATAATCTCCTGGGTCAAACATGAGGGCTGCTCATATCAGCCATGGCAATCAAATTGAGATTGGTGGCTCTTCATTTCCAGCTTCCTTAATTATTCTGGGCAATTTTGATATTGATGTTATCTTGGGCATGGATTGGTTAACAGCAAATGCAGCTGTGATTGATTGTGCTGAACGTTCGGTTTCTCTGAAAATTCCTGAAGGCCATATAGTCTATTCTCCAAGTCTGACTCCTGCAATTCAGCTTTACTGTTTGGCGGCTCTGAATGATGATGCTATGGAAGGTATTCAGAGTGTTCCTATAGTCTGTGAGTTCCCAGATGTCTTTCCTGAAGAGTTGCCAGGTATGCCTCCGGATCGTGAGGTTGAGTTTGTGATTGAACTTGAACCTGGTACCGCTCCTATCTCCAAGCGGCCTTATAAAATGGGTCCTGCTAAGTTGGCTGAACTCAAACGCCAGCTGGATGAACAAGAGAAGTTGGGTTTCATTCAGCATAGTACTTCTTCTTGGGGTAGCCCAACCATCTTTGTGAAGAAGCGAGACAAGACTGATAGACTTTGTGTTGACTATCAGGCACTCAATGCTAAAACCATCAAGAATAAATATCCCCTTCCGCGGATTAATGATCTCTTCGATCAGCTAGCTAGAGCTGTGGTATTCTCTAAGCTCGATTTGAGAAGTGGTTTTCATCAAATCAAGATTCGCAAGGAAGATGTTCCTAAAACAGCTTTCACCACCCGCTATGGTCTGTATGAGTACACGGTCATGTCTTTCGGTCTCACCAATGCACCTGCCACCTTCTCGAGGCTTATGAACTCGGTTTTCATGGAGTATCTTGATAAGTTCGTTGTGGTCTATCTGGATGACATTCTAGTCTATTCTAAGTCTAAGGAAGAACATGAAGAACACCTTCGGTGTGTCCTAAACAAGCTTCGTGAGAACCGCCTGTATGCAAAGTTCTCCAAGTGTGAGTTTTGGCTGCCTCAAGTCACATACCTTGGTCATGTGATCTCTGCCAAGGGCATTGCCGTCAACCCAGAAACTATTAAGACAATTATGGACTGGCTTCCACCCATAAATGTCAAAGAAGTCCGGAGTTTCCTTGGTTTGGCCAGTTACTGTCGTCGCTTCGTTCAAAACTTCTCGAAGATTGCGAAGCCTCTTACCGATCTCCTCAAGAAAGGCAAGAAATACCTTTGGACTCCTTCATGTCAAGCAAGCTTTGAAACACTCAAAGAGAAGCTCACTTACACACCGGTCTTAGTTCCTCCAGATACATCAAAGCCTTTCTAGATATTCTATGATGCCTCATTGCAAGGATTGGGTGCGGTCCTTATGCAAGAAAAACAAGTTGTTGCTTATGTCTCTCGCCAGTTAAAGACGCATGAGATCAACTATCCTACACATGACCTCGAACTCGCAGCAGTTGTCTTTGCTTTGAAAGTATGGAGGCATTACTTGCTTGGCAACCGTTGTGAGATCTTTTCTGATCAGAAGAGTCTGAAGTATATATTCACACAGCCTGATCTCAACCTTCGTCAAAGGAGGTGGATTGAAACAATCAATGATTTCGATTTGACCATCAACTACACTCCGGGCAAAGCTAATGTCATGGCCGATGCTCTCAGCCGAAAAGCTTATGTCAATAACCTCATGGTGGAAGAACAACAACCTCTCTTGTGTGAGGAATTCCGCAAGCTCAACCTTGAAATTGTGGATCAAGGGTACCTCCTAAACCTTCTGGCAACACCTCTCTTGGAAGAAAAGATCGCTCTATTCAACTTGGTGATCCTTACACTAAAAAGATCATCTCCAATATTCAGCTTCCGAAGTATGAGTCTTTCCACGTTGACGACCAAGGCACTCTTTTTTTTGAACACCGGATGTTTGTTCCGAACTACCCGGATTTAAGAGAGCAAGTTCTCAAGGAGGCGCATGATTCTGTTCTTTCTATCCACCCTGGCAGCACTAAGATGTACATGGATTTGAAAACACAATATTGGTGGCCTGGTTTGAAACGATATTGTGCCAAGTATGTCTCGGAGTGTGATGTCTGTCGCAGAGTTAAAGCTGTCCATCAGAAACCTTCCGGTCTTCTACAGCCATTGAAGCCTCCGGAATGGAAATGGGAGAAAGTAGAGATGGACTGTTTTCCAAGGTTGCAGAAGGGCAACAATGCAATCTTTGTTGTCATCGACAGGCTTTCTAAAGTAGCTCACTTCTTTCCAGTCAAAGAAACAATTTCTGCAATTCAGTTGGCTGAGCTCTATATCAACAGAATTGTCTCTCTGTATGGAGTTCCTCTTGAGATCAGTTCAGACCGTGGAAGCATCTTCACTTCCAAGTTCTGGGGAAGTTTCCAAAATGCTTTGGGAACAAAATTGAACTTCAGCACCGCTTACCACCCTCAGTCACAAGGACAAGTTGAAAGGATCAATCGGATTCTAGAAGATATGCTCCGTGCTTGCATTATCTCTTTCGGCATGAAGTGGGAAGAATGTCTTCCTTATGCTGAATTCTCTTACAACAACAGTTTCTAGAAAAGTCTAAAGATGGCACCATTTGAGGCTCTCTATGGTCGCAAATGCAGAACTCTGGTTGGTTGGTCGGGCACGGGTGAAAGAATATTGTTTGGCCCCGACATTGTAACTCAAGCGGAGGAGAAAGTTCATATCATTCTTGGAAACCTGAAGATTGCTCAAAGTCGCCAGAAGAGCAATTATGACAGAAAGCACACGGACATGGAGTATGTCCCTGGTGATCTCGTTTACCTTCGTGTCACTCCCATGAGAGGCACACATCGTTTTGGTATCAAAGGAAAGCTGGCTCCTAGATATATCGGTCCTTTCAAAATTCGTGGAAGAAGAGGAGAAGTTGCTTATGCTCTTGAGCTCCCTGAACAACTCAAAGTCCATGATGTTTTCCACATCTCTCAACTCAAAAAGTGCTTCAAAGATCTCGGCAGGACCGTGGACCATGAACTCATCAATCTCCAAGAAGATCTGTCTTATCAAGAACACCACCCCACAAAAATTCTTGAAGTCGCAGAAAGAAGGACTCGCAACAAGTCCATCAAGTTTTGCAAGGTGCAGTGGTCGCACCATTCCGTTGATGAAGCCACTTGGGAACGTGAAGATGAGCTCTGTGCCAAGTATCCTACCCTCTTCGAGTCTTCTTCTTCTTCCTAGAATCTCGGGGCGACATTCCTATTTAGTGGGGGAGAGTTGTAGCATCCCAATTGTCTAACAATGGTAATGCTACTTGGTCTAGTAATATAATGGCTACTTCCTATATATAATTGTTGCATCATAATTATATCATGATCATGTCATCATGCCACCTTGCATTTGAGCATCATATAAAACCTTTGGATTTGGTTCTTCTCTCATATGCATTCATAATTGTATTTGCCTCTTGATATATTGTACTTGGTTCTTGATAAATGCTTGATGCCCAAGTTGAGTTGGGGGCATATCCTTTTTGACTCCACCACCTTCCTTGTCACCACCCCATCATTCCACCATTCCACCATATGTGAGCATTGCATTCTACTTGAGTTTATCTCTAGCTCATGTTGTTTGGAATGGATCCTTTTCCATTCTACATGCTTCCATATGGATTGATATGGGAATGTTGTTCATGTTGGAATATTTTGAGGATAATCTGCACATAGTGGAATATACACACTAGCATGTCCAAAATATATTCAAATATGGTCATCTCCATTCACTCCACATGGAACATTCCTTCAATCCTTAGCTTGGCCCTTACTCCATATTTTGAGGATGCACCTGCATAAATGCCATGACTATTTATTTTGTTTTCACAAGAATTTAAACATGGCATTTAATGTTTTGCATGGGCCATGCAACCATCATCATCACCATTTCTTTTCTTTTGGTTTTTCCTTGCTTTGAGTGGAACCTTTCTCTTGTGAGATCTTCTCTTTTTCTCTCTTCATCTCTACCTCATCAACCTCACATGTGTAGTGCCATGCATGAGCTTGTAAAATCATCCCCATGTCCATCATTCTCTCACTTGATCATGCATACCAAAACCCCTCACCACCTTACCAACCCCTCATGCTTGATCATGATTTTGCTCATGTGGTTTAAACCCTACACCCTACCCTCTCTCCAACACCATCATGTCACCCTCTTTTAAACCCTAATCCTCTAACCCTAATCGCCTCTCACCATGCCGAGGCTTCTACCTTCCCTTTCTCCCTGCCATGCTGGTCCCACCCCCTCTCTCTCCACCCTAGGCCAAAGCCTTCCAAGCCTAGCGAACTACCCTCCCTCCTCCAACCCTAGCTCCTACCGAGCTTCCCCCTCTCTCTCTCCCTTCTCTCTCACTGCAGCTCGGCCCCACCCGAGCCTGGCCCTCTCTCCTCCCTGCCTGGTCCCTCCTGCAGTCCCAGCCTACCTGCCCCTGCCCTGGCTGCCCGCAGCAAGCACGTGAGAAGGAGGAGCAAAGGTGGCCGAGGCCACCTTTATCTCTACCCCACCCCCGCACGTCACCCCATCCCCCTTCCCTATCTACTCCCTCGCCTCACGCGCCTAGGCATTGCCAGATCCACCCCAGAGCCCCTGCCTCTCCCCTCCTTCTTCTTCATCGACGCCATCTCCTCTCGCCGGTCACCGCTAGTACCACCGTCGTGTCCTCGTTCCAGCCGGCGAGCACGACGTGGAGGTGGTCGAGGTGGCCGAGGAGGGTCCCCTGCTTCACCCTGGACACGCCAGTGAGGATGAGAAGCCCTACTTCCGCCACACCCCGACGCGCCCCGACGAAACCCTAGGTCGCCGGCCGCCAGCCTCGTCGTCGATCTGCTGCTCCCCGCTCCGATCAGAGCCCCCCATTGAGCCCGCGGTGAGCCCCTCTTCCGCCTAGACACCCTCCGCCCCGCCGTAAAACCCTAGTCGCGGTAGACGTTAGGCCGAGCACTCCCAGTGCACCGTGGTCGCGCGCGTATGCACGTCGCCGCGTCGCGCAGCGACCTATCTAGCGCCCGTCCGCTTCCCTGTCACCATCCCTCACTCAGCCCCACTGGTTACCGCCGTCGAGCGCGAGCCCCAGGTCCCTAGATCGAATCCCCACCGTGCCGCGCGCCCGCTGTCGCCGTGCGTGCCGTCAGTTTCGTCAGAACGCGTAGAAGAAGAACAGTAGCCGCGCGTGTTTTGCAATTTCCCCCCTAGCCTTTTGGTTTCCTAAACCCGCGGTCCAACCGAGCCCCACCGGTTAGCCTCCCTACGCTCTTTACAAAAAGGCACCTGCATTTTTGCCGGCTCAACCCGCGCTCTAGCACGACCCCACCCGTCAGCCTCTGCGGGGTTCAGCCTCTGTCACGTGGGCCTCCAGCCGCTAGCCCACTTGTCAATCGCAGAGGCTAGGTCAGACCGCGGTGAGAAAAACCTTTTTTCTGTGCGCGTGTGGCCCAGTCAGAAGCTAGCCCACCCGTCAGCGACTGGGGCTGGGTCTGACTGAGTATAAAATGTTTTCGGCTTTTCTGTTTTCAATTAAACTTTCCAGAAATTGTTAAATTCAAATTCAAATCAGATTTTAAATAACTTTTAAATTATAAATCCAAATAATTCAAATGATATATGTTTTTGAATCAGAAAAATGTGAGGATTTCAAATATGCTATTGAAAATAATGTTTGAACACTTTAAATTTCGAGATGATTAAAATTACAATAAAATGCCCTTTTTCTTAATAAATTAATAACTGTAATTCTATAACTCCAAATTTGACAAATAATATGTCTAAATCGATTAGCGCGATGAGCCCGTTCTATCTATGCACTCCTTGTTCTGAATTGAAGTATGCATCATGTCATTATTACAAATCAGAACTGTTTATGACAATAAAACTTGGCTAAGTAATTAATAAAATGCTTTATTCTTGTACCCCACACCTCACCCTTGCCATGCTACTTTAATACCATGTAAATTGTGCATCATTCATCATGGCATGCTTGTTTGCTTGTCGCATTTTAATTCCTATGTTTGTGCACTTTATTTATGTTAGCCCTTGTTTGTTTGGTTCTTCTTCGAATAGACGCCTAGCAGGAGAATTACCAGGAATCACATGAGTACTACCCAGATCCATCTCTCGCTTCAACTGAGATGCCAGGCAAGCACTACCACATGCTTGCATACGTATAGTACCTATTGCCTCTATCTTATTCTTGCATCATTGAGTCGCGATTGCATTAAGTTGAATCCCAAGTACTGCATAGCCTTTACTTTTAAACCCCACCAAAGCTTGTTCCTCCATCCCATGAGCCATTACTACAGGAGTTGTTTGAGCCATGCGAGTCATAGAAAAGCATGTGTAGGGTATGTGAGCGTCTGATGGATAACGAGGTACCTAAACAACTTAACCTGAGTAGTAATGGGATAACTAATGAAAGAGGCACCGGTGAGCAATACCTGCTATTTGGTTTTTCATGCTCACTTGTGTCCCGTAGGACCCCGAGTACTTGATTGTTGTTCCTTGACTATTCGCACTATTCACATCCGGGAGGCCTTATGGACCCCCTTGAGCCAGAGCTTGATTCATTCTTATTTCTTGGGGCCACAATTAGTTTGGGGTTTTATTACTATCATGTACTTATGCCATGTTACTACTTTATTTAAGATCGTGCGAGGAGCACCTGTACTGTTTTGGATCGTGACACGTTTTCGCTGTATCGACAAGCCCAGTCACATTTTCGGGTTCCCAGTCGTTTACGGCCGTCCACACAAACTTTGAGTCCGCCTCGGAGTCAGCTAGCTTCGTAGCGGGTAGCTTAATGGGGTGGCCCCCTGAAATATTACTAAATCCTGTGATTGGTTTGTCGTGAATTCCTCGTTGGGTTTTGATTTGGTTTTTCCGATGTTGATCGAGTGTGTGTTGCTATTCGTGCACCCCTGCAGGGTAAATCTTTCTGAAAGCCATGTCCGCGGTTATGGACGACTTGGAGCACAGTTTCTCGATCATAGACAAGTATAACTAAAGTACCGCTTTTAATTTGACTAAGTACTTGACTAGTAAATAGTGCAATACTCATGGAATGGTTAATAAAACTGCCAACGGATGGGGGTTGTTCGTCCGCTTCCTCGTTGGTAAGCGAGGAGGAGGTTGGATCTGTTAATTATACTGTTATAACTGTGGTTCCTAATTAACGGACATCCGTCTATCATTGGTTAGGTAGATGGTTAGCAAGTATCTATAGACTTGTTAGATATTATCTTTTGCTGCAATTGCGTCACCCCAGGTTGTGTCCCCTTTAGTGGCATAAAGACTTGCTGAGTACCCCTAGGGTCTCACACGATAAATTGTTTAATTCAGATGAACAGGTGTATTCGCAAGATGGATACTGGGTGGAGGATACAGATGATGTGGGCAACGATCACTCGGTGTAGAGATTCCGGGAACGGGTATCCGTGAGATCTGTGGGCGGGATGTGTTTATTTATGTGGCATCTTATGCCGATTTTCTTCTTATCCGTACTCGGATCTTGTTTTCCGCTTCCGCCTGATACTCTGATGTTTGTTGTATGAGGAGCTATCCCAAAATATTATCTCTATCTAGGATATTTGAATCTTGTCGTATGGCGTTGCAATATTTCTATTTCTTTTAGATGGAATGGCTCTAAGGACTGTTGTATGTGGCTTGCATACATACTCACTTGTGTATGTAGTTGATCCATTCGCCAGCCGATTACGCCGCTCGTTCTTGTCCCGATGTTCTGAAAGTGAATAGGACGGCCGAAAGGTCTACCGTGAGTGGCCCCGGGCCCCACCATACTATTTTAACCACTTTCGCTCATCCAGGCATGCAACTAAGAGCGTAATTCACCGAGGTAGTTACACCGGTGGAGCAATAGGTGTGCACATGAAATCATTGTTGTTGGTGCTAGTGAAGTCACACAACTTAGTATTTTCAAGAGTAGTTATTTTTGTGTGTTTTTAATATAGAAATCAAAATAGTACAACTATTTTTTGTGTGTTTTTGATAAAGAAACAAGCAAACAAAGCAGAAATAAACTAAGCAAAATGAATAAAACAAAATAAAGAGATTGGTTATGAGTGACTCCCTTGTGAAGATGTCCTTGACTCCCCGGCAACGGCGCCAGAAAAAGTCTTGCTTACTTAAGATGTTGAGCTCATCGGGGAACCCCAAGAGGAAGGTATGATGAGTATAGAAACAAGTTTTCCCTCAGTTATAAAACCAAGGTTATCGAACCAGTAGGAGCAAGGAAACACCTCCAAGGTGTTGTTTCCAACTTGGAACCCTGCACAACACAATCACAGAACTTTGCCCCCAACTTACAGTGAGGTTGTCAATCTCACCGGTTTTGCTGAAAACAAAGGATTAAACGTATTGTGTGGAAGATAGTAATAGCTTGCAAAAAGTAAATAGAAAACAGTAAATAGTAGATTGTAGGTTGATAGTAAAAGAAAGGACCGGGATCCATAGTTCACTAGTGGTGATTCTCCTTTAGATAGATGACATGTTGGGTGAACAAATTACAGCGGGGCAATTGACAAACATCGAAAAAGCATACATGCATATACTAATTATCTTGACTCCTATGAGATTTGATTGGGCATTACAACATTATACATAGATCGTAATCCAACTGCATCTATGACTAATAATCCACCTTCAGGTTATCATCTGAACCCCCTCCAGTATTAAGTTGCAAGCGACAGATAATTGCATTAAGCATTGTGTGTAAAGTAAACAATACGATTGTTATATGAACAAAGGATTGTTGTTTTCTCCCTAGTAGCAATATCACATCTAGTACCTTAGAGATTTCTGTCACTTCTCTAGATTCCTAGAGGCATGAACCCACTATCGAGCATAAATACTCCCTGTTGGAGTTGCTAGCATCTACTCGGCCACGATAGCTACTAACAACGGAGAGCATGCAAGATCACAAATAACAAAGACATGATAGAATCAATAATCAATCTGAAATGGCATCTCAATATCCATCGGATCCCCGCAAACACAACATGTAAGATTACAAATAGATGATCTTGATCATGAACGGAGCTCACAAGATCTAAATATGGTAGCACAAAGGAGAAACACCAACCATCTAGCTACTACATGGACCCGTAGTCCAAGGATGAACTACTCACGCATCTCACCGGAGGCAGGCATGGTGATGAAGAAGGCCTCCAGGGTGATCTATCCCCTCCGGCAGGGTGCCGGGAAGAGCTTTAGATCCCTCCCGATCTAGGGATGGAGATGACGGTGGCTACAGAATCTTTCATGGAATTTTGATCGGGTACTTAGAGTTTCTGTATCGGAGGCTTCTTATAGGCGAAAGGGGAGGCCGAGGGGGTGCCCTAGGCGGCCACACCACCCCCTGGCGCAGGCCAGGCCTGGCCGCGCAGCCAGGTGGTATGGACAGCCTATGGCCCCTCTCCATCTCGTCTTCTGGCTCCGTTTCCCCCTCGGTGAAATATTGACTTTGGCTTTTGTCCCGTCCAATTCCAAGAATATTCATTTTCTGATTTTCCTGGAACCAAAAACAGCAGAAAACAGACAGCTGGCACTGTGGCATCTTGTTAATAGGTTAGTCCAAGAAAATGTATTAAAAGTACTCCAAAGTGTGAACAAAACATAATAAAGTAGATATAAAACAAGCATGGCACATCAAAATTTATAGATACGTTTGTAACGTGTCATATACCCGTAAGGCTAAAAATACAGGCAAAAGCCGGTACAGTGGATCTCAAGAAGCTCAATATATTCATTTTACAAAATTACATATTTCTTTTACATTACATCAGAATTATAAATATGTTCGCTAAACGTTTCCCGTCCACGTGTCTAGCCTAATCTTCCGCAACGACTTCTTTTGCTACGCAACTCTGATAAAACATTGGAAGCAAGGGGTGAGTACGATAAAATCATACTCAGTAAACTAGTCATAGAAACAGTCATATAAATTGTAAAATAGAGTTGCTTTTCGAAAATAAATAATTAAAGTAATTAAGTAGATTAAAACACATGGTGCCACACATGAAAGTAAGCATTCCCAAATCCGGGAGTCACAGGGGTTAATATTAATGCTTTTACACTCTGCAGAGGGGTACTCCGACGCTGACAGCCTCAACTAGAACCACATAGGACTTTAGAAGAGCAGAGACCTTTGGCCCACTAGAACCCGGACACCTGAATTTATTTGTGTCGATCACTTCTACGGATCCATCACCGACACGTTCCATTTCAGGACCGTGCCTAGCGGAGAACTCAACCAGTCTCATACCTGGACTGTGACCGGTACAATACGGTTACCTTCGTAGCACCAAGTTTTCATTTACAAAAACATTTATTTCACAGTGTTCTCTAAATTCATATCCATGCCAGATACCCGGTTCGTATCGGTGGCTCCGGCGGATCCATCACCGTATACCGACACCGGCGCAATGGCTCACCAATATTCTAACCGAATAAACATATCTCATATCAAATAAGCTATTCATGGATTTTAATAAAAACATACTTTACAAAACAGATGAAAGATGTATAAGAAGCTTGCCTTAACATAAATATATGCTTCCATGAAATAAGCAAGATCAAATTTATATTCTTCAATCAAAAAACCCCATAGCTATGTAGCTATATATAAACCGATGGTAGATGCTACTCTTTGTATACACGGCTTGGCTCTCTATAAGATTTACGAGCACCTCCTCCTCTAAAATGTACCAGCGTCTCCAAAAGAAATCTGATATAACACACGTGCATGCTTGCTTTCTCTCTATCACCTCTCACTCTCTCTGGTTGAACTATCTCTGCATCTATTCTAGGCTATTGCACTCTTGTTTTGGCGATTCTGGAGGAATAACATCACTAGCTATTTATCGGTGACGGCAGACGTCGGTTTATAGCTAGCCAAAATATCTTGCCTGATCGGTTGCTGACTGACCGCTCGAGATAGAAAACGTCTAGGTGTTTTAAGACTAGTGCACGCATCGATCACTCACAGGCTTCTTGACATGCACAAGTCCATGATGGAGATACTTTTCCATCTAGGCCTGCCAACAAGGATGCCTGCTCTCTAATATAATGCCATGTTGCCTCTTGCTAATTAAATAGTACAACACTAAGTCTGATTCGTACTATTACGCGTGCATGGCTGTTACATGCATGCACTGGTACTATGAGTACTATACTAGGGGTCATGCACCAGCATACTAGGGTCTAGCTCCACTTGGATTAACTACTCATTTTATGTTGCATACAAAGATTAGCATCTAAATTTAATACTAGAACTTAGCCAAAACCTAATTATTTAGAAACTAATTATTTCCTGACTTAAATTAAATAATAACCTAAAATTAGGGTTATTACAATTCTCCACCACCAATGCAGTAGTTGAGGAGAAGTGCAAGAGATCCTACACCTTCCACAAGGTATCCACCACATCAATATGTGTTGATGACTGATGCAGGTGAGCCCTCATGCTATTAGTGAAGGAGTTATGCCCTAGAGGCAAATAATAAAGTGTATTATTTGATATATCTGCTATATGTTCATAATACGTTTCATACTATGCTATAACTATGTTAATACGAAACGTTAATACACGTGTGGTATGTAAACAAACCGTGTCTCTAGTTACCTCTAGTGAACTAGTTCATTGGTCATGAGCATGGTATGTGTTTCAAGATCCTGGGAATTTATACTAACTGACAATGAGGTCATGTTATTAGTTGAATAACATGATAGAAAAACATCCGACCGTTATATCTTGATGATATCTAGTTACAAAGTTCACCATTGATGATAAAACACAGAGAACCTCGCAACCTGATCCTTTGACTGTGAGGTAATGCAAATCACCATTTCCAGAAGAAGCTCTGATGGTTATCAAGAATCATCTCGTAAAAGGGTGATCAAAAAGATGCCACTCAGGTTCTCCGAAGGGATGTGTTGAGGAATACATATCAAGACCAGGATTTGTCTAGTCCATGTAACGGACAGATACATGTGGCCATCCCGGTGGCGTTGCATTAATGAAGCTTGCAAGCATGTGACTAGGTCATGGAATGTAACGACATGAGAATGAAAAAACAAGTTCATCGGTAACGAGATCGAACTAAGGTATGGAGATACCGAAGATCAAGTCTCGGATGAATTAGGTATTGATGACCCACAAGTATAGCTGGTGTATCGCAGTATATTCGATACGTAAGAGTGTCGAACCCAACGAGCAGCAGAAGGTGCTGGCTAGTGGTATGGATCAGGAATTCTCTGCAAATACTTAGCAAACGGATTTTTAGGGGTTTTCGATAAAGCAAGTAAACAAAGTACGAGTAAATAAAAGACAGTAGGAATGAATGCAGCAAGTGGCCCAATCCTTTATGCAGCAAAGGACAAGCCGGTTTGTATTACTTAAGATGACCAAACGTTCTCGAGGACACACGGGAAGATTGTCAAGTGCTTTCGCTTCATATAGTTGATTAATCTTCTTTAGCTTGCTAAGTGTTGTGTGGGTGAACCTGTGCTAATGTACCGACCCATCCAGGACTAGTACATACTTGTGATTATACCCCTTGCAAACATCCGTAAGTACAAGAAAGTAATTAAGGTAGAAACCTAACCACAGCTTTAAACTCTAAGACCCTTACATCCCTTGTGCAATGGTTTCCTAACGGGGGTTCAGGTTTCTGTCACTCTGGCAACCCCTACGATTAGTAGCCAAATACACAATGCATTCCCCTAGGCCCATATAGGTGAAGTGTCATGTAGTCGATGTTCACATGACACCACTAGAAGAAGTACACCACAACTTAAATAACAACATATTGAATCTTTCTCAACACAACTCCACTACTAACAACATGACTTCTCCCATGTCCTCAAGAACAAAACAAACTACTCACAAGATATCATATGGATCATGAACAAAGATGGAATAATGATGTATAACAATCTGAACATAAACAATAATTCAATGGTTCACTCAATAGCATCAACTACGAAGAGTAATCAACACCGGGAAAGTTTCCCCTATGAACTAATGCAAGATTCAACTCAATTGTTATAGCAATATGGAGATGGTGATGAGGGTGCTGATGGTGATGATGGTGGTGATGATGATGATCTCGACGAAGTCCAGCTTGATGGTGGTGTTGATGGTGACGATCTCCCCTCTCCGAGAAGGAATTCCCCCGGCAGAAATCTGTCTGCCGGAGAGATCTTTCTCTCTCGGTGTTTTCCGCCCTGCAGAGGCGGTGAAATCTTTCTGTGGTCGCTCTCCGAGTCTTAGGGTTTCGGGAGGATGATATACGCCAGAGGGGAGAGGCTGGAGTGGGCCAGGGTGGCCACACCACCTGCTGGCGCGGCCTAGGGCTGCCCGCGCCAGGGGGTGGTGTGGGCCCCCTGTGGCCCATCTCCACTCCATCTTCTCGCATCCTTAGTCTTCTAGAAAAATAGGATTTTCCGTATATTTTCCTGGATTTTCGTGAATTTTGCCTCCAAACAGCACCTTTTTGATCAGAATCCTGACTGTAGTAGTCCATGCTCCAAAAGTCATCAACTATGCAAAAGCAGATGAAATAACATAAGTATCACCTCTCAATACGAAATATATCAATGAATAATAGTGAATTAAGACATAGAATAGTGCTGCAAAATGGACATATCAACTCCCCCCAAGCTTAGACTTCGCTTGTCCCCAAGAGAAACTGAGCTCAATAAACATGGCCTCAGGTTTATGGAGTGAAGAGTCGATAAAAGAATACAGACAAGAAGCATCACATTCATCAAATACATAGATCATACTAGAAGACAACTCACTATTATATAACTCAACTTGTAATGAGTAAAGGAAACACAATAAAGATACATGAAGTGAATCATAATTGGTAATGATAAACTTAGCTCTTGGTCGAAGAATAGTTGATAATTTGCTGGAGTTTACAAATAACTGGTTTTCAAAGATAGCTTTCAAAGTAGTAAACATCAAGATAAGAGCAATGTGCAAAGCAAGGAACATACGAGACATGATTGAATAAATCATCATATGAATGAATGAAACACAACAACTCAAAATACTTGCTGAGGTAGAAGGGAGTAGGTTTACTGACTCAACTAAGAAGTAAAAGAAAGGCCCTTCGCAGAGGGAAGCATGGATTGCAAGTCTCATAAAGAGCTCCCAAAAATTATGATACTTACTAGTTTCAACTCTCATTGCCCCTATCATAGGCATCTTTTGGTGATTAAGGTTAAAGTGACACAACTAAGAGGATATGCTTGACAAGTTATAAATTGGAGTCCCATGCCCCTTACTTATGAGTACCGAACCTCATGCTACTCAACTTCAGTCACGAGCAAGCTCTTGTCATTGTAAATACATGTGTATCATTAAGAACTGCCAACGGGGTACCCCTTGCACATGACACAGGAGCTATCCCATTATCAAAATGACAAGGCAAGCAGACAGTGAGCATCTCAGTGATCTTTTTATTTGCTATTTGCATAGGTTTTTATTGAGGATGCTTCATAGAATGCTCACTATAGTTATGCTGCAAGTTTCCACCATGATTAGGCATGGCTTAGGCTAGCGGCCCAGGCGTTTCTCTAACACACATATAAACTCCTTGATCTTACAAGTTCCACTTTTATTTCACACCGCCAGGATCCATAAGCAAAAGAACATGATATCAACTAGGTACAAGTACCACTGAAGTGTTGAAAGCGGTCCCCATGATACATGGTTCTGCTAACTTCAACTCATAAAGCGGAAGCATATACGCAACAAAGAAGGACCCAATTGTTCAAGTTTATTAAATGCAAGAAGGTAAGGTGTGCCATCAAGTTCGTGAGAGCTTTAATCACTAATTTTCACATAACAAGTTTAATTTGGGAGGTAGATAAAATAAGAATTTAGTTGGAATAGCAATAATGCTACTAGGTAGGTATGGTGGACACAAATGGAAAATGTTTGGTTTAAAGGAGGTGGATGCACGAGAAGAATTCCCTCTCAGTACAGGTTTTTGGCTAGCAAGGCTAGGTAGCAAGTATAAGAGTTGAAAGGAACAAACAAACATACAAGCGATAAAGACAAACATGCAATTCCTCGGAAGCACAAAAGATCTTAACTAGAGAATACTAAACTTATGAGCAAATCAAGAAAGAAAGATGATGAAATTATTTTTCTTTAAAGGTACTTTTATCTTTTCTTTCAACTCTCAAAAATAGTGTGCTACCGACCAAGCCAGGTTTGCGAAAACCAACTAAATTAACTCAATGATCCCAAAGTGCTACCAATACTAACAACAAGATCAATCATATAACCACAAACTGAAAACTAATATAAGCTATGCAAAAGAGTGAATGATAGAAATTCTCATTAATATTCCATAACGGCAACTCACACCAAGGGATACATATCTAACGAGAGAGGGGACACTTCCATAATGCAAACCATCCTATATGATAACTTCTCTATTCATGATATGACTCTACTAATAAGGTAAAAAGATAGAAGACAGTGATGTGATATCGTGGCACTCCCCCAAGCTTGGAACAAACCAAGGGGATGCCAAACCTGATGAAGAATTACTCCTTCGGTTGTGGTGGTATCCTCTCATCTTCGTCCGTCTTCCAGGGTAAGGGCTTCCCATCAACAAAGGACATCGTGGTTTCCAACATCCTGAAGCTTGCAGCAGCACTTATGCATTTAAATCTAGCCTCATACTCACAGTTTTGATTTTGAACATCATAGAACTGTGCTTGCAGTTTGTTGTTTGTTTGGCGAAGTGAGAGGACTTCGTTTTTGAGTTCAGCAGTCTCCTTTTGGTGCTCGGTGATGAGTTCGGAACAAATCTTATGGATGATATCCACTTCGCGCTCCGCCATCTTCCTATACCTGAAGACTTCTTGCTCCAGTGCTTCCATCCTGTCCTCCAGACTTCCTTCAACTTTAGGGCCTTGAAACTCTTTAATTCGGACCTCCCCACCTTCGAGCAACAACTCCTTGGGATGAATCTTCAACTCTCTCATGTATGGGTTGATGATCTCTTCTAAGGAATCTCCCTCGGCTGATCCAGTGGAAGACATTGTGGCTACAAATCTGGGATTCTACCTGGCAAAAACAGATCGAAGCAAAAAACTCGACGAAAACACGATATACGAACCTCGGGGGATCCGGGGGTTATATATTACAAAGTTTCATAACAAGAAGAAGGTACTGGGTGAAAACGAGTCGGAGGCGGAGTTCGGGGTGGACTCACCACCTGGTGGCGCGGCCAGGGGTGGGCCCGCACCACAGGGTGGTGTGAGCCACCCTGGCTCCGTTTCCGTCCCTTTTTCGCTTCGTAACTTTCCTTGGACTAATAACTGCAAAAATATAGTTGGATAGTGTTTTCGCGGAACTTTTCTTACCAAAACTGTTACTTATTTGGAAACAGACTCTACAGGTCTCTGAATTTGGTATCTAGTAGATTTTTCCGGAGTCATCATTTGAATAACATCAATATCTTCATCTTCATACACTTATTACTTGAGTTATAAAACCCTTCTCTTCCTTATTAAACCATTATCTCCACTTCCTGAAAATTTCTTTCACACAAAACTTCACACAGTTCTCATTAGCAACATTAGTATAAGTGAAGTGATAAAACCTGTTGAGTTCAAATTCAACCGAAAACCATCGAAACATAATCTACCGTAGCAACTCCTTCTTAAAACCCAAAAAGAATTCAAAAAGGAAATCGAATAAAGAAGCAAATGCAAGAGTGGCAAAATCTGTCAAAACAGACCAGCAGGTAAAGATCAATTTTTTCGAAACTCCTCTGTTATTCAAATCAAAAAGTGCAAAACTGACGAAAGTTAAATAACAACCTGGGGAAGAAGCACAAACAATTACAGCTCAATCCGACATAGAGAGATCTCTCACGAATTTTTACGGTGAAGCACAAAAATCTGTTTCGTGACAGCAACTTCCCCAAATATTACTACTCTCTCATTAGAGGTTGATCTTGACACAAAAACCAAACAAAACGGATAAGTAGAGGTTATTACCGAAGTAGTAACTTCCAAGACTCAAAGAAAAACAAACAAACTGAAAGCAAGAATAAATTGGGTTGTCTCCCATAAAGCTCTTTCTTTATAGCCATTAAGATGGGCATGATAATTTTGAAGATGCTCACATAGGAATATGAATTGAAGTGAAAGGGAGCATTAAGAAGAAAAAACACACGCACACATTTAATTCTAACCCACTTCCTATCCAAGGGAATTTTGTAAACAAACAAGTTGATGAAACCAGAGGCTACAAGCATAGGAAGGCAAAAGAAGTGCAACATAAAAACTTTCAGCATAACACGAGGAAACTTGATATTATTGAGATGCATAAGAACACTTTTCCCTCTCTCATAATAACTTTCAGTATAATGCATAAACATAACAATATAGCTATCACAAGGACCATCATAGCAATGATCACTTATTCTAACAAAAAACACAGGAATTCTAGCTCTCATAACACTACTTCGTGAAACAATATTAGAGGTATCCTTACAAAGGATAGTGTGTCCCTCTTTTTCATATTTAGTGACAAAGTCTTTCACATTTGCTATTATAGGTTCACCAACCATTTGTTTATCAGGTTCAACAGCTTTACTTGTACTTTCATTAACCATACTAGCTATCATAGAATGTTCCTTTACCTTGACTAGGAAAGGATTTTCTCAGTGTAAGGTTTAGGTAAAACATGATTAGCAGTATAAACTTTAGTGTTTCTTGCAGGAACACTCTTAGCAATATCTTTATAAGGTTCATGATACTTATTCCACTTCTTTTTAGGCACTTCAATATAGGAAGTAAAAGCCTTAAAATAAGAAGCAATAGCTTGAGAATCTAGACCATAAGCTTTTTTAATATTTTGAAAGTCATCAGTTCCCATAAAAGATTCAATGCATTCATAATCATAATTTATACCTGACTTTCTACCTTTGTCATTCTCCCAAGCTTCAGCATTGTCTTGAATACGGTCCAGAAGATCCCATTTAGCTTCTTCTCCCATACGAGTGAATGATCCAGCACAAGAAGCGTCCAATAAATCTTTATCATGTAGAGGGAGCCTTGCATAAAAGTTATTGATTATAATATTGTTGGAGAGCTCATTAATGGGACATTTGAGCATTAGTAACTTCAATCTCCCCCAAGCTTGAGCTGTACTCTCTCCATCAAGAGGCTAAAAGTTGTATATTTGATTCCGATCTTTATGAATCTCACTAGGAGGATAAAACTTTGAATAAAAGAGAGGCACTATTTCCTCCCATTCCAGAGCTTGACCATTCTTCAACAGCTTATACCATTCCTCAGCTCTTCCTTTCAGCGATAATGAGAATAACTTCTTCTTAACTTGATCTGTAGTAATACATGCACACTTGAACAACCCGCATAATTCATGTATAAAGAGTAAATGATCACCGAGGTGGACAGTTCCATCCCCAACATAGTAGTTATAAATAACATGATCAATAATTCTAGTAGGTATTTTAAAAACATCATTCTCAGCAGGTGGTAGTTTATCTACTACCTTCGCAGTGGTAGTAGCATTACCAAATAAGAAACTCAACGAATTGTCCATAACGAAAATAAAGCAACTAGCAGAAGTAAACAATACTCATAATAGAAGTTTCCTTTACCAGTTCCACTCTCCAATAGCGCTTCACTCCCCGGCAACGACGCCAGAAAATAGTCTTGATGACCCACAAGTATAGGGGGTGTATCGCAGTATTTTCGATAAGTAAGAGTGTCGAACCCAACGAGGAGCAGAAGGTGCTGACTAGTGGTATGGATCAGGAATTCTCTGCAGATACTTAGCAAACGTATTTTTAGGGGTTTTCGATAAAGCAAGTAAACAAAGTACGAGTAAATAAAAGACAGTTGGAATGAATGCAGCAAGTGGCCCAATCCTTTATGCAGCAAAGGACAAGCCGGTTGTATTACTTAAGATGACCAAACGTTCTCGAGGACACA
This sequence comes from Avena eriantha, assembly GCA_910589775.1. NCBI lineage: Eukaryota > Viridiplantae > Streptophyta > Magnoliopsida > Poales > Poaceae > Avena > Avena eriantha. Next base: position 328,605,603 of record OU342745.1, on the reverse strand, counting down.
CGGGAAGACTGTCAAGTGCTTTTGGTTCATATAGTTGATTAACTTTAGCTTGCTAAGTGTTGTGTGGGTGAACCTGTGCTAATGTACCGACCCATCCAGGACTAATACATACTTGTGATTATATCCCTTGCAAACATCCGTAAGTACAAGAAAGTATATAAGGTAGAAACCTAACCATAGCTTTAAACTCTAAGACCCTTACGTCCCTTGTGCAATGGTTTCCTAACGGGGGTTCAGGTTTCTGTCACTCCGGCAACCCTTACAATTAGTAGCCAAATACACAATGCATTCCCCTAGGCCCATATACGTGAAGTTTCATGTAGTCGATGTTCACATGACACCACTAGAAGAAGTACACCACAACTTAAATAACAATCTATTGAATCTTTCTCAACACAACTCCACTACTAACAACATGAATTCTCCCATGTCCTCAAGAACAAAACGAACTACTCACAAGACATCATATGGATCATGATCAGAGATGGAATAATGATGTATAACAATTTGAACATAAACAATAATTCAATGGTTCACTCAAAAGCATCAACTACGAAGAGTAATCAACACCGGGAAAGTTTCCCCTATGAACTAATGCAAGATTCAACTCAATTGTTATAGCAATATGGAGATGGTCATGAGGGTGCTAATGGTGATGATGGTGGTGGTGATGATGATGATGATGATACCGACGAAGTCCAGCTTGATGGTGGTGTTGATGGCGACGATCTCCCCTCTCTGGGAAGGAATTCCCCCGGCAGAAATCTGTCGGCCGGAGAGATCTTTCTCTCTCGGTGTTTTCTGCCCCGCAGAGGCGGCAGAATCTTTCTGTGGTCGCTCTCCGAGTCTTCGGGTTTCGGGAGGATGAAATACGCCAGAGAGGAGAGGCTGGAGTGGGCCAGGGTGGCCACACCACCTGCTGGGCCTAGGGCTGCCCGCGCTAGGGGGTGGTGTGGCCCCCCTGTGGCCCATCTCCACTCCGTCTTCTGGCATCCTTAGTCTTCTGGAAAAATAGGATTTTTCGTATATTTTCCCGGATTTTCTGATCTTCTCAAATTTTGCCTCCAAACAACACCTTTTCCATCAGAATCCTGACTGCAACGGTCCATGCTCCAAAAGTCATCAACCATGCAAAAACAGATGAAATAACATAAGTATCACCTCTCAATACGAAATATATCAATGAATAATAGTGAATTAAGACATAGAATAGTGCTACAAAATGGACGTATCAGGTATCGAAAGACAAAGGGAATGGGGAACGACTATCTCACGGTTGGAGCGATTGTATTCGTGAAACGCACGGGAGTCACATGGCCATCTAGGTCCCTCTGTTGATCATTGATATGAGAGTTGTCTCTATCATGTCCGGAGTGTTTCCGAACCAAAGGATGTCACGCTTAAGGGTAGGGACGCTTAGGGTAGATGAGGTATCGTATGAAATAGAGAGAGAGAAACCGGAATAGTTTCGGTAACATCCGATGGAGATCGGAAAGGGTCCGGAAGGTGTTCCGGAGTGAAGGAATAATATAATATGTGTATTTGAAAGTTAATTGGAGAATTAATATTAAATATATTTTTTATTTTTTATTTTAAAAGGCTCCATATTTCTAATGGGCCTCACCCGAAGGGAGGCCCAATAGGGCAAGGTGCATAGGGAGTGGGGGCCGGCCGGCCTAGGGCTGAGTGGCCGCCCTAGTGGGGCCCACCTAGGGCCGGCGGCTGCCCATTGGTGGCCGGCAGGTGTGGGGATTAGTCCCACACCGCCTGGCCCCTGGGTGGTGTCCCCCCTCCCACTATATAAAGGGGTCCCCCCTCCCCTTTTCGAAACACCCATTCCTCTCATTCTCTCTCTCTTATCCACTGAGGACTTCTCCGTAATATTGGGGAGGACCTCGTGGTTGAGTTCTCCACCTTCACACTACCATCGTGTGATCAGCGATCCGGCATCTACTTCTTCCGATGCTCGGCTGGATCGGAGTCCGGTTGACGTCTCCTACACCGGACGTGTGACGAACTTCGGAGGCACCACACTTGGGGTGCTGCTCGTCTTCATCAATATACGCCTTCCTGCGTAAGGCGTGCCTCTGTCTGCAAAGGTATGAATACTGTATTCCTTCTCCGTTACTTATGTCTACATAGTATAGATCCTGGTATTAGTGTTCGAGTAGATAGAATTTTTTTGTTTTCTGCTACGGAACCCGACAGTGGTATCAGAGCGGGTCTATGGGTAGACATGTCGTACGGATAGAACACATAGAAATATGTGGGCATTGATCCTCTAGTTGCTACCCTCTTTAGTATTATTGTTCATATCGCGGCATTGTTTGATGAAGCGACCCCCAACCGACCTCACGTGGTGATTCACGAGACTGGTCCACAAATCAAAGTGGCTTAGGGGGGTGTCTGTCTCTCTACAGTAGTTGATATGGCATTGATACTGGAGGGCCCTGAAAAGGGAAGAAGAACAGCAATCATTGAATCCATGTTGTGGCTCGACGTTCGTAGGTGGGAAGGGGTTCTACTATGAAAGCCCTAAAGCCGCGTAAAACATGCAATAGTTAATATAGAAGCGTCTATCTTCATTATTGCATAGGGGCAAGTATTATAACATGGTAATGACAAGTTTGTGAAACTTTAAAGCTATTGATGATGATCATAAAGCTATAACCATGTCATAACACTTTACTTTTGAAGTATCACTTATTGTGCTAGTATTCTTACTAGACGGTAGCATAATAAGATAATCCCTCGTAGTATTCCAGTTATCGTATTCCCCTTGTGTGTGCACCACCAAGAAATTTCTTCGGTATGAGGCGATTCAGGGTTACAGGCCTGGGTGTCAGACATATCTACGTTCGCATATAGTGGGTGTAAGCCATGTTGCACTGCGAATACACACGAGTTAGAACTGGCGAGCCTAGCACGTTACAGAGACGTGGCCTCGGAATACAAGAGACCGAAAGGTCGAGCATGAATCACATAGTTGATGTGATCGACATTAGGGAATGTCCACCCTTGATACTGCACTGATGGCTGGGTTTAACTGGGGGAGGTGCAGGGGATTGGGATCATGTGATCACTAAACGAGTAGAGGGATGTTCTTTTAAGTGTGAGTTATTTTAGTTAAAACTTGAACTCATTATTATGAACATAGTCTAAATACTTTGTAGATGTCTTGCCCACCCACCTTCAACCTTAGCACTTTCCTCGAGAAGGACAAGCTGAAAACTGATGGAACCAACTTCACCACATGGTTCCGCAATCTTAGGATCCTCCTAGTCCCCTGCAAGTTGACTTATGTCATCGAGGCTGAGCTTCCGGCTAAGCCTGCAGATTCCGCCTCCCAGGACGAAAAGAATGTCTAGCAGTCCAAGGCGGACGATTTCTCCCTCATCCAGAGTGGAATGCTCTATGCCATGGAGCCGGAGCTTCAAAAGTGTTTTGAGAAGATGAATGCTTTTGAGATCATTGAGGATCTCAAGGCTGTCTTTGCTCCACAGGCTCGTGCAGAGAGGTATGATGCTTCCGATCTCTTATTCTCTGCTAAAATGGATGAGCACATCAGTATTAGTGAGCACGTGGTCAAAATGTCTGGCTACGTTAAGTGCTTAAACGCCCTGGATTGCAAAATCCTGGAGGAGCTCGCTATAGATAGGGTGATGCACTCGCTGCCCCCTAGCTATAAGAGTTTTGTGATGAACTACAACATGCAAGGGATGACTAAGACCCTTGCTGAGGTGTTCTCCATGCTCACAACTGCTGAGGTTGAAATCAAGAAGGAGCACACGGTGCTGATGGTCAACAAGACCACCAACTTTAAGAAACCGGGGCAAAAGGGGAAAGGCAAGGGTAAGAAGTCTAAGAGGGATGGCAGGTTTGTTCCTAGCACCTCAAATACTACCAAGCCTAGACCTAAGCCCGGCACTTTGTGCTTCTACTCCAAAGGGGATGGGCACTAGAAACGCAACTGCCCCAAGTACCTTGAAGACAAGCGAGCTGGCAAGATAGCCATCCCGGACAAAGGTATATATGATATACATGTTATTGACGTATTCCTTACGAGCGCCAGGAGTAACACCTAGGTATTTGATATCGGATCTGTTGCTCACATTTGTAACTCTCAGCAGGATCTACAGAGTAGGAGGCGCCTGAGGAAGGACGAGGTAACGATGCGCATCGGCAATGGTTCGAGAGTCGAAGTGATGGCCGTCGACACCCTGCATCTCCGTCTACCGTCAGGATTATTGTTGGTTTTGAATAAATTCTATTATGTACCCGCGTTGAGTATGAATGTTGTGAGTGGGTATTGCTTGTTGCAAGACCGTTATTCGTTTAAATCAGAAACAAATGGTTGTTCAATTTATATGAATGATGTTTTCTATGTTCATGCTCCTATATGTGATAGTTTATTCTTACTTGATCTTGATTGTGATACACACATCCCTAGTGTTGATGCTAAACGTTGTAAGCACAGTGACAATAATTCCATGTTCATGTGGCATTGCCATCTTGGTCATATTGGCGTAAAGCGCATGAAGAAGCTTCATTCAGAAGGGCTTCTTGGATCATTGGATTTTGAATCCCTTGATACATGTGAGCCATGCCTCATGGGCACGATGACTAGGACACCATTCTCCGGAATAGTGGAGAGAGCTGTAGACCTACTTGGGATCATACATACGGATGTATGTGGACCAATGAGTGTCTCAACACGCAATGGTTATCATTACTTTATTACCTTTATTGACGACTTAAGCAGATATGGATATATCTACTTGATGAAGCACAAGTCTGAAACCTTTGAAAAGTTCAAGGAATTTCAAAAAGAGGTAGAGAATCAACTTAACAAGAAAATCAAGCACCTTCGATCGGATCGAGGAGGCGAGTATTTGAGTTATGAGTTTAACATGCACTTGAAGGACTGTGGGATTATCCCACAGCTTACGCCAGCCGGAACACCACAGCGTAATGGTGTGTCGGAACGCCGTAACCGAACCCTATTGGATAGTGTACGGTCCATGCTGTCTTTAACTGATTTGTCTGTGTCTTTTTGGGGATACGCGTTAGAAACCGCCGCTTTTATTTTAAACTGAGCACCATCCAAATCCGTGGAGACAACCCCATATGAGATATGGTATGGGAAGAAGCCCAAGTTGTCATTTCTGTAAGTTTGGGGTTGTGAGGTTTACGTTAAGAAACTGCAGCCTGACAAACTCGAATCTAAATCGGAAAAATGTATCTTTGTAGGATATCCAAGGGAAACCGCTAGGTATACTTTCTACAACCAAGCCGAAGGCAAAACGTTGGTCGCAAGAAACGACACCTTTCTCAAGAAAGAGTTTCTTGCAAAAGGAGTGAGTGGAAGGAAAATTGAGTTAGATGAAATTATTGACCCTTCTCTCCAAATTCCGAGTAGCGCAACGGAAGCTGTTCCGAAACCGCTCTCCAACATGGAGGAAGAGCCAGTTGATGATGATCAAAACAATGACATCGAGACTCCTGAGGTTCGTAGGTCTACAAGGGTTCGTGCCACTCCTGATTGGTACAGTAGCCTTGTGATGTCTGTCATCCTAGATGAATAGGAAGAACCTGCAAACTACAAAGAAGCTATGGATAGTGTTGACTCCGAGAAATGGCTAGAAGCCATGAAATCCGAAATAGGCTCCATGCATGAAAACCAAGTTTGGACCTTGGTGGATCTTCCAGAAGGCCGTAAGGCCATGGAAAATAAATGGATCTTTAAGAAGAAGACATATGCGAATGGTAACGTGACCATTCACAAAGCTCGACTTGTCGCAAAGGGGTTTCGACAAATTCAAGGAGTTGACTACGACGAGACTTACTCTCTCGTAGTGATGCTTAAGGCTGTCAGGATTTTAATAGCAATTGCTGCACATTTTGACTATGAAATTTGGCAGATGGATGTCAAGACCACATTCCTCAATGGTCACATTGATGAAGAGTTGTATATGATGCAACCAGAAGGTTTTGTTAATCCTAAGGATGCTGGAAAGGTATGCAAGCTTCAACGGTCCATTTATGGATTGAAGCAAGCATCTCGGAGCTAGAACCAACATTTTGATCAAGTGATCAAGAGTTTTGGATTTGTCCAAAACCAACAAGAATTCTGTGTTTACAAGAAAGCAAGTGGGAGCTCAGTTGTTTTCCTAGTAGTGTATGTGGATGACATATTACTCATGGGAAACGATGTGGATCTTATGGAAAGCGTGAAAGCATACTTGAGTAACCAATTTTCCATGAAGGATCTAGGTGAAGTTGCATACATATTAGGAATCAAGATCTATAGAGATAGATCAAGGCGCCTAATAGCATTGAGTCAAAGTACTTACATAGAAAATATTTTGAAGAGGTTCAAAATGGAGAACACCAAAAAGGGTTTCACTCCCATGATGAAGAATTGCAAATTGAGTATGACTCAATGTCATGTAACGGACAATGATAGAAAGAAGATGGCTTTCACACCTTATGCCTCAGCCATAGGGTCTATCATGTATGCAATGTTAAGTACACGACCTGATGTGGCATTGGCTCTTAGTTTGACGAGCCGATACCAGAGTAATCCAGGACCAGATCACTGGACAACAGTCAAGAATATCCTGAAGTATCTGAAAAGAACAAAGGATATGTTCCTAATTTATGGAGGAAGTGATGAAGCTCTAAACGTAATGGGTTACGTGGATGCAAGCTGGAACTTAGATCATGATGACTCAAAGTCTCAAACAGGATTTGTGTTCCTGGTGAATGGTGGGGCGGTAAGTTGGAAAAGCAAGAAGCAGCCGGTGGTGGCACAATCTTCAATGGAGTCTGAATATATTGCTGCGGCTGATGCAGCAAATGAAGTTGTTTGGCTAAGGAATTTCATCATCGAACTGGGAGTTTTTTCCAATGCGCAAGACCCCGTGACGGTCTATTGTGATAACACGGGTGCTATTGCAAATGCAAGGGAACCAAGAACTCATTCCACAGCCAAACACATCAAGCTTAGATTTCACGTCATCCGGCAGAACGTTGACGAAGGTGAAGTCAAAATTTGCAAAGTAGATATGGAACTGAATGTAGCAGATCCTTTGACTAAAGCTCTCCATCAGGAAAAGCACGAACAACACCGAGATTCCATTGGTGTTAGTTTCCTGCCTATTGTAAACTAGTTTTGTTTATACTCTAGTGCAAGTGGGAGACTAAAGGAGTTATGCCCTAGAGGCAAATAATAAAGTGATATATCTCCTATATGTTCATAATATGTTTCATACTATGCTATAACTGTGTTAATACGAAACATTAATACACGTGTGGTATGTAAACAAACTATGTCTCTAGTTACCTCTAGTGAACTAGTTCATTGGTCATGAGGATGGTCTGTGTTTCAAGATCATGGGAATTTATGCTAACTGACAATGAGGTCATGTTATTACTTGAATAACATGATAGACAAACATCCGACCTTTATATCTTAATGAGATCTAGTTACAAAGTTCACCATTGATGATAAAACATAGAGAACCTCGCAACCTGATCCTTTGTGAGGTAATGCAAATCACCATTTCCGGAAAAAGCTTTGATGGTTATCAAGAATCATCTCGTAAAAGGGTGATCAAAAAGATGCCACTCAGGTTTTCCGAAGGGATGTATTGAGGAGTACATATCAAGACCAGGATTTGTCTAGTCCATGTAACGGACAGATACATGTGGCCATCTCGGTGGCGTTGCATTAATGAAGCTTGCAAGCATGTGACTAGGTCATGGAATGCAATGACGTGGTAACGAGATCGAACTAAGGTATGGAGATACCAAAGATCAAATCTCGGATGAATTATGTATCGAAAGACAAAGGGAATGGGGAACGACTATCTCACGGTTCGAGCGATTGTATTCGTGAAACGCATGGGGTTCACATGGCCATCCAGGTCCCTCTGTTGATCATTGATATGAGAGTTGTCTCTATCATGTCTGGAGTGTTTCCGAACCAAAGGATGTCACGCTTAAGGGTAGGGACGCTTAGGGTAGATGAGGTATCGTATGAAATAGAGAGAGAGAAACCGGAATAGTTTCGGTGACATCCGATGGAGATCGGAAAGGGTCCGGAAGGTGTTCTAGAGTGAAGGAATAATATAATATGTGTATTTTAATGTTAATTGGAGAATTAATATTAAATATATTTTTTATTTTATTTTAAAATGCTCCATATTGCTAATGGGCCTCACCCGAAGGGAGGCCCAATAGGGCAAGGCGCATAGGGAGTGGGGGCTGGCCAGCCTAGGGCTGATGGGCCGCCCCAGTGGGGCCCACCTAGGGCCGGCGGCTGCCCCTAGGTGGCCGGCAGGTGTGGGGATTAGTCCCACACCGCCTGGCCCCTGGGTGGTGTCCCTCCTCCCACTATATAAAGGGATCCCCCTCCCCCTTTGGAAACACCCATTCCTCTCATTCTCTCTCTCATCCGCTAAGGACTTCTCCATAATATTGGGGAGGACCTTGTGATTGAGTTCTCCACCTTCACACTACCATCATGTGATCAGTGATTCGACATCTACTTCTTCCGCTTCTCGGCTGGATCGGAGTCCGGTTGACGTCTCCTACACCGGACGTGTGACGAACTTCGGAGGCACCACACTTAGGGTGCTCCTTGTCTTCATCAATATACGCCTTCTTGTGTAAGGCGTGCCTCTGTCTGCAAAGGTATGAATATTGTATTCCTTCTCCGCTACTTATGTCTACATAGTATAGATCCTGGTATTAGTGTTCGAGTAGATAGAATTTTTTTGTTTTCTGCTACGAAACCCAACAATTAGGAGACGATGTCTGATGAGCACAAGAATGAATGGTCGGAAGCCATGCAGGAGATGAAATCCATGTATGAGAATGACACCTTTGAGTTGGTGTCTTTGCAAAAGGGCAAGAAAGCGCTCAAGAACAAGTGAGTGTATAGAGTGAAGACTAAAGAGCATATCTCACATGCAAGGTACAAGGCCAGATTGGTTGTGAAAGGTTTCAGTTAGAAAAGGGGTATTGACTTTGATGAGATATTCTCTCTAGTGGTCAAGATGTCTTCGATCCGAGTTGTGCTAGGCATGGCTGCCACCATGGACTTGGAAATTGAGCAATTCGACGTGAAGACATCATTCTTACATGGTGACCTATAGGAGGACATATACATGGAGCAACCGGAAGGATTCACGGTTGCAGGAAAGGAGAACCAAGTGTGCAGATTGAAGAAGAGCTTGTATGGCTTGAAGCAAGCTCCTCAGAAGTGGTACAAGAAGTTCGAGTCATTCATGACTGAGCTTGGATACCATAAAGCACAACCTGATCATTGTGTCTATGAAGAGGTACGTCGAGGGTGACTTCATTATTCTCTTGCTATATGTCGATGACATGCTGATTGTTGGAAATGGCACAAAGAGGATTGCTCTCCTCAAGAAGGCATTGAGTAAATACTTGGCATGAAAATCTCCCGTGATAGATCAAAGAAGCTGTTTTGGCTCTCACAAGAATGATACATTGAGAAGGTACTTGAAAGGTTCAACATGAAATACGCAAGGTATGTTACCTCTCCACTTGCAGGCCATCACAAACTGAGTTCAGAACAAGGAGAAAAAAGAAATGAGTAAAGTACCATACCAATCTGCCGTGGGCAGTTTGATGTATGCCATGGTATGCACTAGGCCTGATATTGCCTATGCAGTTGGAGTTGTTAGCCGGTTTATGAAAAATCCAGGGGAAGCTCACTTTAATGTAGTGAAGTGTATTATTAGGTATCTCAAAGGTACTTCTAGACTATGCTTATACTTTGGAAGCGGTGATCTTGTATTGCAAGGCTATACAGATGCAGATTATACTAGTGATGCTGATTCTAGGAAGTCTACCTATGGATACTTGATGACTTATGTAGGGGGAGTAGTGTCATGGCAATCAAGGTTGTAGAAATGCATATCACTTTCAACCACAAATGCTGAGTATATAGCAGTGGTTGAGGCTTGCAAGGAAGTGTTGTGGATGAAGAACTTCTTGCAAACGTTGGGCATGAAGCAAGAGAATTACAATCTGTTTTGCGATAGCCAGAGCACTATCCATCTTGCCAAAAATCCAAGTTTCCACTCTCGAACCAAGCACATTGATATGAGGTATTATTGGATTCGAGATGTTATGAGTTCCAAGTTGCTGAAACTTGAGAAGATCCATACCGACAAGATTGGATCGGATATGATGACCAAGATATTGCCAAGTGAGAAGTTGCTTGTATGTTGCAAGGCAACAGGCATGGCAGTGCCCCCCCCACATGAGTTAGATGGGGAGAGTGTTGGGTATCCTCCTCATGTGGGCTGTGAGAGATGGCCTCATGAAGCCTTTCATGCGGCCCAAATAGGTGCAAGAGCCCACAAACCTTTAGGGTTATGACCAAGGGTCATTTTGGACATTGTGCATGAGGGAAGGGGGATGATAAGCCTCCCATCCAGCCACCACAAGGTGGACTGGAAAAAAATCTAGGTTAGCCTCCATTGGAGAAGAAAACCAAGAGATAGGGGAAAGATGAGAAGTTGAAGGAAGAACTGAATCAAGCACCAGGCTTTGCCCACAAGGTCGTGACGTCCAGATCCACTACCTTGTCACCTTCAAGCTGTGGTTCCACCATCTTTGGTGACATTGCTTTGATCCCTAGCTCTTGTGCCCCAAATATTGTTGTTGGCATCCAAGATCCGTGTGTATCTTGATGTATGAGATCCTCTAGTGCTCTCTAGAGAAGAACAAGTTGTATCACCATTTGATAATAGTGAAAGAAGATTTGGGTGGCTTTGGCCCATGATTTATCCTCTCAAGATGAGAGGTTTTCCACGAAAAAGGATTGGTGTCCCTGTGTGTTGATTTGCTTGTTGCTGCTCCTATGTGCTGAGAGCACATAGGACTTGTCCTGCCTACCTGCAGATTTCAGCCACTGTGTGTGAGAGCACACATGACTTGTCCTAGGTTGGGACAGACTCTGTTTCCTCCATATATGTTTGATGCATATATTTCCTTTCGTGATTGAGAAACGTGTTGATTTTAGGGTGTAACAGCGTAGCCTCCGTAGAGGGCACCGGTTGCGTGTTATAAGGTGGGAAAAAGCCCCTCACATGGCAATACGGGGTGTGATATGTATACAGTTGGTGTACAACACCATACCGTATACTATCAGGATATTACATATCTAATACTCCCCATGCATAAACTCAGCTAGTTTCTTAAAACATAAAACCTTTGTAAAAACATCTATTATTTGATCCTTGCTAGAGATATACCTGACATCAAGTTGCTTATTAGCAACTCTTTCTTGAACAAAGCAAAAATCTATCTCAATATGTTTTGTGCGTGCATGAAACACAAGATTCGCAGACAGGTAGATTGCGCTTAGATTATCACACCATAGACATGGCTTCTCCTTGAGAGGAATACCAAGTTCACGAACAAGTGCTTCCAAATTAGCTCAGTGGTGGCATTGGCAAGAGCCTTATACTCAGCCTCTGTACTTGACCTGGAAACTATAGGTATTAGATATGTAATATCCTCATAGTAGCAGCTTTAACAACATGACTGAAAGTATCTCATAATAGATACCATACCTGTGCTTGAATCCTTTTGCAACAATCCTAGCTTTATACCGGTCTATTGTACCATCAACATTTTTCTTGATACGATAAACCCACTTACAACCAATTATATTCTTGTTCGGACTGGGTGGTACAAGATGCCACGTGTTGTTTGCAAGCAGAGCATCATATTCATCTTACATTGTAGTCCTCCAGTTGTCATCTTTGAGTGCCTCAGGAACATTTTTGGGTTCACCTGTAGAGGTAAGCAAGGCATAGCAAATTGTACCATCAGTATAAACTTTGGGCTGCCTAATACCTTTTTGCAGGCGGGTTTGAACTCGAGGAGCAGAAATAGGAGATACTGCAGGTGTGGGTTGTGCAGAAGATCCTAGAGAAGGGACCTCTGTCCTAGCATCGCTGGACCTGGGAGATCCACTGTCAGTCGACATCAACGCATGCGCGGGAACAGGAGACCGGGGCGTGGCGTAGGGCGACGTGGCAGCCGGGGAGTCGTGCGGCCCCGGATACCGAGGCGAGGACGCAGGAGATGCAGGGTCCAGCTGTGGCGTGGTGGCATCGGACAGGCTCGCAGGCGCACTAGCGGGTGACACGACGCCATGTCCAGGATCTGAGGCCGATTCCTGGGCAGAATCTACCTCGGGATCAGCTAGGTGTGACTCTGTTTCTTCCTCTTGATATGAGCCATTATTTGATGTAGCACTTGAGGCATTTTGTACATCATTTTGAGTAGAATTTTCTCTAGTTTCTGGTGCAACCTGTGGAAGATTAACAACAGGAACAACTTGCAGATAATAATCATTAGTTTGCACAGCCCCATCATTGGATGCTAAATATGAGTCATGTGGATCAAGAAGAAGAATTTCCTCTTTAAGACGATTGCCAGCATTGGGATGCAGTTCAACAAACAGAAAAATATTTTCATCAAAGACAACATCACATGAAATATACACACGGCCATTAGACACATCAAGACAACGTACACCTTTATGTTTTGAACTATAGCCAAGGAAAACACACTGTTTGGAACAAAAAGAAAGTTTTTGTTTATTATAGGGACGAAGGTTAGGCCAACAGGCACAACCAAAGACACGCAGAGATTCATAGTTGGATTTGACTTGGAGGAGTTTTTCTGTGGGTGTCTCATGATTGAGAACTTTGGTTGGAAGAAGATTTATTAGGAACGTGGCTGCAAGAAAGGCATCATCCCAATACTTGAGAGGCATGGAAGCATTAGCAAGTAAAGCAAAACCCACTTCAACAATGTGACGATGTTTTCGTTCAGCAGAGCCATTTTGTTGGTGAGCATGGGGACATGAGACATGATGAATAATGCCTACTATTTGAAAGAACCCATTTAACTTTTCATACTCACCAACCCAATCAGTTTGCATGGTCAGAATGTTTCTACTAAACTGGCGTTCTACATATTGTTGGAAGTCAAAAAAAAACTTGATACACATTAGAACGTTTCTTAAGCAAATAGATCCAAGTGTACTTGCTAAAATCATCAATAAAGCTTACATAGTATGCATGTTTGCCTATAGAAAGAGGGGCAGGACCCCATACATCAGAGAATATCTGTTCCAAAGGAACTATGGAGATACTAGTGGAAACAGGATATGGCAACTGATGACTCTTAGTCTGTTGGCATGTGCTACATACATAAGAATTTATTTTAGGAGTATATGTCAACTTATTTTTCCTAAGCACTTGCTGAACAATAAACGAGGAAGGATGCCCTAGACGATGATGCCATGTGGAGGATGAAGGCTTGATGGTGACAAGAGCATGCTTGGATGGTGTCCCCATTGAAACAAGAACAATAGGATATAGACCACCATGACATAGACCTCTAAACATGATGTGTTGCGTGGCCTTTTCCTTGATCAAGAAAAAATAGGGATGAATTTCAATAAAGGCATTGTTGTCTAGGGTAAGCTTATGTGCAGAAAGTAAGTCATGGTAGAGTTAGGAACATGAAGAATATTTTTAAGCTTTAAGGAACTATGAGGGGTGTGCAAAACTGAATGACCAATATGAGCAATTTCCATACCTTGTCCACTAGCATTGTGAACTTGATCATGGCCTTGATATGTCTCATGAATTTGTAGCTTGTTGTCCAGTTGTGTGATTTGTAGCTCTAGTGTCCATAACCCAATTGCTATCAACACCATAGGCGCCTTTGTGTTCTAGAGGTGTATCATCCTCATCATCATCACCAAAGTGCCACCAACAGCCACTTGAAGAATGTCCTTCCTTCTTGCAAATCTGACATATCACCCCTTCCTTCCAAGGGGTGGCGACCCGACCATGGTCCTTTTTCTGAGCACGCCCCCTTTGGACGGCGTGGCTGGTTCGATTGTGGGGGACCACGATATGGAGCAGGAGGCGGTGGAGGACGTTGTGGTGGTGGTGGTGGCGTCATGCGCTGCCGTGGAGGGACATATGAAGGGTTGTAGGGAGGCATGTAGTATGTACGAGACGGTGTATATGGCGGATAGTGATAGGGTTGAGGTGGCGGGTGGTGGTAGGATGGTTGTGGTGGTGGAGGTTGTGGGATATAGGTTTGTGGCAATGGCGTGGGAGGCATGTAGGGTTGAGGTGGTGGGGTGGGGTGTGGAGTGTAGGCAGCCCCATAATCTGAATAAGGGCACCGAGCAGCAGCATTGACAGAAGATGTAAAGTGCCCAGGATTCTGTCCCATGGATTGAAGCATGGCATCACAGTTTTCACAAGCCAGAAGTTGGGAGCACATATCATTGAGAGTGGTTGAGGGGAAGGTGTTGATTGCAGCAACAAGGGAATTAAACGTGCCATCAAGACCGTTCAGGATGTAATCCTTTAACTCATCATCGTCAACACTTTTTCCAGCAGCAAGTTCTGAAGCAAAACCTTTCATCCTGGTGAGATACTGTTGTGCAGTCATATCGTTCTTCTTGGTGTTGGTGAGAGCGCCACGAAGGGTGGAGACACGAGACTTTGACTGTGTAGAGTACATGGAGAACAATGCACGCCACACATCCACGGCATGGGGAAGACCGTAGACATGGGGAAGGACATCCTCAGAGAGAGAATTGACAAGGGAACTGGCCACCTGCTGATCCTAAGTGAGCCAGGCGTCATACTTAGGGTTCGGGTGGAGATCGGCTTCTTGATTGCACCTTCAGCTTCAATCTTTTCAGTAGGAGCCCGATCGGTCCCCTCAAGGAGGCCCATGACACGAGCACCACGAAGGGTGGGAAGTACTTGAGTTTGCCAGGAGAGGAAGTTGTCGCGAGTGAGCTTCATGGCCGGGGGCGTGCCAATGGAGCCCAACGCAGACGACGATGAGGAAGGAGTCGTCATCGATCTTGAAGGATCCTGAGGAAAAACAATTGCAGAAAGAAAACGAGTATATTATTCCTGAAAAACTAAGGGATCGATCATGGTGGAGGTGATCTAGGGTTTTTGGTTTGGAGTCGGGTTTGTGGTGGGGTTCGTTGGTTTTGGTCCTAGGTGTGGTTGTCGGGAGGGGGGGGGCAGAGCCCGAGAGGTGCGGCGGCGCTGATCGGTTGTTGGAGAAGATCCTGGTGGAGCCTGGCGCGGCAGCGCGGCAAGAAGAGACGGCGGCGACGACAACTAGAAGGAAATAGGAGAGGCGTCTAATACCATGTTGATTTTAGGGTGTAACGGCGTAGCCTCCGTAGAGGACACCAGTTGCGTGTTATAAGGTGAGGAAAAGCCCCTCACGTGGCAATACATGGTGTGATACGTATACGGTTGGTGTTGGTGTACTACACCATACCGTATACTATCAGGATATTACATATCTAATACAACGGCCCGTGGAGTTAGCATACAAGTGATGTTGAAGTTTACATCTTATTTCTCTGCGTATTTTTTAGATCACGTTTGAGTGTGCTAATTCCCCAACAGTTCGCCAGTTCAAGCTATGGCCCTTAACTTACGTACTACCTCCGTATCTAGATACAATGTGTTTTAGTAGGCTATATTATAAAAAAAAATATAGCTTACCAAAACATGTTATACTACTTATTTAGGAACAAATAAAGGTGATACGTAGGTAAGTCGAACTTGGAACATGTGTTGATTAAGTCTCTCTGTATATTAGTAGCTGGAGATGTCAGCAGCTAGATTGATTCAGACCATTTTTGCGGAGAGCAGTCGTTACTCGTTACAGATCAACAAACTTAGAGTGCAAAGTAATTAAGCGAAAGAATTATAACCTACGAAGTACAAGCGTCACAAGCAGGCGATTATCAGCTGGTGTAGTACACCCTACATAAGTTTTGTTGGAGCTTGGAACGATCACGGCCTGTCGATCGGGCGGCTCGGCGCAGAGTACTGATCAGGAACTTCGCAGCTATTATCAGTTAGGCAGCGGGCATCACCGGTACAGGCAGCCCCTGTAGGCCGGCGTCCAGTAGTCCATGGCGTTGCCGTCCCGGTACACTTCGGGGGTCCAGGAGACAGGGACCAAGCAAAGCCCCCTCTCCCTCAGGTCATGCTCTCCCTCTCCCTTGCTCGCCTCCGCCTGAACTGCCACCCATGGACCGTTGCTGTTACAATTGCCCTGAAATACTTCAGCAACTAGTGATCAGTTACACGCTAATTTGTCCTGATTATCTTGTGGGGAAGAACGGATCTTGCAGTATCAGTTCGTACCTTGTTCCTGCTCGCGTTGGTGTAGGGCTCACTTAGCAGCTGCACAGAGTAAGAAAGTAGGAGATCAGCACAGCTCAACTCAAAAGGGCCACTCTCTCTGCGATGGCGACATGTACGCGTGCACTGTCCTTATCTCATGTTTCTGGTGTAGTGTGCGAGACAGGACAGGTCGAGACATTCTTTATGTTGTTTATCGGGCATATTTAAGCATGACTAGGAAGTCCACTTTGAAAAGGGGCCGGGGCACGCACGACAAAGTCAATGTCATATGTGGAACCAGCTAAACAGTCATTATATTATTGCGACGATTCATTGCATCTTGGACGGATCGTGTTCCGTGTGTCTCGCCTGGAGTACACTTTCTTCTTACTAGGAATGTTCAGGGTAGGGGGTGTAGGAATCTTCTACTTTCCCGGAAGCTTTTGTGGCTAGCTAGGTCAAAATACACTGAGCATGTGCATGCAGGGATCATTTGCAAGAATAACATGCAGGCAGAGAATTTTGCAATATGTAGGTCGATCTTATTACCTGTACTTGCTCGTGCAGGAACTTGATGTACTTGATCGTTTCAAACAGCACCGATGCTGTATCCGTCTGCTCGACCATGTGTGCAGTTTAAACAGGTTAGGCTCTATAGAGTAATAATCATCGCAGTGTCGCTTGTCGTCGACGTATGAACAAAATCTTCCGCGCGTGTACATACCTTCCCAAACGGCGAAACGATCTGCTGCAGTGCTGTGATCTTCTCCCCCAGCTTCACTTTAGGAACCTGTTGCTGCATTTGGTAATCCAGTGATCACCTCAAAGATGCTAACTGAAAGGTTTGCCATCGGATAGTGAACTTGTTTTTCTTCTGTTATTACCTTAGGAGGTGATGCCTCCTGCTTGGATTTCTTGCCGGTGCTTTCGCGTCTTTCCTCTGATGATCGTTTCTTACGATCACTCGGCGCCGCTCCACCGCCACTGCTGCTACTCCTTGCCTGCAGCATGCCGCACAATTCACATCCACATATATAGTACCAAATTAAGTATATTACTTCTACTACTACTTGTATATCATCGACCATTAGCATCAAATGGTATGGATTATGTGCATGAGACTTACCGGCACGATCTCCTGCTCTTGTCTGCTGCCGTCACACCTATCGGCGTCTCTCATGTATGGGGGAGGCTGAACCGACGTCGATTCTTTGGCTGATCTGTAGCCGCCGAAAGAGCTAAAACCCGGGACACTCCTCATGTCGTAAGGACTCGCAGCCTCCATTGCTCGGCCGTCCTGGCAAATCTTGTCAAGCCCACCCAAGCCTGAATAGTCCAGGCCAGCGTGGACCGCAGCACTGCTAGTGCGGTTACTTATTTGCTGAAGAAAGGAAGCCATGGGGTTCCCGTGCTCTTGCTGCTGGTGGTGGTTGCTGCTTTCCTTCCTTTGATGGTGGTGGCCGTCAACGTAGGATGATGGCATGCAGCTCATCAGGTTCATCCCCTGGGCTTCGAGCGCCGCAGCATTAGAACCGCTCCCCAAGAACAGCGGCAAGCCATCGGCGACCTCGTACTTCATCGGAGAGACGTCGGAGCCCGCCTCGAACCGTGCCGTCAGGGCGGCGGCTGGTGCTGTAGCATAGCGGCCGGCTGGGACGTCCTCGAACATGTCCGGCGTCACGTTCTTCGACGCCAGCAGGTCGAGGAAGTTCTCCCTGTAGCCGCCGGTGCTTCTGAAGACACAAACCATAGTTAACTCGTGATGACAAGGAGTGACACACGTCAAGCGCATTATTCCTGGGAGTTTATAGGGCATGCATATACTGTAGTTAGGTACTCACAGTTCGCCGTGGCTCCAGGCATGGCCGTGGACGTGGTCGCCAACCGGCAGGTGCATGTCTGCCACCGCCGGCACCGACTCGGCGGTGAAGGATGGGCCGGCTGGGCCGTCGAGAAGCGCCGCCGTAGTCGTCCCAGCGTAGGGGTTCCAGGAGGGTGAAGGATGCAGGGCCGCGTGAGCCTGGTGATACTCCCACATGGTGGCGGCCGGCGAACTGGTGGTGGAGGAGGCGCACGCAGCAGAATCCGGACGGTCGGCTGCGTCCTGCGGCTGCCGGGGCATGAAATACTGGAGGTGCACCTCGTCTGCTTGTACTAGATGCATAGCATGCGTGGATCGAACAAGGCGCAGTGGACTGAGTGGAGTGGACCAGAGGTCATGTGTGGGGGGGCCTATTTGTAGTCGATCGTAGGCGGTTGGAATTTCTGGCCCTTCCGGCGAGGCTTTTGAGGAGGATATGCACACGTTGACATGACGCAAGCATGCGGGAAGACATCATTGAGAATTTTGTCTCTTTTCTTTTTTTTCTTAAATATTGGTGCATGCATTTGTATGCTATGGAGTAGCCATGCTTTAAAAGTTTCAGAGTATAAGCTTGTTATGATGTAGCGATTGTGAATCTGTACTTTTAATAACTGTTTATGCAAATCTTTGTGAAGCAAGGGCTAGCTACGTGTAGCTAGCCTTAATTAGATTATTCTGCATGCTTTGAAGTTTTGTGCAGTTCAGCTTCTTGAAAAGTCTGA
Source organism: Avena eriantha (assembly GCA_910589775.1). Taxonomy (NCBI): domain Eukaryota; kingdom Viridiplantae; phylum Streptophyta; class Magnoliopsida; order Poales; family Poaceae; genus Avena; species Avena eriantha. The sequence goes on along the minus strand of OU342745.1, from coordinate 328,586,767 downwards.
AGTATTGCATTTCATATTAGCTCGCTAGAGCCTAGAGGCGTTTCGCTTTATGTCGTCTCACCAACCCCTTTCATTGTTCGACGGCTAAACAATTTTGTTTTATTTTTGAAAATAAGTAGTATTCGCCCTTAAACTCTTAAAATTTTAGCTGGTCTCCCAACTCATATGCAGAAATTCTTAGTCTTTATACATTAAAACAATCCCTCCCTTTTTGAATACAAGACCACTATCAAAAACAAAATTTCTACATATACAAGGCCACTATCTTTTCTCTTGAAGAACTAGTTAGATTAAGAGGAGAGCGTCAAGCTTGGCATGAAAGGCACTGACATCAGAAACATATTTTTGCACGTTGTTTTCAGGGAGCTGGGCAGAAGGAAAAGAGACCCCTAGCTAAAGTTGTCTCGCCCTGCTTCAAAACTACAGGGAGCGCGCTACGGTTTTGACCTAACGACAACCTCCGTTTACAGGAATCCGGTCGGGCCATGTTTCCCCTGCGGCCACCCTGCGGCGTCAACGGTTCAATATGTCATTTCCGAAACCGGAGGACAACTCAAGCACCAAAGACAAAGGTGTATTGCAAATGTCAAGGAACGAGTGCTAGGAATCACATGCAGCATGTTTAATTAACACAAAACACAAGAGCTATTTTACATGATTATTTGTAAATAATTTTGATTCCCAAATATTTATAATTTTAGATTAACTTTGAAATATCTTCTCTTGTTTCGTCTTGTGTTGACGGGTCTGCACCAGGTGTGGATTCACCATTACATTGGAAACCACTTTCCATGAGTCAAATAAACAAATCGACTCAGGGACCAACTTATGGAATTCAAGATTAAGGACAAACTAGAATTTGACAATGGTATAGAGACCACAATCGTTTTATTTGGTACTAGGTACTATTGGCATATATATACTAAAGTAGAAGTTTATAACGGTTTATAGATGCATGCGAAGAATAACAGCTTTTTTTAGGGGCACACATCAACTACATGAATGGTGAGTTTGATCCAGAAAACGGATTAGAAGATACGGTTTGAATTCTCAGAGAAAGCAAGAAGGCCATCATAACCTGGCAGCCTTCTCTCACCGCGACTATCGCCGCATCATTAGCCGATGGACGATGCCTCGATGTTCCAGGAAAGGTACTTTCCCAACGCTCCCACGAATGTGCAGGTTAATTTCCATCACGGTGCACACACTTCCGACGACGCACGCCACGCGGTTTCCTGCAACAAAAGCACCATCACCACGTTCCATCATATTTCAATCTTTTGTCGTGACGAAAGGCGGAGAGTCACACAACATCATCTAAGTAACTCAAAAAAATACTCGCACAACCGCCGCAGTTAGCAGCCTCTAGCAGAGTAGTCGTGCACTCGTGCAGCACCAATAATGCGTAGCAACCCCTCGCTCTATGCTTCCACAAAACCTTCGTTCCATGCTCTGCACCAAATTAAACGATTCCTGGCAAAAAAAGATAGATGCTGTTTTTAACAGGAACAAGAGTACAAGATATGCCTTTGGGAGCCGGAGAGATCTACGCCATACGAGTTAGGTAAAAGGAGCCACGCCACGCTCAACTTGTAGGGAGTCATATCACGTCCCTATGGAATCCGGCACGTATTTCATCTCGTGCTGACCTTTTCTCCAACTTTATACTTTGTCAATGGCAGGTGATGTCTTTATCGTTTCTGAATGAAGCCATGGACATCACAAAGCTCGGGGTTGAAGAGGAATATTCTCGGACAACGGTAAGCAGCAGTCACTTGGCTGGCCTCCTGGTCTTGTTCGGCACTCGAGTGGGTCAGAGTGGCTGAGTGCCATGGGGTGCATGGAGATGGAGGGCTAGCTAGCGAGCTAGCTGCAGCTTACGGATCTTCTTCTCGTGTTAGTCCCCTACTCACTGGCTCACTGCGCCACTAGCCTTGTTTCCTCTCCTTGATCTCTCTCGCTCAGTGACAGTGAACGTTGGAGCAGTGAGTGCAGTGCTTCTTGGACTGGAAAGAGCCTGCCGGCCGTAGGGTTGGTGGGTGACGGTGGTGGCGTCGGTAGTGGGTCTGATGCGAGGTTTCAGGGCTGCAATCCATTGCTTCCAGACCCTTTTGAGTTACTACATGGGGTGTGTGATGAATGGGAGGAAAGGCTGGATCTGAACACAGATTAAAATCAACAGCGGGTCGGCTGAAAAGAGAGCAACGGGCGAGCAGCATTGCATGTTGTCTGCTTTCACTAAATCGGGGTAAAGGCCCCATCTCTGGCATGGGAGGTAAGTTTAGTTTGGAATAAGTTGAGAGTTTTGAATTTTGCAGTTGTGACTCAGTAGTAGTATATTTTATCATCATTTGCAATGCTTAGGATCATATATCATGTAATTTTATAATACAAAGGTTAGTAGTAATGAAGTATAAAACATGTTTTTTTTGAACGGGGATGGTCCCGAAGGACCTAGTGCTTTCATTCATCCAACATCGGTGGCATACAAATTACAAAAAGGGACTCAAAGAAAAAGTAAAGCAAACAGGTCCCTGCAATTTGCACCAAAGCCCTCAGAAGGCGTCGAAGAAACGCTATCGAGGACCAAAGCTCCTTGCCCACCACGCAGAGCGCCGACAAAGTCAACCTCATTGTCGCCGGGGACGGAACCACTTGGGACATTGAGGAGGGAGCCAACCACGACGACATCAGCAAGCCTCCGAATCAGCATCATGGCCTGGAGGTTGAAGAAGATCCTGAGACGTTGGTCGAAGTAGAGTTTCGCCAACGTCAAAGGGGGAGCGGCTGCCCTACGGCCAGAGGAAGGAGCTCACCAACAACCTTGCAAATTTGAAGAACTCCCCACCAGAGCTTCGCTTTAGGATGAATCGCAGCGGCCTGCGCCCTCCTCGCCACCAAGGCCGGCCAGAGGGTGCCCGCTCGCGATTCCGCTTCACCACAGGAGATGGTGCCTGCAACTGGCTTTATTCAAACACGCGGTTGTTCTCTCCCTCGCTACCAACTCCGACCAGTGAAGCCAGCACTGGAGGAAGAAGAACCCTAAGGTCAAGATCCAACTAGAGAGATCTTGACGACCGCTCGAAACTATGGACAGAAGGCCCACTACCGGCACGAGGCCACGACTCCTACTACTACTGCTGTACATCGGCCGGCCACCATCCCTCCTTACCATCCGACCGGCAAAGCCGCCAGGGAGGAAGGAGGGAGGCGTCGGGGACACGCGGCTGACTCTCAAGGAAGGGGAGGGAGGGTTGCCTCTCTATTCGTGCGGGACTCTTCCTCTTGGCCCCCATTTAAGTATAAAACATGTTGAACCTTCCTTAAGATGGAGCTGCAGATTCCAAGCACTGCACATCATACCTTTCCTCTTATTATCTGCACAGAAAACTAAGGACACAAAAGTAGGTATAATTCTCATCAGAGTATAAAAAAACGAACACCTTTTGATTGGGTTGTGCATATTTTGGTTCTAGCTAACACAAATAAGAGTACACAATCGCAACATAACATATAGACGGGTATGTGTCATCTGAGACTGAGAATTGTCACAAAATGGCGGAGCTATTTGGCTTGTTCATTGATTAGATAATACTACTCCCTCCTTCTCAAATTAGATGTCTGACGTCTAATTTGAGACGGAGGGAGTATGAGAAATTCAGGTCTTCTTGTATAGATATATTAAAACTACAATTACCCCTTGCGTGGTGTATAGCGTGGTGTAGTTTTTAATTTTCACTCTTCTGTCAATTTTGGGGGTGGTATATGCCACCCCGCACATCATGATCCGTTGCTATCATGTACCTTTTTCTTAACAGAAAATGAGATCATGTTCAGGTGGACTATCGCCTCCCGTTGCATCCTAAAAAAAATTACCCCTTACTGCAATTCACCAGGAAGAGTGGAATCACGCACCGCCACGTGGCCAGGTAAATGAGACCCTTTTTTATTTGCCGGCACATGGCCAGGTAAATGGACTTAGTGGAGTATACGTTTAAATTGCCTCAAATAGCCTTTCTTCATAAGAATAATGTACTGTGACCCACATATATTCTAGAAAAAATAAGATAGGTTAGAAATTTAATAACAAAACTCCCAGTGGGAAAACCAGAATTGCTATGAGACACTTGTCAGCATAACAACATTTGGTCCACACTCAAAATGGAGGAATGATTGGCTTCTAATCTGTAAAGAACTAAAGATCAAAAAATATCACTTACGAGTTACAACTCTTTGATATCTTCAGCACTAGACAGGGAAGAGTGGTGGATGCTCACAAGCAATTACTGTGACATCCACTCCAAGTATATAATCCTTACAAAATTCTTCACTGATCACCGCCCTGATCTGGCCATAAACATTAGCATTCTGAATAATATAATCAGAGGAAGAGGATGCACGCCCCGATAGTTATCAGTAAACTGGTGGTCTTCAGGGGTCAGCTTACCTATAACTGGCTGTCTCATCAACCGGAAGGAATGATTTGAGAGGGACAGCAGGCACTTTTCATTAGGCTCTTGTTTAGCGACAGATAAACAACTTTGGACTGCATTGTTAAAAAAAATTTGTTTAAAATGCCGCCACCCTATCCCCATCCGTGGTGCAGGACACCCATTCTGCACTCCAGATAGTTAACTGAGAAAGCATGGACAAGAGAATTTTTCCTTTGTAGGCTCAGAGACTCAGTGTCAAGTGGTCATTGGGGTGAGATGTCAACCTAAGTGGGGTGGCAAAAGTTTTCAACTTGAGCTTCGACAAGAGACAGGAAGAATCACCACCCCCACCGCCTTCCCCTCCCTATCCTATCCACATTTACAACATGGTTAAGAAGAGCAGAAGACCATAATCAAGGAATTCAGGGTCATCACGCCTACTAATAAAGCTCCTTTTAAAGGCGAACTAATAAAGCTCCTCAAGTGGTTCTATTATATCTATGTGAATGACTACACAAGGACCCTCCACCTTTAGGAAAGGGAGAGAGACAAAACAGGGATAGGCAGCATTAAGCACGCGCATCATATATTCTTGTAGAAGAGGCAAAGCACGTCAGCAGCAAGGCCCGGCGTAATGTGAACCTAATGACATGCAAATTAAGGAGTTTCCTAGTTAACTCCAGGTTGACCCTCGCTGTGAAATGTGTCAACCACTAGAATAATATAAGAATGGAAGCCTGAAGGCAAAGGACAATCAACTCTCTACCCCCTTGATTTGAAAGATTGTCAAGCGTGCAGGTTCCCCACTAACGACCTTAATAGGTTGGTGGAGGTCGACAACGATGGATGGAAACAACACGTTCCAATGAGAATAGTGGCTTGGATCTATGGGCAAGTGTGTAGTTCTTCATTCATGTGTGGCAAACTATGTGATGGAGGTGTGGAAGTTTTGGACTCTTGTTGTGCCTCTCCCCTGTCGGGACATGGAGCAAGAGTACATGGTCGCTCTGATTAGGTCAAAGGCTTTGAGCACTCTGTATGGGGAAGATGGTCAAAAGGTCAGTCATGTCTCTTGGAAGGTCCCATACTCCCGTGGTGGATCTTATGTTACTGTATGGTGACTGCACATATTGGTGCCAGAGCTAGTGTCTCCATGACCAATTGTAGCTAGGTGTGATTTTGTACTAAAATGTCAACAGGATGCATATCATATTCAAATTGTTACTTCATATGTATGTGAACTTAATATCTCTCTGGACTCAGAAAATACTGCAGTATGAGCCAGAAGTTAGCTGATTGAAGAATCACGCAGCGTATGTATACAAGTATAACTACGGAAATGGGATAAATTTGCTGGCATCGTTGGATATTAAAGGAATAAAATGTGATATACAAACAAAAGTTACCTGGAGAGAGTCGGATGCGGCATCTCATCTTCTTAAACCTTCTCGGGTGCAGGTTCAGCAGTCAAACTCAACGTTTGCAGAAACTGTTTCGGAAACAGTCCATTTTATATTTGAAATACATTATGAGAAATCAAAGCTACAGCGATCTCAAATAAAACACAAAAATGAAGCTGGCAGTCGACTCTTCTTATCTTTCTGAAACTGAGGTGCAGGCCTAGATATGTGCAAGGCACGGAACCACTGCTGCAGCCAAAATCTCCAAGCAACTCCTGCTGATCAAGATTTTCACAGCGTATTGGGTATGCTGTGCATTTGTTGAGGTTGATCCGAAGACCGGAAACTTTACCAAAAAATCCAACAGTTGGAACACATTCAGAACTTCTTTGATTGGATTCAGAAACAAGGTTGCATCATCAGCGTAAAAGCTGGCTCTCATTCTTTTAGCACGCCGTGAAATCACAGATAGAAGCCCATTTTCAGTAGCCTTCCCAAAAAGGCGCAGCAGAGGCTCAAGGGCCAGGATGAAGAGCAGGATGTCGAAGTCCTTCACGATGGATAAAAGGCTGGCCTGGATCTCCATTCAGCAGGATGCGCGAGGAGGCAGAAGACAGCATAAGGAAGATAATATTCCTCCATATTTCCCAAAACCAAAAGCACGAAGGGCCTCAAGCAAATATTCGCAGTGCACCCAGTTAAACGCTTTAGCAAAGTCGAGCTTGGGGAATAGCAAAGGATTTTCTTCATATGGGCTTCCTTGATTACCCTTTTAACAAAAACGAAATTGTCGTGAATTGACCTATTTTTAATGAAAGCACTCTGGCTTGTGCTTATTAGGTTGCTCAGGGGCAAGTATTGACACCATTAGCTACCCAAAAATCTTCGCAAAATTGTGCATCAAATTAATAGGACGATAGTCAAGAGCAGAGCCGGTGTTCTCCTTCTTTGGGATGATGGTGATATTGGCAGTATTTAGAAGCTTCCAGATCCTACCTTGCATCGTGAAGACCTGTTTAACAACAGCTAGCAGATCAACATGAATGGTATCCCAGCATCTTTTGAATAAAATTCAGTAAAGCCATGGGGCCTGGGTGCTTTCTCAGCGTGCAACTCAAAAACAACAGCTTTTAATTCTTGGAAGGAGAAGGGAGTGTCAAGATGCTCCAAGTTTGTTGGTTGAATTTGCAAGGCTTCCCAATTTAAGTCCACGTGCCTCCGAAAGGTTGTTCCTAGGATATTTTCGAAGTGTGCTGATGCGGAAATTTTTGCCTTTGTAGCATGCTCAGTGGCTTCCTCACCCTCAGCAGGAGTGAGGGATGGGATATGGTTTTTCCAGCGGCGGCCATTTGCTCTCAAATGAAAGAAATATGTATCGGCATCCCCTGATTTAATCCATGTGATTCTAGCTCTTTGTTTCCATTTCATTCGCTTAATAGCTGCAATGCACAGGATTCTGACTTTTAGAACTATCGGAGCAATCTCTCATCTGGTGATAAAACCCTTTCTTGTGCTTGATCAAGCTGGAATATTACTTCGTTGGCGATATCTTCATGTAGCCTGGTTTGCTTCTGCAACATTTTGTACCAACTTTTGAGTGCAGCAGCAGTTCTTGATTACTTGGTATACAGTCTTTGGATGGCATCATTGGATTGGAAATTTTTTGTCCAAGCCTCCTTCACTGTTTCACAAAATCCATTGCAGTTGATCCAACAAGCCTCAAATCTGAAACCGTGATAATGTCTGATTTGCATTTTCTTCAGAATCATAGGGCAGTGGTCAGAGATGGAAGTGGAAGCTGCTACAAGCTGCCCTTTTCTGGAGGATCGCTGGATCGCTGGGCGCGCCATTTGCGAGATCGCGCCCCAGCTTTATGCATGCATCCCCACGAGGCGCCGGAAAACCAGAACCATCGCTGAGGGGCTCAACGCCAACGCTTGGGCCAGAGACGGCATCCACGAGATCGGCCAATATCTCTGCTTGTGGCAAACGATAAGCGGCACAGTCCTCACCTAGGATCCTGACCGCCTACTCTGGAGATGGACCGCGGATGGCGCATACACAGCCAAATCCTGCTACGAGTAACATGGAGCTCTCCTATCCCATGCTGGAGACTAATCTGGAAAACCTAGGCCCCGCCGCGCGTCAGGTTCTTCCACTGGCTCGCGGCGCAGGACCGCTGCTGGACTGCTGACAGACTTGAGCGCAGCGGCCTGCAGCACCACGCCAAATGCTTGCTTTGCTACAAGCTGCCCGAATCCATGCACCATTTGATCATGAAATGTCCCTTCTCGCGAGAGATCTGGCACGCTATCCTGACTGAGGCTACCATGCGCACCACCACACAGTGAGCCCTCCCTGTTCGACTGGTGGCAAGAAGCGGACCAAACTCTGCCCAAAGCCATGCGCAAGGGGTTTGCAACGATCACCCTTCTAACGCCTTGGATGATCTAGAAACAGAGGAACAACTGTGTATTCGACCATGTCCAGCCATCACGACGGCTCCTTCTGGCCAGCATCAGGGAGGAGGCCACACTGTGGGCTAGAGCAGGGGCAAAGGGGTTACGCGTGCTGTTGCCGACGACCTGGGATGTACAGTGAGTCATGCTTTTGTCTCTCGTTTCTCCTCTCGCGAGGCTGATGTAACTGGACTTTTTCCACCTATTCAATGAAATGAAGCGCAACAGTCTGTTGCGTTTTCGTGAAAAAGAAGCTGCTACAAGCTGCAATTGTAAGTCTGATAATTCACATTCCTTGGTGACAAGCACCCGATCAATCTTGCTGTGAACAGTATTTTCCCTCTCACCGACCATGTGAATTTTCTGCCATTGAGGTGAATTTCTGTGAGTTCCAAATCTTCAATAACTCTTCGAAATGATCCCATCATCTGAAGGTTTAGATTAGAGTTGTTTTTTCCATCATGTGTTTGCTATATTAATATAGTAGGACCAAAGCCTGGTTCGAGGAATGTGAGTTAACTAGGTAGAGGATTTAAAATCTTAGAAGAGAACTAAGCTCCCTAGAATTGAGCTCTTGTGGTTGCTCAGAGGTGTACTTGGGTGGGGTCTAATTTGTGGTGTTGTGGACTGGTCCAAAACAAGTTTTACACTCCGTCAAAAAATAAACACTCCAAAATAGTATGGCAGATTAAGTGGACAAAACGATTCTAATTTTTAATTGTGGTTTTCTCGTGTATTTATATTAGTGATTGCCTTAATTACGAGATAGTTTAATTACGGGAGAGAAAATGATTATATGGGAACAATGATTTAGGAACATTAATCAAGCTTGGACTTATAAACGTTAAATATCTGATTTTAGCTTTTGAATTGGGTCCCGTGGTTGTCTTAGTTATGTCCTTTTGATTGGGTCCAAACTGTCGGTGTGTAACCGATGAGAAATAGATGTCAACGTTTCGTGCAGGCTTGCCTGCGTGCCTTTTGTGTTCTTGGTATTGCGGCGGGCCATCTGTAGCCGCATGTGTTCTATGTGGAAGGGTGAAGCCAGGCATGGGGTCGGTTCATTGCTTCTTTGACCGCAGGGTCGTTCTCTCTGCAGCTCTTCTTGTTGTGGCGGTGGTTTCCTTTGACGCTATTGTAACCTCTTGCTTCTTTGCCTCCCGAAATTCGTCGGTGCGAACTGGTTCTTGATGGCTGCGCCCATGCACATTCTCTGATGTAGCCTTCTCTTTGGTTCATTTTCTCTGTTCTCTGCTCTGCGTTTTTCTTCAATGTTGTTGTAGGCGCCGGTTCTGGTGGGACGGGTCATGGGGCGTGATTGTTGTATGGACGCATGTGTGATGTAATCTATGGTAATCATCATTACAGCGATTGGCCGCTGGTCGAGACCGGTGCGCAGGTGTGCAATTGGTTTGCGGATTTAGGGTTGCATGGGGTATATACTTAAGAAAGAGAACGTCCCTGCCATAGAACTTAAACGCAATTAGCTGTGGACGACGCGGCGGAGCGCGCTGGGTCCATCTAATCCGTTGTATGGTTGGTGGGCATGGGGGATTTACTTGGTAAGGCGAAGAGGAATTAAGGATCGGCAAAAAATTAGAAAACTACTCACCTCACCTCACCTGCGGTAGCCACGGTCGGAACTCGCGTGTTCTTCAAGGGCCTCCTTCGCGGGTTGGTTTATTCCCTTAGAGTTGATCGCGGCGTACCATTTGCCAACTGGGTGGCAGGAGATTCACGGGAGAATGTTGCTCCGAGTTTTAAAACTCAGAACGTCAGCACTGCGCGTCTCGTGACTGCTCTCAACGCGCGTAGATCCTCCGCACCGGCGGCGTGGAGCTTGGCTTGGTGGCGGTGACCTTTTGCCTTGGGCAGCGGCGTGTCGTTGTGGAAGACGAAACGCGCGCTTGTAGAAGGCGTAGGGGCACCATCGCGCCGGCACGGCCAGGACTAAGGGTAACTTCCAGCTTTAATCAGATGGGCCTCGTCACCTTGGGTTGGTCCCTTGAAGTGAGCTCTTCATTACTTATGGGCCGAAGAGCAGCTTGCTCCAGTAGTTTGTTCTTTTTTCTTTACTAGTTAAATGCCCGTGCGTTGCCACGGGATAAAAATATATACATACCAATCAAACAATTGTCGTAATATCAAAAATATTTGAAGTCATGTGATTTCATTCATATTGCGGTGGATACCAATTCTCTTCCCACTTCTTTCCCGTCACATTTGTCTTGTATCTTCTAGCTAAGAGTATCTCTAGTAGTCCATAAAAACATGGTCCTTAAAACGGGTATATAGGACATCGAAAACGCATTTTACAGAAACATAGCTCAAGTCACCGGCCATCCAGATAGGATAATTGCAGGCTAAACGGGCTAAGATATGCAGATATCCCATCATCGTAGGGTTTAGGGATATATCTCATCGTTCTGAAAAAACAACAAATCAGAAGGACCAAAAAGTGACAGCAATCATCCAAGAAAGGGCATCAGCGGCATCAGCCAGAGCAGCGCGTAGGAAACCAGTCGCATCCTCTCCTTCGTGCTAAACACACACACAGAAAGCTCCAAACCATGGATAACAACCGCATATATTGACATTTCTTTCCGCAAAATAGGGGAATAGGCAGTATACCTAGAAAAACCAGCGATGGGAAGAGGCAGCACCGCGGCGGATAAAATTCAATCATTGTGGCCGCCTTTCTTGTCAGCAGCGCAGCCGCCAGCGCCCGCAACTCCATGTCCCCGCCATCCGCCTCCACCACCACGGGTCCTGACCTCCCGGGTGATGCATCCACACCCTCTCCCCATGGCCTGATGGTCGCTTCTTGCCGTCGAGGTGAAGGGGAGAAATATAGCAGAAAAGAATAGATATCGTAAATCCGACCTACATTGTGCATGGCCAATCTTTAGCCCACCATTTTCTTTTTTTCCTCCTACTCTTTTTCTTTGTTCTGACAACTCCGCCTCCCCTTCTTCAACATCATGACTCGCATCCGCATCCAAATCCCGCGTCTTGCGGTCGCTGGTGCCTACCCTCCCGTGCCGGAGACCTCCAGCCAGCCACCACCACCCAGCGCCAGGGCTGTGGCTCACCCGCATCACGCCGCCATCCAGCATGTCTGTGATCCCTGCCGCGCCAGCCCCTGCTCCACCCTCCTCACGACTCTCGTCACGCCTGAGAGCAAGCAGGTACATGCGACCACTCTAGATTTAGACAAATATTCGACATTTATTTCAAAACGAAGTGAGTACAATTTTTAACTGTAGCTCGTGGCCGGTACAAAATGCATCCCCTGTCAGCAGCCATTACCAGATACGATACATGCAAATTAAATTAATACTCCCTCCGATCCAAATTAGTTGACTTAGATGTCTAGATTCGTTTGTATCGATATGATTTAGTATTAGATACATCTGTATCTTGATAAATTTGAGTCAACTAATTTAGATCGGAGGGAATAATAATTCTGAATATCGTGTTTACAACATGTAAACAAAAAAATACATAGATTTTGTGTTCAATTAAACCTGTGATCACCAGCCGCCTCCTCCTTCCACCATCTACACTCGAAGCTATAGAAAGCCGTTGCCCATGCAATTGCTTAACAACATCTTTCTCGCTTGAACATGGGGCATCATGGCATGTGTGCATGAATTCAGCAGTACAAATACAGCAGCTTGACCATGGACGGACGCACGCATGCATGCAATAATATACTCCTTCCATCTCAAAATAGATGTCAAAGGTTTGTCGAAATTTGAATGAAACTATATACTAAATAGTGTTCAGATTCATCCAAATTTTGACAAATCTACGACATCTATTTTGAGACGGAGGGAGTATATATAACTCACCATGTCATTAGCCTGACTAACGGCGCAAGAGTATGGAGATAAAGGGAAAAGATGATAGAAAATAGTAATCATGTCAGAATCATTTATATAACAATACATAGACATTATAGATCAACATTCATGCAAATGAACAACATGGTAACGTTTGCGCTAACAGTCCTCCAATTTTTGTTATCAACATTTTAGAAGTCAATCAAAATTCATATAGATGATCATGTCTCTGATCAATGACCATATATATCTTCTATTGAACTGAACCAGGTCAAATGACAGCTATGCAAACAGAAGTTGCAGGGAATAATCACCATTCTAGGAAGCAAATATAGTTTGCGAAGCCAAACAATTTTCATTTGGAAAAACACAGGAAAGCACAAGAAGATTAAATTTTAACAATGGTTCCGGACAGTCAAATGCACAACGAACAGTCAAATGCATCCACGGAAAGCTAGGGTTCTTCCCATGAGCAAATCAATTCCAACTTATAGATCAGTGATATCAACTCTCTAACAATGGTTCCGGACAATGGTATTCTATGCACTGTTGCTTCCCACCTCTCCCTCCATCCCTGACAAAAACATTGGACAATCAAGGGTGACGGATCTGAGTGGACTCTGCCCGGGAATGCGGCGCCGGAGAGACAGAGATGGAGATTAACCAAAAAAGAATCAACGGAAGAGACACACACTTACATCTTGATACCCTTTCTTCGTTTGGGGCATCGATGGCCCGCTGTTTTAGATCAATCCCTCGTGTGCGTGGTTAATTCGTCTGCTCGAGGCCCAATAGAATGCGTGAGCTTCCGCGTAGCCGACTCGTCTTGGGGAGCTGAATCACCTGCGACGTCATCCACCGACCACAAAGAAAATAATTAAATTCATCAACCTCAAATATCAGTGAGTTAAACTGTACCTAACCAATCAGAAACAATAAGATCTTATCAAGTCTGTCGTACTCATGAGCTAAGAAAAAACAACTTGAAAGAAATCACCTGAGTGAAAATTGTAAAAAATAAATTTGAAACAACGAGCCCCCAATAACAAATTTCTTGTAAACTTATAAACGACAAGAAATGGCTCATTACAAATACTCTTTTTCTTCACAGAAGCTGATTACAAAGTGGCAAAGTAAACCCAATCAAACTTTAGGATCTCCCTACTAACACAGACATTTAGAGGTAGTATTAAAAACTCGTACATGAAAATATACCTTGAATGTGACATTTCTCTAATTAGTACATTAAATGCATAAAGAAAATGACATATAAGTTGGTGCCATGCTTGCTCTATGGTTTATAGAGATGATAGTTCAGCATGCTACTGCTATATGAAGGTATCAATGCAAATAGGGAACATCCTCGGGTGCTCATGATCTTCCCTACAAAGAAATAGATGTGTTTTGGGAATGGATTCAATCAGTGTTAGCTTTATCTTGCAGATCACAGAAAAGAGCGAGAAAACTAAAAATCTACAAATATTCAATACCTCAGCAAAGAACATTAAATTAACCATGATTAGCTGATGAAGCAGCATGCAACAATATTGACAGGCAAATTTAGTGCAGAGATGAGCAATTACCCCTGGAGGATTTTTAGACGGTGCATCTTGTTGACGAACCACAAGGACAGTTCCGTGGGGATGCCATCATTGTATAGGCTCCTCAGCAGTCAACACCTCATTGTATATGTCCATCTTGTGTGCTACTGGTGCTACTTCCTTGACCACGCCCTTGACACAGTTAGCAGCGACGACAACCCTGCCGCCCCACCTCCGCCACCCGACACCACCATGTGGCTACACAACATCTTGTGTGCTACTGGTGCTACTTCCTTGACCACGCCCTTGACACAGTTAGCGGCGACGACAACCCTGCCGCCCCACCTCCGCCACCCGACACCACCATGTGGCTACACAACTCTACACGACCGCCTCTACCACCATTAGCCCAGGTTTCGCACAATCTCACAAAACTTAGAAAAGTGACGCCACTGCAATCATGTTCCCACCACATCAATTCACCGCTACCTCCATTGCCGCACTGCCCATGGCAGTACCGCTAGGCCAACTTCGGTGTGGACCCTGCAGCTGTGGCTGGCAATGAAGAAAGAATGAGCGGAGCGGCTAGGGGAGGACAACCATTCCGCTCCAATGCGATGAAAATATTAAAAGGAAAGTCATTACAAATTTGGGTTCTACCATGGTGGAAACAACAAAACTTCATCTCTTTCTGCAGTCTATCAACCATAAGGCCAAGGAATGAGGTACTCGTGCTTTCTCATCACATCATCTTTTCTAGTCCACCTAGTTGTGTCAGTAAAGATACAAATATACTGTATTAGTTAGTACCACGACATATCATCTTAGACAAATTAGAGAGAAGAATGGAAAGTCCTTTCAGGAAAATATCAAACATCTAGCATGCACATACCTGCAGTTCTAATTAGCAGACATATAATCGAGGAAGATGAGTTCAGGCCCCTCCCACCTCTTGTGGCAGCGCGTGTATCTTATTTCACAGGTGTGTGATGCAGCGGCGAGCAAGCATTAGAGATGGAGGTGTTAAACACGGAGAGCGCCTAGCTTGACCTGGAATCGCGTGGCAACCATTAGGCCACGATGCCGACGGCGGTGGCGCGTCAACACCCAGACATGACTTCTTCCTCCACGAAGTGGTGGGCGCGTGCTCTAGCGGAAGTGGCCGAATCCGATGTTACAGGTGGAGACGGCGTAACGCTCGTGCAGCGGCATGGCTGAGTAGGCGAGGATTGTTGGCGGCGGATGCGGAGGAGGAGGATTGGGGGCGATAGAGAGGCGGCGAGCGGCAGCTTTCCTTGCGGGCAGGGCTTGGCGTTATACACGGTGGTGTGAAAGCTTTTTGCTGGGCCGGGCCAGTGCCCAAAACAGCGAGCGGAGCTGAGCGGGCAGAGAAATAGGACGCGCGACGAAAGGACGAGCGAAACGCTGTGCGACTGACGACGGAATGTTTCGTTCTTTTTAGGCAGTAGAGATGCGAATTAGGACCAGTAGTTGGTTCAATAGGCCAGAGTTTACTCTCAAGAAAGACACAAGCTGAATTCTCGGTGCAGCCCGCGACTAGTAAATAACTAGTTAAATGCTCGTGCGTTGCTACGGGTTAATCAAGTTATTTATTTACCTAAACATGTAAATATTATAATATAAAAATTATATCAGTATAATATTATTAAGAAATCTATTTTCTCAAAATGCAATTTGATAAAAACACTTAGACATCATACGCATATTATACTTGAGGCTTCTGTTAGATTTGTGACAAGTAAATAACGAAGAACGAAAACAAAATCACAGCAAGGGGACACAGATTTAACGTGGAAAACCCTCTCCAACAAAGAGAGGGGAAAAACCACGGGCGCCAGCCAGCGAAACTTCACTATAACGGAGAGTGTTTACACAACGCCGGGGATTTCACAGATGCAACTTATCCCAGCCGGCGGCTTACAAGAAGTATATATAGCGGTGGTAACCTAGGTCATCAACGATCTCGCTCCGCTCCGTCAGAAGTTGGCATCTACTTTGTAGAATTTGGATCAACATATAACAAACTCCACCTTGAGACAAATTCCTTCTTGTAGCATCAACGGTAATCATCTCCCTGAACAAACAAAGAAAACACTTTCGGCGCCAATAGCCACTTGGGCTAAGCAGTTATACCAACTAAGCTTGAGCATAGCTCAAACTTAGCAACAGGAACAGGCTTTGTCATCATATCAGCAGGATTATCATGAGTGCTTATCTTGCATACCTTCAGTGTACCTTGTGCAACAACATCACGAACATAATGGTACTTGATATCAATGTGCTTTGTTCTCTCATGGAACATCTGATCCTTAGTAAGGTAAATAGCACTTTGACTGTCACAGAACAGGTTAATGCAAGAATCATGTGACAAAGCTCAGCATACAAACCTTTCAACCAAACAGACTATTTGCAAGCTTCAGCAATAGCCATATATTCTGCTTCGGTTGTAGATAAAGCAACAACTGGTTGCAGCGTTGCCTTCTAACTCACGGCACATCCACCTACCGTGAGAACATAACCTGTGAGGGACCTCCTCTTATCCAAATCGGCAGCAAAATCTGAATCCACATAGCCTGCGAGTCCCTCACCAGTCTTGCCAAATTTCAAGCAAGCGTTGGATGTGCCACGAAGGTACCTAAAAATCCACTGAACAACTTTTCAATGTTCTTTACCAGGATTAGCCATGTAACGACTCACCAAACTCATAGCATATGATAAATCAGGGCGAGAACAAACCATGGCATACATCAAGGAACCAACAACACTAGAATAAGGAACTCGAGACATGTACTCAATATCTTCATCAGAACTAGGACATTGCAATGCTGACAATTTAAAGTGAGGAGCAACAGGAGTACTAACTGACTTTGCATCATGCATATTAAAACGTTGAAGAACTTTCTCAACGTAACTTTGCTGACTAAGAAACAACAACCTAGATTTTCTGTCCCGTTTAATTTCCATACCTAGGATTTTCTTAGCAGCACCAAGATCTTTCATCTCAAATTCACTACTTAGGTGTGCCTTCAAAGTAGTGATTTCTTTCATGCTCTTGGCAGCAATTAACATATCATCAACATATAACAGCAAGTAAATAGGTGACCCATTAACAAACTTTATATAAACACAGCTATCAAACTGAGATCTCTTAAAACCTTGTGAGATCATAAATGAATCAAACCTTTTATACCACTGTCTTGGAGATTGCTTCAAACCATAAAGCGATCTCTTCAATTTGCACACAAAATCCTCTTTTCCAGGAACTATGAACCTTTCAGGTTGGTCCATGTAAATCTCCTCCTCCAGTTCACCATGCAGAAAAGCAGTCTTTACATCTAGCTGCTCAAGCTCAAGATCATGCATAGCAACAATACCAAAGAAAGTACGAATAGAGCTATGTTTCACAACTGGAGAGAAAACATCATTATAGTCAATACCTGGAATCTGGCTAAAACCTTTTGCTACTAACCTTGCCTTAAACCTTGGAGGCTCATTAGGAGACAAACCTTCCTTTCTCTTGTATATCCACTTACAGCGGACAACCTTCTTCTGTTTAGGCAAGCGCACAACTTTCCATGTGCCATTCTTATCAAGCGATTGCATCTCTTCTTGCATAGCAGAAACCCACTTCTCGCGGTCAACGGATGTAATAGCCTCATTGTATGTAGCAGGTTCAGTATCATGCTCCACCTATTCAGCACAACTCAAAGCATAATGAGCAAGATTACACTCTTCAATTAAACGACGAGGTGGAACTATGTTACGCCTCGGTCTATCAGCAACAATAGATTCCTGTGGCTGCTGCAAAACAGTAGGTGAGTGCTGAACAACATCATCATCAATATTTTCCTCATGAGTATCATCAATAACAACATTATTATCAACAGTTTTCTGCAGGTGCTCCACCTGCACACGAACTCCCTCCTCTCCAATAGCAACAGGAGAGGGATCTGATGGCAAGCTGTCATGATACATAACGGATTCATTGAAAACAACATTCCTACTCAACAAAATCCTTTTAGTTTCAGGATTCCATAGTTTATATGCCTTAACTCCTGAACCATAACCAAGGAATATGCACTTAACAGCTCTAGGCTCTAACTTTCCATTATCAACGTGAACAAGCCTCCGGCGACGGGCCTCGCTCCGCTCCGTCAGAAGTTGACCTCTACTTTGTAGAATTTGGATCAACATATAACAGCTTCCATCCCGGGCATCCCGCGCAAAGGATAGCTGGATTTTTGGCTCGTGCCTGAAAATCAGATGTGTGCGGCGGCGTTAGAGCATCTCTAACAGATACCGCATCCCGTCCCGTACCGCAAAATAACCACCAGTTTGCGGTATGTGGCGGAAAAAGTGGCCATTCCAGATACCCTAAATTGTACCCATCCTTTTTTTTACGGTTTTCCGCAAAATGGCGTTTCCGTGCTACATTTATTCAGTTTTGGGAGACGAATATGCAGTATACGGCAAACGGAAAACGGTTGGCGGTAGGAAATATTTAGCTACAGTGGCTCCATTCTTGCCGCCTCCGCCATCACGTAGCCGCCGTTCTCCGCCGCTGTTTGGGATGGTCGTCATGGCACGAGCACGGGCAGCCAGCCGTGTGAGCGCGGGCAGAGCCGGCAATACGTACGCACACGAGTAAGCAAGCTAGCAAGAAAGAGCACGCAAGCAAGAAAGCAAGAACGCATGCGAGCTGCGCAGCCATGCGGGCAAGCACACACACATGCACGCAAGCTGTAGAGCCTCCCGAGCAAGCAAGCAAGCTAGTCGAGCTGCGCACGCACGCAAGCAATCAAGTACGTACGCCGTGAGCAAGCAACTCAAGTTGCGCACGCACGCACACCGGCTGCACCGTCATTGCCCTACCGGCCGACGCTGACCACCGCCGGGAGCTGTGGACGCACAGGAGCAGAGCAGGTGCCTGCGAGGAAGATGACCCTGCGAAGAAGATAGCAGAATATTTTTAAAATATTCTATTTTGCGGTATGCATATGCGGTATTTGTTCCGAACAGAATTTTTTGGACAATTTTTTTTTGTAGGACACCACATCCGTGTTTTGCAGTACCGCGGGGTGCGGTATCTGCAAGAGATGCTCTTAATAAGCATCCTAAATAAGGTTCCAGCATTGGCAAGGCGAGCGCTTAGATGTCAAATTTATTTAGCTCACATTATTTTTATTACCTAAGCGTCTGATTATGCGCTGTAGCATTGTGGATACTCTAAGAAATCGGTTCCTTTAAAAAGTGAGAACCGAAAATTTGCATGTCAAGATTCAGTTGGTTTTAATAAAACAGAACCGACACGCAATGACAACAAAAAAATCCGAAGGACAAAAGTTCATCACTACTGTTGTACTCCATTAACAAAAGAAAAATTGATATGC
The DNA here is from genome assembly GCA_910589775.1 of Avena eriantha. Lineage (NCBI taxonomy): Eukaryota > Viridiplantae > Streptophyta > Magnoliopsida > Poales > Poaceae > Avena > Avena eriantha. Next base: position 328,567,678 of record OU342745.1, on the reverse strand, counting down.
ATAACACTCTTTTGAATGCTAGCAACGATATTCGCAAGAAATCAGAGCATCAGAATTGGAGAATCTGACTCGATTTTCAATGCCGGTGTATTTACAAATGGCGGACAATGGAGTGGACATGAAGCTGCAATACGTTCCATTGTGTTAACCAAATCCGCTCTTTTTAGTACAAGCAAGTAGAGCAACTCTGAGTTCTAGCCACCGACCCTGTATCCTTTTTCTTAAAGAACACTTCACCAATTCAAGAAGATAATAAGCTGGACATGTGGCCAGCTACATCGTCTTTTATAAATTCTAGAAATTGGCCAAGCCAGCTTTCATGAGTTTTTTTTAGAAAAGAGTATATATTAATATCACAGGGATACCAATTACATCTAGCCTCTGCAACGCATGCCCTAACGGCTCTACGGATGTACACAGCTTAGAAAAAAGAAAGAAAAATTATAAAAAAGAAAAATCCCGCTACAGAGAACTAATCCTCGAAGCAATGACACTGACACCTCCGAACAACACCGGTAGTCCTCCACTCTAATAACAACGCCTTCAAGAAGAAAACAGTGCCCAAGCGCCGTCGTTGCCCGATCATAGGTTTTCATCCTGGAGAAAGTCCTCGCTCACAAAACAATGCCTACAACAAGGTTATTGCCATGCACAACCAGTTAAGGCCAGACCTTCGATTTTCATCCTGCAAGGTAACCAATTAAGGCCAGACCTTGGATTTTCACCCTGCAAGGTAAGACTGGGAACTCCCCTGTGTTGTCTTCCCGCACCAGCAGTCACTGCAACGAGTTCCAGATCACGCAGCCAGTTCTCCGTCGCCACAAGAACTAAAATCACCATCGCTACCCTCATATTGCCGCGTTCCTGACATTCTTCGTATCTGACTTCACCATGGCTCAAAGAATGGCACTTGGTGGGAACAAACAACAGAGCTTCGCAATGCTCTTGCTGAAACCAAACGGCCAGAAAAACAAGGTGCGCACGACCGAATACCTTCCGATCCAGCAATCTCCAGGCATGATACGCTCATGGGAGTTCGCCGGCGGAGCCTTCCGGAACCCGCCTCTCCAGACCAGATCAACGAGGGCAGACATCAAGCAGATCTTCGTCTTCGTGCGAAAGAAACCAAAGGACCACCTCCTTTATTAGATTCGACGCAGCGATCCCCACACCGCCGGCCGGTTCCCGGAGAACGGATCGAGTAGGCAATTAGGGATAGAGAGCCGTTCTAGGTCTTCCAACGGAATCCCATCGCTGGCACCTCCTCCACCAGATCGCCACCTGCTCCACGCCGGTAGAGGCCGCCGCCTCTAGATCCAAGCTCCCACGAAGCCACCGCTGGCCGGAGCCACGAAGACGTCGATGGCGAGGGGGACCCGTCCAGCGCCGGCGTTCTCCTCCCTACCGCCGCGCTGGGGCCGGGAGGCCAGATCCCCGCCGCCCCCATCACCGGCGCCGCGCACTTAGGCCGGCGGACCTCCGGGGCGACGAGAAGGGAGATGGATGAAGGGGGAGGAGGAGGAGGCGGGGTTAGGGTTTGGCCCCCTCGGTCGCCAGGAGGGGGCGACGCGAGGGGGATACCAGTCTGGTCGTCAACTATAAATATCAGGAGTAGCTTCCATGAGTAGACCATGGCAACTAAAGTGTGCCCAATATACCCTTAGACAGAGTACAAGTTGTGCTTCAGTGAAACGAAGACGCAAATGAAATAGAATTTCTCTAAGGATGGCTTCTAGAAAGGACAACTCAGAATCTACAGTAGTGACAGCCTGCTTCAACACTACATAATCAGTTTCAAAATATACTACCTCCATTCCAAAACAACTAATTTCGCTTTGTTTAGATACACACGTCTTTAAGCACTATAATGCGTAGATACATGTGTATCTAGACAAAGCGAAATCAGTTATTTTGAAATGAATGGAGTAACACTTTGACAGCCCTTCGGAGAAGCGATAATCACTGTCTATAGTATGGCTTGTGCTTCAACATGGAGAGCACCGGAATCTCTGTTCCAGCTGCAATCAGTAAACCACTTTCATTGCCAATCGTAGACCCCTGTATTAGACAATGCATTACTATTACTTTTCTAGATCACTTAAATTAGCTGACAGAAATTATGGAAAGCTGATGCATATCTATACATGATCAACTAAGAGAAATTTATGTCAAATAGAAGACACTAAACTAAGAAGAAATTTATGTCAGAACTAAGAGAAATTTATGTCATAACTAAGAGAAATTTAATGTTTGATACTTGGAAATTGATCTTGTGGCATCCGCCCGTCGTACCTTCATCGACTTCAATATACGGAGGCACTTAGACATGTCCATTCCACAAAATTTGGGTTCTGATTTTCTAGTGAAAACACGAGGTTTTCGGTATTGGAGTTGGTTAAACTAACACCTAGTATTGCAGTCATGCCGTTTGGAGGTAGAGCTACATGCTCGACCCCGTGAGCGTCACGGGGCAACCCTAGCGTCGCCGCCTCAGAGCCCCTACCCCCATCCCTCTCCTCCCCTCGCTGTCGCCGGAGGGCGTGGTCGGGCGAAGCTCGCGCCGCGCAGGCGGCGGCGGGGATGCTCCTCCTTCTCCCGCCTGGACTATGAGGTGGCGCGGGCGACCTCCCATGGCGGCGGCGTGGGCTCGGTGGTGGCTTCCGGCGGCGGGAGCGAGCTGATCTGACGGCGGCGGTTACATCGCGAGGAGGCAGTGGTGGCGCAGCTTCAGCGTCCTCTGCAAGGTCCGGCTTGTGGTGGTGGGCGGCGTGAAGCACACGGAGGCGAAAGACTATTTGGAGAGAGGTAGAGCTACATGGAGCCCAACATGCCAATTGTTTGTCTGCCTCGTAATTCTAGTTGTTTGTTCTGAGTTAAATCATGGTACATGTAATTGCATAACAAACTGCAGTACGAAGGATTATTTCATTAGTTTGTAATGTAGGCCAACATGATTGTGGAGCATTCTTTAAGAAAATGTCTAAATGCATATCTATACATGATCAACTAAGAAGAAATTTATGTCATAAACTAAGAGAAATTTATGTCAAATACGTTAAACTAATGAAAGACTGAGGCAACAAAGGAGTGCCTACGTTTTGGTTAGAAACGGAAATAGGAACCTATCACCGAATCAAATAGAAGAAGTTCATATCATGATTAAAAAAAGTTAGAAACTGCATGATTTCCTGAGCGCACACATGAATCAACAAGGCACTAAGACAACACAACTAACTGCAGAGAGATGTAAAGTAGTTTGGAAAAAGATGGTGGAAGTAAATTGGGTAAAAGGAAAACGAATATATCTAACTTAAAAGATGAAACTGTTCTCATTCAGCTCCGACTACATTCAGCTAGAACAAAACTTTGAGTCACTTTGCCTCTTCTCTAGGATACATCCTTCCACAAACAAAGATTTAAACAATTCAAACAAAAGAGAACTATCACCTTGCAAAATAAAGACAACTGATTTTCTGAATATGAAATGAGATTGGTCCTCTTGCACATTACAAAATTACAGTGAATGCATATAAGTCCCAGAAAAAAATGGTGCTTACAGAATGTTTCCATATTCTTGAGATGCACCATCAAGAATACCTTGTAGACTCTAGCTGATCCAAAAAACTAAACAAAACATTATTGGTGCATTTGAACTAAACACAAAGAAAAAGAAAAATAGATTAACTACCTTTGATCTGAAATCTAGGCCGGCGACTCTTGCAGACAGTTAGATGATAGAGAAAAATCTCATCTGAAACGAAAACTTCAGAGATGATTTTATAGAATGAGCCAGCATCAAGTAAAGCTCAGCTTACGATTTTTAAGCTTATCTTAAAGCTTCTATGAAGAAACAAGTTGCAGAATGCCTGTTACCTTGCTTTCAAAATCAGATAATTAGATAAAACTTTGAGTCACTTTGTCTCTTCTCTAGGATACATCTTCCACAAACAAAGATTTAAACAATGCAAACAAAAGAGCACTATCACCTTGCAGAAGAAAGACCACTGATTTTCCAAATATGAAATGAGATTAGTCCTCTTGCACGTTACATAATTACAGTGCATGCACATAAGTGCCCGTAAAAAATGTGCTTGAATGTTGTAATATTCCTGCGATGCACCATCAAGAATACTCCATCTATCCTAAAATATAAGGCGCCTAAGGACTGGTCAAAAGTTAAATCTTACTATGACCAAATATTTAGAAATATATATATATATACATTATGGAATGGTCACATTAATAAAATATACTTTATGATAAATCTATTAATATTAATTTCGTATTGTAAATATTTATATTTTTGTGTATAATCTTGGTTAAACTTAGAAAACGTTGACTTTTGACTAAACCTTAGGCGTCTTTTTGGGACGGAAGGAGTACATTGTAGACTCTAGCTGATCCAAAACAAAACAAAACAAAACACTATTAGTGCATTTGAACTAAACACAAAGAAAAAGAAAAATACTCCCTCCGTCTCAAAATAGATATCGGAAATTTGTTAATTTTTGGATACATCTATATACTAAATAGTGTCTAGATTTATCCAAATTTGGAGGAAGTAGATTAACTACCTTTGATCTGAAATCTGGGCCGACGTCTCTTGCAAACACTTAGACAGTGGAGGAAATTTTCATCTGAAACGGAAACTTCAAGACGATGTAATAGAATGAGCAAGCATCAAGTGAAGCTCAGCTTACGATAATTAAGCTTATCTTAAAGCTTCTATGAAGAAACCAGTTGCAGAAGGCATGTTACCTTGCTTGCAAAATCAGATAATTAGATAAAACTTTGAGTCACTTTGTCTCTTCTCTAGGATACATCTTCCACAAACAAAGAGTTAAACAATGCAAACAAAAGAGCAGTATCACCTTGCAGAAGAAAGACCACTGATTTTCCAAATATGAAATGAGATTAGTCCTCTTGCACGTTACATAATTACAGTGCATGCACATAAGCGCCCGTAAAAAACGGTGCTTGAATGTTGTAATATTCCTGCGATGCACCATCAAGAATACAGTACATTGTAGACTCCCAACCACTCCTCCGTCACCGATGCGTACAGCTGGCCGAACATCCTTCATCCCGCGCGCGGTGGTGGCGGCTGCGGAGGTTCGGCGCCCGGCGCGTGCGGAGAGGCCGATGCCAAGCTGGACGTGCCGCCGGCTTCCGGAGACGCCGGCGTCGCTTTCGCTGCCATCACGGAGGATGGCGTCCACGGCACCCCGGACATCCAGCTCGCGGTGTGCGCCACCTACGTGCATGTGTTCGTGTGTGGCGCCAGCAAAGGCGAGGCCTACTTCCGCGTGCCTCGATCGATAGCCTTCTCCTCCACCCCCGGGCCTCGCGGCATGGCCCATGTCAGCCTGGCGACCGGCGCGGTTGGCGTCATTGACAAGGTCACCATTGCCAAGGGTGCTGCGACGATTGTCTCTGTCAACCTCATCGCCGATGCCATCATCTCTGACGCGCCCGCAGCCTTCGCATCGCTCAGCTCGGTTACCGTCGTGGAGCCTGGTCTGGTTCCGTCGGGGTCGCCGGTGCATGCGGCCTACGCGGTGCCCGCACCGCCATCGCCTGATCGTGTTCCTGGAGTCTGCAATGGCGTGCCGCTCGGTGGTGCCCAGCCTGCCAATGGTCGCGCGCGAGGGCGTAAACGTGCGCTGGTGGCCAAGGCTATCGGTTCATCTGCTCCTGCCCCACGCGAGGGACTGCGTGAGAGCGTTCGCATCAAGACCAAATCCGGAGCTCAGTTCCAGTCCATCCTGTCTCGTGCTGTCCAGCGACGCAACGAGAAGGATGGCGACGGCGTGGTTCCGCGCCCACTGCCGCCTCCCTTCACGTCCCTGGAAGTCCGCGTGGTGGGGGAGGCCTGCCAGCTGCCGGAGGAGGACGTCGAAGAGGCGGTCGTGGCGGTTCCGGTGATAGCCGGTGACTCATGAATCACGCCGACGTCCGCAGGTGTGTCGGCAGTCCGGTAGTTTCCCAGTCAGGTGCTAGCATTTTGTGTCCTGTTCTAGTGTGTCCCGGGTGTACATATGGCCTTGCTGTGCTGCATGCGTGCGCTCTCTGCAGCGTGTGTTGTTGCTTTTGCTCCTGGGGCCTTGGGCCAGCATGTATAGTTCGCCGCGCTTCGACGCAGAGCGTGCCCTTGTCCACCGCTCCTTGTAGCTTCGTTGTGGGCTACACTGGTCTGTCCGGTTGTACAGCTCGCCGCGTTCCGCCGCGTGCGTCTCGCAGTGGTGCTACTCAAGGTTTTATATGGATAATGCCCTCTGAAGAAACTTGCCATCGCTTTCTGGAACGTGCGTGGCGTCAACGACGACGACAAATGCCTCGATGTTAAGCGAGGGCTATCGGCGCAACCTCTCGACCTCATATGTGTGCAAGAGACCAAGCTGAGAGACCCCCCCCTGTTCGAAAGCTTCCTCCTTCCTCCCTCCCGGCTTTGGCTCGTTCGTGTTCAAGAGCTCGCAGGGCGCATCGGGGGAGCTACTCACCGCGTGGCGCGCATCCTCCTTCTCACACATCAGAGATGAGCACCGCACCCACTCGCTCACCTCATTCTTCGAATTTGTCATGGACGGGACGCAGTTCGCTGTCACCAACATCTATGCTCCCCTGTGCCCCGGAGCTCCGCTCCGATTTCCTCGGAGAACTACGCGTTGTGGCATCCGGCGTTGCGGTTCCCTAGATGATCCTCGGTGACTTCAACCTCACGAGGTGCGAGGAGGACAAGAACACCGAAAATTTTGATGCCTCTGCCGCGTCCTCCTTCAACGAGGTGCTCGACGACCTCCTGCTGCAAGAACTCCCGTTGCTTGATCGGCGGTACACTTGGTCTAACGGCCGTGCTGTGCCCACGCTGGTTCGCCTCGACCGGGCCTTCATTGACCCTAGCTGGGAACATGTGCTCTTCAACACCCGCCTCCGCTCGCTCGTCTGGACAACCTCAGATCATGTGCCGTTGCTAATCGAGGCGACGTCGCGCGCGCCGGTTGGCGCGGTCTTCAGGTTTGAACGAGGATGGGCTCACTCTGCCATTTACTGGGCTGAAATTTGTGCGACGTGGGCTGACCCCAGGAACCGGCTCCCCTCCGCGGGGCGTCGCCTAACCAAATCCCTCAAATGGGCTCGCGCCGTTTCAAAGAAATGGGCCCGCGCCAAGAAGCGGCCGCCCGTCGTTGTTGCCAGCTGTCGATCAGTGATTGATGTGCAGGACCGCCTCGAGGAACTCTGCCCCCTCGCCCCTCATGAGCAGCTGCTCCGCACCACGGTTAAGCGGCAACTCTTCCGCGTGTACAAGCAGCTGGATGCATACTGGAAGCATCGTTTCTCCTTCAAGCTCTGCAAGCTTGGAGACGACAACACTGCCTTCTTCCATGCTGGTGCGTCGGCAAGGCTGCGTCGCAATCAGGTCAAGGTCCTTCATTCAGATGGTGTACCTGTGACATGCCATGCAGGCAAGGAGCGCATCCTGGGCGAGTTCTACACGAGGCTACTTGGGGAATCTTCTCCTCCGTCTTGGCCCCGCCCTCCCGGTTCATTGCTTGACTGCGTGTCCGGCCTTGGCACACTGGAGGAGCCCTTCTTGCTCGGTGAGCTCCGGGACGCGCTGTGGGCGATGAGGCTAGACAGTAGCCCCGATCCCGACGGGTTCGGCCCAGCCTTCTTCCGCTGCTTCTGGTCCACTGTCTCCGCGGATCTGCTGGCCTTCCTTGATGAGTTCTACCACCATCGTGCGCAGCTTGACGGCCTTAACCGATCTTACATTGCGCTTTTGCCCAAGACTGCGACAGTGGTCACTGCGGATGGTTTCCGACCCATCTCCCTCCAGAACTGTGTGGTGAAGCTAATCACAAAAATTCTGGCCACACGGCTCCAACGGTTCATCGAGGAGTTGGTCGCGTACGAGCAGACGGGGTTCATTCGTGGCAGGTGTATCACTGACGGATTTTTGTATGCCACCGAGCTAGTACAGTGTTGTCGTCTTCAGGGTCCCTGCCGTGGCCTTGAAATTGGACTTCCGCAAGGCCTTCGACTCGGTGAACTGGGAGGCCCTTGACACCATTCTCCGAGCCCGTGGATTTGGGGACCGATGGTGTACTTGGATCCACATCCTCCTTGACACTGGCAAAGCCACTGTGCTGCTCAACGGCGTTCCTGGGCGGTGGATTAAATGCAAAAATGGGCTGCACCAGGGGGACCCGCTCTCCCCATACCTGTTTTTGATTGTTGCCGACCTCCTACGCCAGCTGATCTTGAAGGACATGGATGCGCATCGGCTCCGCCACCCCCTCTCAGACGACCTACCCTGCCCTGTCGTTCAGTACGCCGACGACATGTTGCTTTTGGTGCGCGCCGACCCCTGCCAGCTTCGCCGCCTTCGCGACATCCTGCACGAATTCTCAAAGGCGACCGGACTCACCATCAACTTCCACAAGAGTGCTTTCGTGCCGATCGGTGTACCGGACGCCGAGGCCCTGCACCTGGCTGGCATCCTGGGATGCCCCGTGTCCTCCTTCCCCCAGACGTACCTTGGCCTCCCGCTCTCCGATTGGAAGCTCCCTGCATCCGCGCCGGACTTCTTAGCCGTCAAGATCGAGCCCTGCATCCCGCCATGGCAGGTTCGTGCCACCTCGCTGGGTGCCAGATTGACGCTCTCGACGTCGGTTCTCTCCGCCCTTCCTGCTTTCGCTATGTCAGCACTACGGCTGTCCCAGGGGACCATAGCCAAGATGGACCGTCCCCGTCGCGGCATGTTGTGAAGTGGGATGACGTCCTACTCTGGCGGCTCGTGCCAAGTCTCATGGGAGGTCGTGTGCCGTCTTAGATCGGACGGAGGTTTGGGCGTCGTCGACCTCTCCCTGCACAACACGTGCCTCCACCTCAAGAGGCTGCACGTCGTCCTCTCTGGGCAACGCACGCCATGGGCTGACTGGGTCCGATCGAACTACCTATGCGCGCACCCTGCCCCGTCGACCCCAGCTTGGAAGGTCTTCTCGTCACTCCTGCCCCTATACCGCGCTATCACTTCTGTCCGCGTGGGGCACGGGCGCTCCGTGGATCTCTGGGAGGATAGCTGGATATCGTTGGGTGCGCTCTCGGCGGCCTTGCCTGCGGCCTACTCCCACATGATCCGCCTTGCCGGGTCGGTCGCCGATGCCCTCGCTGACCGTTCGTTGGTGCTCCACACTCATGCCAGGATCTCTCCTGCCGCGGACGCTGAGCTTCGCATGCTCCATGGCGCGCTCGACCACCTGCTTGGGCGCGCCTCAAATGCCGACGACGAAAGATCCTTGGCGTGGGGCGGAAGCGAGAGTTTCAGCGCTGGTGCGGTGTACAAGATGTTGAAGAGCTCTGGATGTGTCACTCCCCTCCATGACCTGAATTGGGCTGGTTTCACGCCACTCAAGGTCAAGGTATTTGTGTGGATCCTGCGGCATGGCAAGACACGCACGCGTGCCCTCCTGAACCACATCGGCTGTTTGAGCACTGATTCGTGCCCCTTCTGCCCCCGTGTGCCGGAGACGCTCGAGCACCTCTTCTTCACTTGTCCCCGCCTCCGTATCTTCTGGCGGCGCATGCTTGGGCCCCGTCGGTGCCCCCTGCCCACGACTGTCGACGTGTCCTGGACTTTGCTCCAGGCCAGCAATCCAGCGTGGATCCCTTCCGTGTGCAGCACCGTCCTTTCCGGGCTCCTTTGGGTCATCTGGAAGACTAGGAATCGGATGGTTTTCGAGACCGTTCGCCTCCCCCTTTCGGCGATTCTCGAGCAAGTCGTCGTGCACCTGCGGCTTTGGCGGGTTAGGGTTCCACCCCGTGTTAGCTTCGAGTGCGTGGAACAATGGTGTGTGTCCCTCTTAGCCGGGGTGTAAATCACATTCCCTCCCACCGTCGAGGGGGCGCCTCATTTAAACGTCCCCCCTCCCTCCCCCCTTAAAATTGTAATTCCTCCCCATAGGCGCCTGTCGCCCCTTTTAATGGAAATTTTCAGGTGGACAGTTCGCCCCCTGTTGTTGTCGCTCAAAAAAAAAACTAAACACAAAGAAAAGAAAAATATTCCCTCCGCCTCAAAATAGATGTTGAAAATTTGTCAAATTTTGAATACATCTATATACTAAATAGTGTTTAGATTTATCCAAAATTTGACAAATCTGTGACATCTATTTTTAGACGGAGCAAGTAGATTAACTACCTTTGATCTGAAATCTGGGCAGACGACTCTTGCAAACACTTTGACAGTGGAGGAAATTTTCATCTGAGACGGAAACTTCAAAGACGATCTAATAGAATGAGCAAGCATCAAGTGAAGATAAGCTTACGATATTTAAGATTATCTTAAAGCTTCTGTGAAGAAACCAGTTGCAGAAGGCCTGTTACCTTTGCTTGCAAAATCAGATAATTAGATAAATCATACTAATGTTATGCAATTATTCTCCGCTCATATTTCGCCTTGTATGCTGTTGTGGAATGCGGGTATATTTTCTTGAGCAACTTGATCAAGACAAAAGGCTGCTGGCCAAAACTGGTTCTGCTAAATAAAATATAATGAACCGTGTTGCTAAGTAGGACTTTAAAATGACCACCGATTCAACTGTATTTTTTGATCTGATGCAAGCAATTGCACATCGTGATAGATAGTTAGAGCAAGTTCAATAATATAGCCGGTTGTTGGCTATAGGAAGCTCTATAGCCAATATGTACAATAGTTGGCTACAAAAATGTACTACTTAATTAATATGTGGCCCACATGTCACTCTTATAAAGTGCATAGGAGCACGTACTAGAACTGGCTCTTAACTTACAGCTGGCATGCATTCTCTCTCCTCCTCTCTCTTCTACCTTATCCAAACTATACTATTTTATTTTTTATAGTCAGCTATCCAAACTATACTATTTTATTTTTTATAGCCAGCTGACTGTATGTTATTGTACTTGCTCTTAGAGAAGATCTCAATCGAAGGCATGGTGCACGGCGAGAGCATGGTCGCGACCAGATGCAACCTGCTTGTCGTGAGAGGAGACCCATAAGAACGGATTGCGGCAGGCTGTACCTGCGCGCAGGCGCCGGATTGCAATGGAGAGAAGCAAAGTTGGTCATGAGCACGAAAGAGACGCTAAACCTGATCTCGCAGCGGATCAACATGAAAACGATCGACATGTTGAGGGGCCATGTCGCGTGGGGAAGCCGACGGTGGGGTGGCGCAGGTCTCCCGACTCTTGTGGGGCAGCGGCCGGCAGGGCGGGAGGAAGCTAACGGCGTGGATATGGGTCGTCTGGTCGGGGCACTGGTGCTGCGGCGCCCAGAAGCTCGCTATAACCAGATCTGGCGTGGTGGCAGGGGTCCTAGGGAGACGTTCTGTGGTGCGGAGTCCCTAGGGAGCAGCTGAGTATTAACAGGGATCCTGCCTCAATCTATTTTTGGATAGCTGCATTAACATGAGGAATTCCCTGATTAGGGTGATTTTGGCAACTAAAACTTAGACTGATAACCTGATATGGAAGGAGATGGTTACCATGAAAAGCGATCCGACGGTTTGGATTTTTCCAATGTTTGATGTTGGCGATTTGATGGCTAAGATTGTGCCAATGTTTGATGCGACATACAATCACCAACTCCCTTTTTTAATAGTATAAAAAAATAGCACACCATTATAATACCTGAAAAAATATACAACATAACATCATTTTCCGCTGACAAATAAATAAATAATAAGACCGTAATTTTCTTTTACACCATATCAAGCCGTTTGTTAAATCACCTCTAAAACGGCCGTTTGTTAAATATCTACATGTTTATTTATTTTAACATTTTAGTAAATAATTTTTACTTTTGGTGTTAATTGCTTACACATTTTGTTTCGTTTCTTTTGTCCTAACCCCATTCACATTAGTTTTATTCACTGTAAAGAGGTAACCATGGAATAAAATATAACGATACATTTAAAAGCTAATAACTGAAATTCCTCAAAAGGACAATGATCTCAACATGAGTCATAAGGAAAATAGTTTATAATATTTTCTTTTGTCCAAACAAGATCATCGACGTTAGATAGTAGTTAATTGGAAATTTTTTCATAAGCGCTTACGTGTTGCCCATTAGATGTTTACCATTTTATAGTGAAAATTAACTAAAAGATTCTAATAAAAATGGGGCCCATCTCTAATGAAGTTTACTGTGTTTTCTATTATCTATGTCGACATTGCTAGTTGTCAGGCTTAATCTTTATTCTCTTCACACATGCTTGAATGTCAAAAAGGAGGGTTTTAACCGGTACGTACGAGGCCTCCAGGGAAGCGACCAGACTAAAAATCCATCTAGGGTTTCCGGCGATTTTTTTTAATTAATACACACTTTTAATTAATTTGACAAGTGTTGCGCGAATTTAGCAATTTACAATCTAGGCATTTGTCGTCGACGGTCACGCCGAATGCAACGATTTGGCGACAGGCAGACCGAGAGGTCCATTCGGTGTGGGCCTAGCCGAATAAAAATTGATTCGGCGTCGCCGTGACCGAACGCATGTGGTGGCGGGCCCGCTCTGACCGAGTGCTGCAATCGGCGACAGCCTGGCCGAATGGGCCACTCGGCGGCAGCGTGGCCGAAAGCATCCAAAGAGGACCACGCCGCCGCGCGAGCCTGTCCCGCCTTCTTTCTCGCGTCGTTCTTGCTCCCTGCCCCTCTCTCTCCAGCCGACGAACACCTCTATTTTTTACACCATTTTTCTCAGATTCGGCCCAGATTAGCCACTAAATATTCCGTCTAAAACCACTATAGAGATAGGGGAACCCCAATCTACTGATGGGTTAGCTCAGGACTCGATTTGGTGGTGGATTTTTGGAGGAATGGTGGTGGTGCTGGGTGGAGCAATGGCAATGGTGGTGCTGCGGTGGAGCTTGGAGCTGGGTCGTTTGTGAGCTGCACTGTACTGCTTCTTTGGTGAACCGAGCCTGTTGTACCGAGTGGCTTCTCATGCTTCAAGGGTAAAATCCAACCCCTCGTTAATCACAGTTATTGTATATGGTTATGCGGCTACTTGGTCTGTGGTTAGGAGGCTATTAGAATAGTTAGGAGGATTTTAGTATATTATTTAGAATATTTGCTGATAGTTGTACATAGTTTTATTTAGAATAGGTGGATTTGTAGAAAAATTGGTAGGTGGATTTGTAGGAATATTAGCCAGACTATTATTTAGAATATTTGCGGATAGTTGTACATAGTTTTATTTAGAATAGGTCAATTTGTAGAACGATTTGGCAGGTGGATTTGTAGGAATATTAGCCAGACTATTAGTATATTATTTAGAGTATTTACGCACTGTCGATAATTAATTATTTAGATTGTTTTTTTTATGTCAACAGAGATGTCGAATGTAGTGAAGTTCGTGTTTTACTATGGTCCTGATAATATCCAATACTATGAATATGGAGCAAATTTGCGTGAGTTTCATTTTACGGAGTTGGATTTGACTGCTCCTCAAACCTGAAGTGTTAGTCAGTTGAAGGAATGGTTGACGGACTGTTTAGGATATAATCTCGAAACATACACCGTCAGTGTCCAAGCATTGTGGACAAAGTCTATCAAGAACATTTTCTGGATTTTGAAGGATGTAGATCATAACAGAGATTGGTTTAAATGGTTAAAAGGTTGCCAGGACAGTCAGATACACCCTGTTGCACTAGTGCTTCCTGTCTTGAAGGAGATCAATCCGCAAGCATTGGAAGGTGGAGACGGTCTTGGCCATAGTGTTCACTACTAGGAAACAGCCCATCTGTGGCGCATGGAAATGGGTCTTCTGTGGCGCATACCCTAATCCCCACTGTTACCTCGCCACTGATAACTACTTCCTGTGGCGCATTTCTTCATATGCGCCATAGGAAGAACTTCTGTGGCGTATTTACGTATATGCGCCACAGAAAGCCCATGCGCCACTGGCTATATAATTATATGCGCCACTGATTGCGTAACACGTATTCGCAGTAAAATACTTTCCTGGTGTATAATCAGGTATTTATACAGGATTTATACAGTATTTATTCAGATGAGTATAAAATATATTGCACAAGTAGTAGATGCATGAAAACCGACATATATATAATACAAATACTTAGAGCCCGATCGAGATACATATATAGTGTCAAGTGCCAAATTTTTACACAAGCGTCGAATACAAAGTTCATATCATCTCACATTACAAATATAAAGTGGCCACCGTCGTCTACACTAGGATCAAATAGAATACAGCTGTGATAATGGTGAGCAAGAGCATTAGCCCGACCAATATCTTCATCAGGTTCTTCTTCCACAAGTGGTTCCTCCACTTGGCTATCGCCTCCTCTCTAGTCGCGTATCCTTTGTAGATGTTCCCGTTGAACTTGTTCACTTGTTTGTGACAATCCTCCCACTCCTCGTAGACTCCTAGAACCCTACCCATGTACACCACATACCACCTCGTCGCCATCTCTATAGATGACAAGACATATTAGTAAAAATACAACGAAAAGAATGAATAAAGGGTTCACATCAATATATATATATATATATGTTCACAGAATATAAAACAAAGGATCCATAAACCTAAAAGATAGATCATCATAGAAGCAATAAGTTCAACGACAACACGACCACAAGGTAGTTTAAGTCTAACAAAAATGATCATTTCGATCACGAGATAGTAAAGTTTTATGACACACACACTAATACAGCATGCGTCCATCAAGAATATACACACACTGGATCATGCTAGAGGCACACATCAATCATGATGAAGACTTCCTCTTCTCGCTCGGCTTCGAGAACGGTAGATAGCCCTCTTTCGTCATCCACGTCCTTGTGTCTCCCTGCTTACAGATGCGTTCTTCGATCTCCCTCTTACTCAACCCTCTGCCTTGTTGTAGGGCACCCCCCTTGTGTTGACATATTCAATGATGATTTCCGACAACTTCATCTGAATGTGATGGAAGTCTTTTCTAAGATCAGCATCATCCATTTTCGCCAAAGTTTCAGCCCATCCTCGGAGACTAGATGGCAGGGTTAGGTTCTGGCAATCCCGAACATAGCCTTTAAGGTGATGGAGGACGTAGAAGGCCTCCTTGGCACCAGTAGTCGACTTCTTGACGCAGGGGAACTCGAGCACGTGCTTGAACACGTGTTTGCCATCCTTGATACATTCCCCTATCTACAAAGGTGCATCCCTTCTTGGTGTAGCCCTCGAGAGCCTCATTGAAAACACCCCTTATTCTGGTGTATTCTTTCTTCTTCGTTAAACTCCCTGAGTCGAAATACGTGGCTAGTGAATACCTCAGGGCAAGGACGATGAGTGTGCAGTATTTGTCTTTGTGCAACACAATTGAAACGGAATGTTGGAAAAAGAGCAAAGGAAGAAATCTATAAGAAATGCATATTTTACGGTGGCGATGAGCGAGTGTGTGTACTTACTCGGGAAAGAAAGGCAAAAGAAGTGTGCCTTCCTCTTGTTGTCCACCATGAACTTCTCAAGGTACGCCGTCGCCTTGGTCCGTGTCTCTGATCCTTCGACCAACTAGCTGTCTCGCATGTAGTAGGGATCCACTATCGCGATTTCCGGGGTCCTCTCTCTCTTGATCGTGATCGCCAGATTGAGCGCGTATAGGCGGACCAAGTTATAGTCCAGCCGTTTCATGAGAAACAGCTTGAATATGTCGTTGAATGCTATGAAGAATATATCCGTGGGGGGTTCATCGACGAAGCCCACGTCCAATGGTACCTTGGCCGTGAAAACCGGGTAATTTGGATCTTCGTCTTTAAGAAGGAGGCCCTCTAGTGTCTTGACACCCTCGTGCAAAGTTAACATGGCTCCAACCGCAATGTGGATCATATCCGGAGTCAATATCGGATCACCAGCTACGTGCACTCGGGGCAAGCCATATTGTGTGGATGGTACGACGACGGCGTCCTGACCCCGGATCCTCTTCAGAAGAGGCTGGCTCGCACCCTTCTTCTTCTTATTATTATTATTACCTCTCTTCCTATAGTGCTTCTTCTTCACAACAGTGTCAACCACTGCCATCTGCTCATCCGTCGCCTTTCGGAGTGTGTTGGGGCTGAAAACCAATCCCGGTTTCTCTTGTGGTGGATTGGCGGCCGGAGGCGTCTCTTGAGAAAGACCATGGAAGACCAGGCACTGCGTGCATGTATTGGGCCGACCAGCTTGATGATCGTCGCGAGCTGTGAAGGGTTCTTTATCCACAGAAGGCATATACAATCCTTTGGCGGCGCAGGTGTTGATGAAGTCGTCAACGTTGACCAATTCATGATCATCTTCATGGGTGCCATCATGTGGTGGTGGTAGCGGGGGCGACGGTGGTTGCGGCACAACGTCTTTGCCATGTGGCGGTGTACACGCTGCCAAGAGTTGATGGTGATAGCTGGTGGTGGTAACGACGGCGGCTACTAGCTTCCAAGGTGGTGGCCGGGCGATCGGTCGAGAGGTGGCGCTAGTGCTCCCCCCCGCAAGACGAATCTGGGTCTTCGGCCATGTCAAGGGCCAGTTGTAGCATTCCCCAAGGGTCTTGTGTTCGTCAGCTCCCTGAGGTTGAAAGGGGGGTCCATGTCATCGCACCCTGGCAACACCCGAGCCAACCTGACCCTCACCACGTCATCATCCATTGGATTGTTGTGCATCGTGCGGCTCACCGGTTGTATAAGAGTGCCCTTGGCAACATCCTTCAACTCGCCACTAACATCTTTAAGCAGGAGTACGCAAGAAGTGTCCTGAGGCAAAAACATGTTGTTGGGCGTCATGAGATGGTAGTAGTCATGCATCAAAGGCATAAAGGAGATGACGTGCACTAACTAATTAGTTACCTTGGTGATGGCGTGGATCTCGGCTAATGTAGAGATACGGCCGATGCCGGCGGCCGGCCTATCATCATCTGCAATCTCCCGCTCGGGTGCCTCACGAAGCACCACCGCCGTCGGCTGCGCCTTATTGGTATCTTTGGCGGGAGGGGGCATCGGTGTGACCAAAACGAGCGGCTGCGTCCCAACATTGACGGCTGGCGGGGTCACCATGTCCAGCGACACGGTAACATTGATGCCCGAGTTACTGCCGCTTAAGTTGGGCAGATGTATCGGCCCCTGTCGACCTCCCGCATTCCAAGCAGTAAGCCCCTCGAAAAACTCAGGGGGAATCATCGAGCGGAGCTTCTCTTCCACTAACTTGTCTACCGTTTTCTCGTCCACCGCCTTCTCCTCCAGTGTCTGCACCTTCATCTTTAGCTCTGCAACAGCGGCTTTATCCTGGTTCTTCCTCTCCCTTCTTTTCTTGGCGTCCTCTTTGTAGTACTCCTTGAACTTCATGCTCGTACCGAAGCCAAACACACGGCCAACTGAGGACGGTGACAACCCCTTGTCCCTCTTCTTATAAGCATTGGCCGCCCTGTTGAAAACCGTGTCCCACGGCTCCGTCGAATCTTGGGACGACTCTGTGGCAGTAGCGTTCAGTTCCTCCTCCTGCAGAGACAAGGAAAGGTGAACCCATTTAGATTCTTGGCTTCATTATTTTAATTAGAACGCAATAGACTTGAGATCGGCGATAAATTCCTTACCAGCTTCTTCTCGAATTCCTTCACCTCCGGATCGTCGGTGATGAACTCTCCTATTTCCTTGTCCAGGTAGTAGTGGGCCCGAACAAATTGCCTAAGCTGCAAGTCCGTGATTTTAAGCCAAGGGTTGTCTTTACCAAGGCGTTCAAGCTCGGCGTCCTCCTTGTCCCAAATGGCCTGTTTCCCCCTGTAACCGCCGCTTCCAAGGTGGTGGTTACCTATGTTTTGTTCCCGCATACTCCTTCCCCATTTAGTCCATTTTATAGCGTCAGTGGTAGCTATATCCACCTTGAATATCTTAAACTCCTCTTCATCGAGCATCAGATTTTTCTTACTAATAACCTCCCAGCTTTCACCTTTGTCAATGCTATTCTTCACCCGGGTTTTCCAGCTGCTCAAGGCGTTGCTCATCTTCGTGAGGGCTAGTTTGTTCACCGGGTTCTTTCTCTCGAGGTTTCTAAACCACTCTGGGAATCTGTATCGCTTGTGAAGCTTCTTAAGGAGGTTATCGAACAAAGCTGCATTGTCAGCATGTCTGATGTACTTCGTGTTGATCGACATGCTTTTCGGGACGATGCACCCGAGTTGCAGGCAGTACCCTTTAGCAATCGCCTCTGGCGCAATGGGTAGGCCACTTTCTGTGACCTCAGTGAACTCATCACAGACGGTGGCGAGCACTGGCACCTTCCGCTCCTTCTGTTCCTTCTTCTTCTTCTTATTCTGAGAAGCGTCTGGGTTGCCGCTACCGCCATCCGTGCGCTCACCGCCATCGGTGGTGTCATCCTCTTCGCCGTCGCCTTCACTAGTTCCATCGTAGTCGTCTTCGTCCCCCTCGTAATCAGGATCTCCGCCCTCATTGGCCCCAACAGCTCTGGCGACGGTCGCCTCCTCCTCCGGTGGTGGTGTCATCCTCATCGCCTCCTCCTCCTCCTCATCCTGTTGGGACCCCCGCCAGAATGACTGGTTGGCCTGTCTAGCTTGTTCTTCAACGCTGATCATGTGCTTAGAAGGGCCAGACTCCTTGTTGCCCGACATGTTTGCACTACTCTATTTAAAAGAGGCAAAAAGTTAGCACAAATCTCGGCCGAAAAATTCGGCATGACCTTTGCTAATTTTTTGACCTAGGAGTGCCCATTTCTCAACCGAAACGGAAGTGAATCGACACTTCGGGAGAAATGGGCAACTCAAATGAAATCCCTGCAAGACAAAACACCCCATCCCTATATTGACAGCCCCATGCATTGACCCCAACATCATCATCCATGCAGCCCCATCCATCATTCACGCAACAGTATAACATATACATGTATAAGAACTTAAAAAACTTAAAAGGGTACACCAAATAATATATAAGCAGTATATATACCAGACATGTGCTTCTACTGAATGAAAACTGAGTATCAGTTATAGTACACAAAGACACACACATTCTCTCTTCTTCTTGCACACACACAGGCTATCAAGTTATAGTACACACACTTTACCTTGCATAGTTCAGTAAAGGGGATTTTTTTATCTAGCGGCAGTACACATACACAATCATGATGCTCCTGATGGATTTCACCAAAGCAAAGTTGGGTTGTAATCCATTCATTCATATTTGGGTCAAAAAAGAAAGAAAGACAGAGAACAGTACAACAGTTGTAGTAAAAAAAGCTGAACATCACAAGTGTCGTAGCAATAATCATCAGGAAACCAGGGGCATAGAAACAAACATACATAGATGTTCTTGGGAGCACTAGAAAGGGAAGCACGAAATTCTCTATGGATAGTGCAAAGGAAATAAAGTAGTCTGCAAAGTATCCAAGACATTTCTTAAAATGCTAAATAACACAGACCAGATTCACACAATATATGGAACAGTAAAAAAATAACAGTTGAATGAAATATATAGTGTAACAGAAGTGAAGAAGGCACCTAACTAAAAGTCTAAAAGGATCAACACAATATGTTAGAGTAAACTAGAAAGCTTGGTATGCTGAAAAGGGGACCCTAGTAGTTGCAGTTAGAGATGCATGTTTGAAACCTTTAGGGTACCATCTATTTTAGTCTAGTTCAAACAAATGAACTATTTTTCTCAAAACATTATGATCTATGAAAATTTAGTTTATTTTTTTGTACTAAAGAGGGTAGAGGGTACCCTAAAGGTTACCCACTTGCATACTTAGTTGCAGTCCTAGTGTACTTAGAACTCTAGAACTACAAGTAACCCAGGCCCTTGATAATTCAATCATCAAATTTAGAACCTGATTTACATGAATGCACTGAATTTAGCATGCCTAGTAGAGTGTTATTCAGTACTCTAAGTTCAATATGTACAGTGCAGTATTGAATATATTACTGTCAAGCAAAACCTGGTTTATATGAATGCAAGGCCTAGATCATTCTTGCAGCTTCCTAGTATTAAACTAAGCTCTGATTTGATCACTACCAGTTTGATGGTGAACACGAGTATTTTATATTGCCCAAGTAATAAGCTCAGTATGCAAGGAACAAAATAATCACAACTCTCAACCTTGTATTTCTTAACAAAGTAATATGCTCAGTATGCAAGGAGACATGTAGGTATCTTGGTGTCTAGAGCATCTGCCCATGTAGGTATCAACCATCGACACAAACCAGCCACACCCTCAAAGATAAATTCAATAGAATGAAAGAGAAAGAATTATTCGAAAAAAATGTAACTTAACAAAGACATGAACTGAACCCTGTTTGCTGAAGCACAATTGGTGTCTGTACCAGGAGGATTTCTCTTTAGCAAAGCAGAGAATATAACAGAGAGGATTTTAACAAGTAGCAGCACAAGTGCACATGATGTTAGTGGATGGTGGAATCCTGGCGCACTAGCTAGGTGACAAGGACGATTACCTACAGTTGCAACCGCGCCGCGCCGCACTAAACTAAGCTCTGATGCAAGCCCTAGATCATTCTTGCAACTTCCTAGTTTTAAACTAAAATTCACAGAAGTATTCTTGCAATCTGAAAATTGAGTAGAGCATTCTTGCAGAGAGGGGGAAAAGAAGAGAGTAGGTAGTGTACCTGCGGATGGGGAGGTGGACGTCGACGGGGGGTGGCGGCGGTGCTCCTGCTGCGGACGTTGTAGGCCACCTCCTCCTAGGTCGTAGGCGAGGCGGGGCGGGCCTCCTCCTCCACGGGCTCCGGAGCGGCGGTGGTGGGCCTCCTCCACCTAGGTCGCAGGCGGGGCGGGGCGGGCCTCCTCCTCCACGGGCTCCGGCGCAGCGGTGATGGGGCTCTCCTCCACGACGGCTCTCCTCCTCCACGGGCTCTCCTCCACGGCGGCTTCGGCGGCGAGGGCGATTAGCTAGGGTTTGCGCGCGGGCGAGATGAGGGAAAGAAATGGAGAAGGTAGCAGGGGAGGCCGAACCGTTTATTTGGCTAAGTGTGAAAGTTCTGTGGCGCATTCCTCTAAAACGTGCCACTGAATTTACAAATTCTGTGGCGCATTACTATGTATGCGCCACAAAACTTTTGGGCATAGTCCAAAACAAAGTGGCATCGTAGTTTGACAATATCAGCTACATGTCCTAGTGGTCTTTCTCGCCAGCTTTGAACCTGGGGCAGCCATGTCCGAATCCTGGCTGTCAGACTTTTTTCCCTTTAAAAAAATATTTTATTTATTAAAAAAAGCAAGAACCTATACACACGTATGCATATTTATTCAAAAAAGCAAGAACATATACACATGCACACTTATCAAAAAAACCTCCCGAATCATATCTATATGTGCTTGTCACACACAAATGTGAATTTGTATACCCACACGAAAATCACGTGTATGTTTTAGTCTCTAACTAATATATATTTGCGAGCACACATGTGAATTAATACTCAAAAAAGTCACACTAATATCACATTATACCCACACGAATTAATACACCAAAAGGTCACATAATTGCTAGTGTCTCTTCACAATCTTCTTGCCCTTTTTCGCCGTGGTTGAATACTTTAGCCCATGCACTTTGAGATTTCTTCTTGTGAATGGACAACCTTTAGTAGGCAGTGTGGTCTTCCTTCTTACTTTAGTAGTAGTAGGCATGTCGAAGTACTTATCGAATTCCTCTTCGATCTTCGGGTCGCCGTTTTTGTCGAAGTTTTGCTTGTTGGCGGCTCCTTCCATTCCAATGATGCTCCTCTTGCCCCTCCTAACTACAACACGGTTGGGCTTTGACGGGCCGGTAATAAAAAAGCATTGATCAACTTGGCTAGCGAGTACCCAAGGCTCATTTTTGGCGGAGGCGTTCTTCGTTGATTTGGCATCTAGTATAACCATTGTGGTGAAATAGCGGCCTTCTTTTTCCACGTTCTTGGCCCATCTAACACGGAACATCGGTATGATCTCTCCATAGTAGTCGAGCTCCCATATCTCCTCGATCCTTCTGTAGAATCTTTCCATCACAGTAGTCTCGTCATTAGCAAAGGATAACATAGTTACTCCTGAGTTTTGATATTCACTATTCTTGTACTTTTCCTTGGTGTAGAATCTGTAACTCTTTATGTCGTATGACTGATAGGTCCTTAGGTTGTGCCCTGGGCCCTGTGACAAGGAGCATATGATTTTTTGATCTTCCGTAGAAGGCATCTGTGGGGGATTGTCCAGTTGCCTTTTCTTGAACCAACCCGTGAAGCTGGAGTTGTGCTCTCTGGTTACGTCTCCCTTCTTCCTCGGCTGGCCCTGGTCGACGTACTCCTGCTCGATTAAGCTTCTATGCTCTTCGACCCAAGGGTCGACCACTTCAATGTGTTGTAGCGCGACTCGGTGTTCCCTTTCAAAATAAGTGCGTCGACCATCAATGCCGACATGCAGTGAGCGACAGCCCTCGCAATGACCATATCCACCGAGCCTGCCGAGGTGCTTCTTTGTGGGTATTCCAACATCCTCGTTCTCGGTGGTTAGATAATTCTGTCAAAAGGAGATGCACTCGTAGATTAGAAAGCCCTTGGCTATGCTTCCATCTGGACGAGACCTATTGCGAACGAATCCTTTGATGACACCGTTTAGCCTTTCAAACATCATCATGTTGTGCAGGAATGTCGGCCTGAGCTGGATGTTGTCGTCCACGACATGTACAAGCAGATGCACCATGATGTCGAAGAATGCGGGCGGGAAGTAAATCTCAAGCTCGCATAGTATCATCACGATCTCTTCCTGTAGCCTGTCGAGCTGCTTCACACCGATCGACTTCCTAGATATGACGTCAAAAAAGTTACAGAGGCCAAACAACGTCTCACGGACATGCTCGTCCATTATCCCACGGATCGCAACGGGGAGTATCCGCGTCATCAGCACGTGACAGTCGTGAGACTTCATACCGCTGAACCTCTTCTTCACCACGTCCATATATCTGCTTATCTTCCCCGAGTAACCATGAGGAACTTTCACTCCTAAGAGGCACCTGAAAAACTGCTCAAGCTCCTCCAGACTCAGAGTGAAGCAGGCAGCGCGAAGCACCACCTCATTCTTCTTAACTCTTTTGCGGCGACCTTGAGTCCCTTCCATCTGATCATCATCATCATCATCACTATCAGGGTACTGAAGATCTTTCTTTATGCCAAGCAATTTAAGGTCCTTTCTTGCTTTTGGCCCATCCTTGGTCCTCTCCGGCATGTTCAGTAGAGTGCCAAGCAGACTCTCGGTAATGTTCTTCGTGATGTGCATTACATCGAGGCTATGGGGAGTGTGAAGGACCTTCCAATACGGCAGGTCCCAGAAAACATACCTTGCTTTCCATACACCCAACGGCGGCTTTGTCCTCGGTCGTTTTTTCCAGGTGCAGGGCAATCTACCCAATTATTCAAAAGCTCCTCGATTTCTTCGCCGCTCCTCGGACGCGGGGCTCTTTCGAGCTCGTCCTTACCATTGAACAAGTCACCACGTTTTCTCCACGGGTGATCCATGCGGAGCCACTTTCGAGTACCTTGGAACACGGTTTTCGAAGACCCGAGATCCCTTGGTAGCTGGAGATGCGGTGTCTCATCCATGCACTTGACGCATGCATTGTGTCCGTGGTTCACCTGGGCCGATACATATGCATAACCAGGATAGTCCTGCACAGTCGTGAGCAACATGACTCTCAGATGGAAATATTCTTTAGTGTAGGCGTTCCAAGTACGGGCCGACGTCTCCCACAAGCTGTCTAACTCGTCTCTCAATAGCCCGAGATGAAGATGCATATCGATACCTGGTTGTTTCGGCCCCTGAATAAGAATGCTCATGTGTACATACCTTTGCTTCGTGCATAGCCACGAGGGGAGGTTGTACGACCATACAAACACGGGCCAGGTGCTATGCGTGCTACTCTGGTTTCCAAAAGGATTGAGTCCATCGGTGCTCATACCCAGCCTGACGTTCCTTGCATTGCCCCCGAACTCTTCGAACTCGATGTCTAATGCATTCCACTGGCTAGCATCTGAAGGGTGTGTCAGGATGTTACCCTTCTCTGGATCATCTTCGGGTTTCTCTCTTTCTACATGCCATTGCATGAGCTTTGCTTCCTTAGGATCTACGAAATATCGTTGCAGACGGGGGGTGATAGGGAAGTACCATACCACTTTTCGAGGAACTTTCTTGTTCCCTCTCTTGTACCGTCCTTGGCCACACACCAGACATGTGGTTCTATCCGCGTACTCGTTCCGATAAAGTGCGCAATCATTGATGCATGCATGGTATTTAATGTGCGGTAGGTACACGATTTTCTTGGCCTCCTCGATACTTGTTGGCAATGTGTTCCCCTTAGGAAGTCGGTCATGCCAGTATTCCATGTTCGCGTTGAAGCTCACATCGGTCCATTTGTGTTCGGTCTTCATCTCCAGATCCTTGAGCGTTACACTCAAACGTGTATCCTCGGGGCGACACCCAGGATACAATGGAGTCATCCCGTCTACCTCCATTTGGGCCAGCTTGGCTTTCTCTCTGGCTGCAGCTTTGTCGTTGCTCGTCTCCTTGAGGAGCAGTTCTTGAACATGAGGGTCATGCAAGACCGAAGTTTGCAGCGTCTGTGTGTTCGCGTCTTCTCCTTCTTCATGATCATGATCATGCCCGTCGCCATCTCCTTCTCCATGCTGATCATGCCCGCCGGCATCTCCTTCGTCATGATGATCATGCCCGCTGGCATCTCCTTCGTCATGATGATCATGCCCGGTAGACTCTTCATCTTCTCGCCCGCCCACGTCTTCGTGACCACCACCATGTCCTGCCGGCGCCTCATTGAGGTCGCGCATGAAACCGCGCCTGAGCAGGTGACCCTCCAATTGTCCAGATTCAGGGTTGATCCAGCGCTGTAGTTTGCATGTTCGACATGGACATCTTATCATGGTCTTGTTGTTCAGAATCATGTCCTCCTTCGCGCCTTTCTTGTACCTAGCAATTCGACCTTCGCTCATCGTGAGGACCATGGTTGCCTGAGCGGTCAAAATAGAGAGTATAGGTGAGAACCACACTATATGAACACACACATGCATGAATGCTAGCTGGAAAAAATTCGGCATGACCTTTCCTAAAATTAGAACATATGGGTAGTGCAAAAATTTGCCGAAATGGAAATGAATCAACATTTCGGCAAACAGCCATGCAACCACACCGACCGGGCCCGACAACAACAAGCAAGCAATAAAAAACTTCCTCCCATTGCAAACATTCATGCACCACACAAGCATCGTCTCGCCATGGATCACACACACACACCGCCCGCGCGACACTACTAGGAAAACGACGTCTGTGGCGCACCTATTTCCCCCTTCCGTGGCGCACTAGGGGTGCCACGACTTCTGCGCTACGGCTAAAAAGTGCCCGTAGCGCACTGCCAGGTGCGCTGCAGGTATCTCGAGTTAGTGGTAGCGCACTGCCTTATGCGCCACTACTGTTTTTCCTGTGGCGCATGACTTAGTGCGTTACTAGTATCTAGTTAGTCGTAGCACACTGCCTGGTGCACCACTACTGTTTCTCATGTGGCGCATGACATAGTGCACTACTAGTATTTGACCATGTGCGCCACCAACGTAGTGCGCCACTAACTAAGTATATATGCGCCACGGCTGAGCTTTTAAAAAAAAACTCAATACAGATGATATTCAATACAGATTATATACAATACAGCTGATATAGACAGATATACAGTACATAAATAAATACACAGATATACAATACATAAATAAATACATAAACAAGATAGAAACAAATACATATAGATAATTCACATACATAAATACACAGTATAAGTTACATTATTTCGATCAAGTTACAAAGTAGCTAGTGATGACATGAATACATGTCTCAACCAAGTTAGAGCTCATGGAAGCTCGCCTAGACATCTAAAGTAGGAACATGCAGGACAGATAACCAAGGACGATAACCATCACCGTGGCGGAGGTATAGGTCTTCATCCGGTTCCTCGGCCTAACTCCCGCTAGATAGCGCGCGTATCTAGCTTCCGCCTCCGACATAGTGTTGTACCCTTTGTAGCTATTGCTGCTGAAACGGTGCACCTGTCTCCGGCAGTCTTCCCAATCATCGTAGACTCCGGGAACCCGTCCCTTGTACACGACATACCAGGTCATCTAAAAGTTGGCAATAATAATTAAATGGTGGTGAAAAAACAAGTAAAAGTCGCATATAAAGATATACTTATCAAATAAGGTAACAAAGTAAGCAAAAAATACCAAGTAGTAGCATGTACATGTCGACACACACAAGTACACGTGGGGATAAGAACTAGAACTAGACCAACACATCAAGACTTCTGGCTCGGCTCAGGGAACGGGAGGACGCCTTGTTTCGTCATGAACGCCCTATAGTCACCCTGCATCTTTAGGCGATCTACTACGTCACGGTTATTCGGGGGATTGCCTCCATAGAAGACCCCCCCTGAAGTCATGACATCACGACTGATGATTGCCCCAAACTGTTGCTGGATGCGATATATCTCTTGTCTAATATCTGAATCATTGATCCCGGCCTTGACTTCGGCCCACCGTTTGAGATGATCTGGCAGCGTAGAATTCTGTTGCTCTAGTAGGAACGCCCTCATGTGATGGATTGCATAGTAGGCTTCCTTCTGACTGCTTGCCGGCTGCTTCACGCAGGGGAATTCTGTCACATGGGTGAAGACGTGCCTGCCAAACTTGAGCTTCTTACGCACGAAGGTGGTGCCTTCCGCTGAGGCATAGCCGGTGAGAGCATCATCTAGAACTTCCTTGATCTTGTCGTAGTTTTTCTTGTTTTCTTGACTCCCTGAGTCGAAATACGTGGCTTGCGAATGTTTCAGCGACAAGCAGATGAGTGTGCGGTGTTGATCTCTGCGCAAAACAATTCAAACGGAATGTGTTGGAAAAAGAATGATGAAAATCTAATAAAGCATGTTATGGCAGCGAGTGAATAATGACTTACTCGGGAAAGAAAGGCACGAGAATGTATTCCTTTGTCTTGTTCGCCACCAAGATGCCTTGGAGGTACGAGGCCACGAATCGCCATTCAATGGCGCTTCCCAAGCAGCCATCACGCATGTAGTAGGGGTCCACTATAGCGATGCCCGGGGTGTTCTCTCTAATGATCTGAATGGCCAGGCTAAGAGAAAACAGGCGTACTTGGTATAATGCAGCGGATACAGGTGGAACATATTGAAGATGTCGTCAAACCACAGGAAGAACAGATCCGCAGGGACATTATCAACAAAGCCCAAACCTCGTGGCACCTTAACCACGAATACCGGGTGCGAGGGATCTTTCTCCACAAGAAGGCGTCTCTCTATCGTCAGCACACCGTCATGCACACTCCTCATTTCTGAAGTGGCGAGCCTGAGAAATTTCTTAGTTAGCATGGGCTCACTCGCCACATGCTTCCTCCACATAATACCCTTTGGTCTTAGTGGCCCGTCCTGAAACCTGATCGGATTCGCAGTTGACGCCACCGGCTGGCTCGAGCTGCGAGATTTTCTTTTCCTGGTCTTCTTGCCTTTTGGGAAGTGGGTAGGCACCGCAATCTGAGCATCGATCGCCCTATGTAGTGTGTCAAGGCTTAGAACAAAGGGCCGGTTGGATGTATCCGCTAGCTCGGTGAAGGTGCAAGCTGGAGGCGTCTCCTGAGAACCAAAGAGATGTTTGTTGCAAGTGGCTTTCTCTATGGGGCCACCAGCTGGGTTTGCGTTTAGGTCACCGGGGAAAAGATTAGTGTTGATGAAATCATCGAAGTAACCTTCGTCATCCTTGTTCGGATCCTGCGCCATGGTCATGTCAATATGACCAGCCGAACAATCACGTGGAGGTGACGGCGGTAGCGGTGTGGGGGTCTTGCCATGGCTTGGCGCTGGCACGACAGGCAGTGTTGTCGTCTGTGGGGTGATGGGCCCGGCCGTCCCCAAATGAATCATGCTCTTTGGCCATAGCAGGAATAAGCCGAAGCAACTTCTGAGGATAGCCGACTCTTCTTCATCCGCTCCTGGGGGTTGAATGGGAGGTTCCAGGTCATCGCAGCGCCTTAGCACCCGGATAATTTTAACCCTATGCATGCTATCTAGCATCGGCTTTGAGTGGAACGTGCGGTGCAAGGGTTGAATGATGGTACCCTT
This sequence comes from Avena eriantha, assembly GCA_910589775.1. Lineage (NCBI taxonomy): Eukaryota > Viridiplantae > Streptophyta > Magnoliopsida > Poales > Poaceae > Avena > Avena eriantha. Next base: position 328,539,509 of record OU342745.1, on the reverse strand, counting down.
GGAAACATCCCTCAACTCGTTGTTCACGAAGCTTAAGAGAGTGCATGGAACATTCGTCTGCGAAAAACATGTATGGCATTAAAAAGATGACATAAGAGTAATAAATGACAAGGCGGTAAAGTATTTGGTTTACCGTGATGGCATCGAGCTCGGCTAATGTCGAGGCACCGCATACGACGACGGGCGTGCAAGAGACGAAGGGGCTGCTTGATGGCGCGGTGCCGGCCGCCGGTGTATTCTCCCTATCGGTTGCATTAAGCTTCGGCGCCGCGGTGATGGCAGGGGGAGTAACCAATGCTTCCGGCGCCGCCGTGCTAGCGGGCGGAGTCACCAATGCTTCCGGTGCCGCCGTGCTAGCGGGAGGAGTCACGGACACACAATTCACCGGGTTCGCCGACGCCGCATTGTTTGAGTGGCTACTGACCATGCTTGGAATCGAGCATGGCCCTTGTCGACCACCCGCACTCCAGTTCGCTATTGACTCCACAAAGGTAGGCAGGATGGAGGTGAGGGTGATTGCCAGGTTGTCTTGGACGATCTGCGGGATCCGCACCACTTGTTCCTTAAGTTCCTGAACCTCACGGTTTTCCTCGTCGCTCCTTCCCTCCACACGCGTCCTCGGGGGTGGACCAAAATGATCCGACCAATTCTTAGCCCCGAAGCCGGCCAGACGGCCAGCCGGCGATGGCTTCTTTGTAACCGGCGAGATTTTCTTGGCCCGGTTCATCGCCCTGTTAAAAGGGTTATCCCACCGGGTGGCCGCCGTTGACCCGTGGGATGAGGAACCATGGGATCCCTAACTAGCAATTTCCTGCTCCTGCAGAAGAAGTAACGTGAACCGTTTAGAAATTCGACTTGGTCGATTAGAATGTAATCGACTTGATCCGTGGTAATTAAATTACTTACCGCAAGAACCTCGAAGTCCTTCACCTTAGTTTCCGCGGTGAGTTCTTTGGTTTTGGTGTCCACATGGTAACGAGCCCTGATAAAGTTTCGAAGCTGCTTGTTTTCGAATTTTGAAAAGGGGTTAGGTATCCCCTTAGCTCTATACTCGTCGTCCTCCTTATCCCATTTGGGATCCGCAGCTCTGTAACCACCAAATCCGAGATGGTGGTGACCTATATTGATCGCCTGCAATTCCTTTCCCTGCTTACTCGAGGCCTTGGCTGCTTCGGATTTGCACTTGGCCTTGAACTCCTGGAATTGATCTTCGGTGATCTGCGGGTCAATCTTCTGGATCTCCTCGAGACTTTTCCCTTCTTTAAATATCTTCTTCTTTATCCGGGTTCTCCAGCTAGCCAGGGCGGTGCTCATCCTCGTGAGGGCGGATTTATTTACTTCATTCCCATGATAATCTGTGTTCCGATACTGAAGGGGGAACTTGTATCTTGTGTGCAGCTTCTCGAAGAGGAGTGTGCGCAAATGGCCATTATCTTTATGCCGGAGATTCTCGGTGTTGATCGAGATGGTGGTACGGGTTATAGCTGCCACTTGCCCACCGTACCCTTTGACCACATGGTCGGGCGCCAAAGGAACCCCTGTTGGGCTCACTTCGGTTATTTCCTCTCTGACGGTGCCGATCGTGTTCGGGCGCCTTTCCTTCTTCTTCTTAGGCGTATTACTACCACTTGTTGTGCCCTCACCGCCATCAATGGTTTCATCATCCGCCGTTCCTTCGGCCGCTTCTTCTTCCTCCGCGTCTTCCATCTCATCGGCGTCGCTCTTGGAAGGTATGTATTCTTCATCACCCTCTGTCATTCTTTCTAGCCGCTCGACCTCCTCCCAGAATGAGAAGGGTCTGTTTTGAGGTCTCACTTCTCCTTCAGTGTTGATACGCTGAGAAGATCCAGCCTCGTCGTTGTCACACATGTTTGCACTAATAAAAGGCAAATAATGGTTAGTAAAGTGCACGGAAAAATCCGGCATGACCTTTTCTCATTTTTGTTAAACTAGGAGTGCCCGCTTCTGCCGAGACGGAAGTTAATCAACATTTCGGCGAAAATCGGGACTCATTTCATACAAGCACCTGCATACGAATACAACTAGGCAGGGTAATATAGCTACGAATACAACAAAGCACAGCAACCACTCTAACTGGGATTTAAAGGAGAGCATAACCAAGAATGGTGGAAGGCGAGAACATATATCAGATGTAGAACTTTCAGGTGGTCTTGAAAACAAGCAAATTACAACAACAGAGATCAAACTAGTAGCCAAAGACATCTCTCTAGTAGAACTACCAGAGATCAAACTAGTAGCCAAAGACATCAGTACAAGAAACAACCATTACATGATATATTGGCTAGTTAATCATTTAGTAAAAGCTTTCTAAATGTTTAACTCTAGAAAACAAATCGTAGGACGTTATGTTATCCTAAACTTGAAATAGTTCGGCTTATTAGTTAATCGATAGAAGTTTCTTAGCTCTTCTCTCTCATATAGTCATTTGAATAGTTAAATACACATGCAGGGAGTTATGCAGATGGCTTGATTGTATTGTATGTTCTTTGTTCTGGAATTAATAAACACTAATTCATAATATGTCCAATAACATATTACTACAGAATGGAGAATAAAGAATGAAGGTATTCAGTTAAAACATGTGTCAAGTTATTATTTTTCCAGTACCTACTGCATGATCAGATATGAGCTTCAAAAAAATAACAATCCTTTTTTTTTCACATTCTAAGATATTCTTGATTAGTAGCACTACAAAAGAAAGCTGGAAACCATGGCATGTGTTAGGTTTTATAAGCCTATTTGAGGCTGGCAAACAGAAACCTCTAAGAGCAAGAAAATAAGTTATAAGATTTGCTGAATTTACATCACATTATTTGCTTCAAATGGGTGATCTGTACCAATGCTTCACAGTCACTATGTATTCTAGTGAAGTACCGCAAATGCATCTCAGGTAAACTTGCATGGATGTTAGATGCTGTGGCAGAGCATAGCGTAGCATTAGTAACTATGTCCTATCTTTGGTACCCTCAAAGTACATATTTCTTATCATCTTCCTAGCTAGTTTAGCCAGGAATCATTGCAAGCACTCAGAGTATAAATTTAAATCATATTCCTTTGATAAATCATCTAGACATTCTTGAAGGAATACTGTTCTATTAGCAACATCACAAGCACATGAAAGCTATGCTTGTGTAGCATATACAAATGAGGTAAAACATGTTTCTAATTCAGCATATTGGTCATCCAGAGTTTTCACAATTGCTTCCTTTTAGTAATCAGGGTTGAAATTCAGTAACTATAACATCGACCACCATAGCATCAGCTTTACACATTGAACAGGTCCAAGAATTAATCAAGGCACACTACAAAATTTAGTAACTATCATCAACACTACAACCAAAAGCCTAGGATCAACACAGATCAACTATTGCACTGTTTGAATGACTGAACCCTAAACCAACGATAACATCTCATCCAAGTAATTGCACTGTGTTCACCAGAGTCCAGAGGAACCAACATATGTGAAAAAATAAAGTAGAAAGGATGTTTCAGTCTCAACTCACGGTAACATTTAGGAATCAAACGTATCACCAACAACACTATCACTGAATCAAGCTAGGGTTCATGTGCTCGAAGCTATTCACTAGGTAAAACACTGTCCAATATCAGACACCAAAGAGAGGAGGAAACCCTAATTAGGGTTGAAATTTTGGTGTTCTAGGTCAGGAAACCCTCGGCAGGCAGCCCTATGTTCTAGGTCAGAGAGGGGAGAGAGGGAGAGAGGGGAGAGGGGACGCTCACCTCAAGGACGACGATGACGAAGAGCGCGACGGAGCTCCTCCACGGACGTGCGGCGGCCTCCTCTCCTCCTCCTCGGACGCGGCGGCCTCCTCTCCTCCTCCACGGACGCGTCGGCCTCCTCTCCTCCTCCTCGGACGCGGCGGCCTCCTCTCCTCCTCCACGGACGCGGCGGCCTCCTCTCCTCCTCCTCGGCAGGCAGCAGGTGAGCGGAGGCGGCAGATCGAGCGGAGGCGGCGCGTCGGTAGCTGCAGCTTAGGTTATGATCGATTGATGGGAGATGGGAGATGACCGTGCGCAGCACAGACCTGTCACAAACCGTAGCGCACTAGGTAAGGGTGCGCTACGGCTAAGTGTCGTGTCAAGTCAAACAAAAGGCTGCCGCCCCGTTTGTTGACACTAGCACTTGCATATCCCACTGGTTCTGCCCTAGCTATGTACGCTCACTAAACCTGGAGCACCCAGGTTCGAACCCTGGTGCCCCCATTTTTTGTTTTTATTTTAAAACTACTTTAAAATGTTAAAAAATATCCCAAGAATTATGTAAACTATATAAAATATCTGTTATATGTTTTATATGACAAAAATGGTACATATATATCATCAAAAGTGGCACAAAAGTGATTCAAAGTAGAAAGAAATTAAATAATAATGTGTCCATTAATAATATGCCATCCATATGCATCAATACAATCTTTTTTGAGCATGGGTTTTACAATCTTTTTTGAGCTAGCGTTTTACAATCTTTTTCCCCTTCTTTGTCGCGGTTGAATAATTTAGCCCTAGCACTTTTATGTTTCTTCGCTTGAACGGGCTACCTTTTTTGGGTAAGGTTGTCCTTTTTCTTCTTGTGATGTATGTTTCTTCATCGTAGTCGTTGTCATCTTCAATCTTTGGATCACCGTACTAGTTGAAGTCTTGCTCGTTGGCGACTCCATCCATTCCGACGATCTTTATTTTTCCTCTCCTCACGACAACACGGCTAGGCTTTGTCGGGTCGGTAATAAAAAACATTGGTCCACTTTGCTAGCCAGTACCCACGGTTAATTTTTCGCGGCGACGTGCGCATCGGCGGCCTTGGATTTGGCTGCTTCGGGTATTAACATGGTTGTGAAATACCGGTCTTCTCTTTCAACGCTCTTGGCCCATCTGACACGGAACATCGGCACCTTTTCTCCACAGTAGTCGAGCTCCTAGATCCCCTCGATCCTTCCGTAAAATCTTTCCTTCATGTTGTCATCGGTGTAGAATTCTGATGTTACGCCTGAGTTCTGATAGTCACACTTGTTGTCCTTTTCCTCCGTGTAGAATGTGTAGCCGTTGATATCATACGCCTGATAGATCACTAGGTTGTGCATGGGTCCCTGCGACAAGGTGAATATGATGTTTTCCTCCGCAGAATGCGATTGCGGGGGATTATCTAGGAGCGTCTGCCTAAACCAACGCGTGAAATCTGAGTTGTGCTCTTTGATTATTTCTCCCTGCGTCCTCTGTATGCCCCGGTCACTATACTTCTTCTCAATTGACCTTTTGCTCTTTTGTACCCAAGGATCGACCAGTTCTAAATGTTGTAGCGTGACTAGGTTTGCTCTATCAAAGTCCGCGTGTCGACAATCATAGTCTGCATGCAGTACGCAAGGACCCTCTCGGTGACCCGATCCATCGAGCTTGCCAAGGTGCCCATTGACGGGAAGACTGACAGGGTTCTCGATGCCTAGATAATTCATGCAGAAAGAGATGCACTCGTCGGCTAGAAAGCCCTTGGCTATGCTTCCATCTAGACGGGACCTGTTGCAAACGTATCCTTTGATGTGTCCGTTCATCCTTTCGAACGGCATCATGCTACGGAGGAACATCAGCCCGAGTTGGATGATATCCTCCACCATATGGACCAGCAGATGCACCATAATGTCGAAGAATGTGGGCGGGAAGTAGATCTCGAGCTCGTATAGTATCACCACGATCTCCTCTTGTAGCCTCCCGAGCTGTTTCATGCCAATTGACTTTCGAGAGATGACGTCGAAAAACTTGCAGAGCCTAAACAATTTTTCTCGGACATGCTCGTCCATTATACCTCGTAGTGCAACCGGAAGTACTGCGTCATTAGCAAGGCACAGTCGTGAGACTTCATCCCACTAAACCTCTGCTTAGCCTCATCTAGGTACCTGCTTATCTTGCCCGCGTAGCCGTAAGGAAATTTGACTCCTAGAAGGCACTTGAAAAACTATTTGATCTCATCCTGGCTTAGTGTGAAGCACGAAGGGGCAGTAATATTCGTTCTTCTTGACCTTTTTACCCTTTCGACGACCTTGTGTCGCCTCCAATTGATGATCATCGTCATCTTCCTGATCATCAGGAGTAGGGCGTCCTCCGTGAAGATCCTTCTGGATGCCCATGAATATCAAGTCGTTCCTTGCTTTAGGACCATCTTTCGTCCTATCTGGCATGTTGATTAGGGTGGCGACTAGACTCTCGCACACGTTCTTCGTGATATGCATATGTCAAGGCTATGAGGCGTGCAGAGAAACTTCCAGTATGGCAACTCCCAGAAAACAGACCTTGTTTTCCATACCTTCATCAACGGCTTGTCTTGTTGCCTCTTTCGCTTCTTTCCCGGTTTAGGACACTCTTTCCAGTTTTTCAGCAATTCATCCACTTCTTCGCTGCTCCTCCGCTCTGGGATTCCTTGGGTCTCGGATTTTCCATTGAACAGATCTCCACGTTTTCTCCATGCATCATTCTTTCCAAGCCACCTTCCGTGCCCCATGAACACGGTTTTCGAAGACCCTGGATCTTTCTCTAACGCATGCACCTTCGGTGCCCCATGAACCATGAACACGGCTTATCTTGTTGGAGATAGGTTGTGTTATCCATGCACCTAACGCATGCGTAGAATCTTTGGATAACCTGCCCCGAGAAATATCCGCAACCTGGATAGTCTTGCACCATAGTGACCAACGCGGCTCTCATAGTGAAATAATCTTGTGCGACAATGTCATATGTATTGGCTCCGGATTCCCATAACATGGCTAGCTCCTCTTTCAACAGCCCGGGATATAGATTGATGTCGGTACCAGGTTGTTTTGGCCCTTGAATTAGCATACTCATTTGTATGTACTTCTTTTTCATGCACAACCAGGGAGAGAGGTTGTACATCCATACAAACACGGGCCAAGTGATGTGCGTGTTGCTCTGGCTACCGAACGGATTGAGTCCATCGGTGCTTGCACCTAGCCTGATGTTTCTCGAATCTCCACCGAATTCGGGGAATTCGAGGTCTAATGCTTTCCACTGGCTACCATCTGAAGGGTGCGTCAGCAACTCATCCTTTTCAGGGTCATCGTCATCTGCTGGCTTCTTTCTTTCCAGATGCCAGCGCATGAGATTTGCTTCCTTAGGGTCTGCGAAATAGCACTGCAGACGAGGAGTGATAGGAAAGTACCATGCCACTTTTGAAGGAGCTTTCTTCCCTTTCTTGTATCGACTAACGCCGCACACCGGGCATGTTGTTTTCTCCGTGTCCTTGCCCTGATAAATGATGCAGTCATTGATGCAGACGTGGTATCTAGTGTGCGGTAGATCAAGAGGACACACGATTTTCTTGGCATCCTCGATACTAGTTGGACACGTGTTCCCCTCCGGGAGACGATAGTGTCAGAATGCCATCATATCGTTGAAGCTTGCGTCAGTCCATTTATGTTTTGCCTTCATCTCCATAGCCTTGAGCGTTATATTCAACCGGGTATCATCGGGCTTGCATCCTTCATACAATGGAGTAACCACGTCTTTCTCAAGTTGCGCAAGCTTGGCTTTCTCTCTAGCGGCAACCCTGGTGTTACTTGTCTCCTTGAGAAGCAGTTCTTGAACATAAGGGTCCCGCACCTAGCCTGACGTTGTTCCATCGTCTGCTCTAGTATCTAGATCATCATCATCCTGGTCTGCTTCCGCACCTTCACCATCTCCAGGAGACTCTTCTTCATCTCGCTCGTCCTTGCCGTGATCATGATCATGTTGCCCGCCTTCCTCATTTTCGGCTGGCCCATTTACGGCCTCATCGTCTTTGTCATCACTTATCCACCGAGTGTAGCCATCCATGAAACCATGGCGGAGCAGGTGCGCCTGCAGATTTCCAGAATCTGGGTCGATCAACCAATTGAGTTTGCATCTTCTGCACGGACATCTTATCTCCATCATGTTATTTCGTATCATGTCGGCCGTCACGCATTTCAAAAATCTAGCCACAATGCCTTCGCTCATTATGCGGACCATGGTTACCTGCGCGGTGTACATGGTAGAATTAGAAGTTTATTACAACCACAGAACCAATGCATGCATGCAATGGTCGATGGAAAATTTTGGCATGACCTATCCTAAAATTCGGACCTTTGCGAAATGCCAAAGTCTTGCCAAAATGGAAATAAATCAACATTTTGGAAAAACAATGCCAATATATGAGAGAGCATGCATGCATGCTCTCCAAACACATGAGAGCATCGATCCTCTCCATAGATATGTGACCATATCATCCATACACATAAACACATCCCTCTTACATAGACAACTTACCGAGACAAGAGACCGCGAGAAGATCTCGAAGGAGAGGTGAGAGACCGAGAGATGGTGGCCAGAAGGAGAGCCTTCCTCTATTATGTATGTAGCATCCAAGGTAAGTTTTACAAGCTACAAATAGTGAAAGAGTGGAGAAATTGAGGTGGTAAGGAGGAGGGGGGCGAGATCCAAAGAGGAAGGAGGGGAAAGTGAAGTGGGAGATGGTGGATCTAGGCAATGTGCAAAAGGCTATCTGCCAAAATGTAGCAGGCAGCACACACATCCATGGCGCACGTGGCGTGGTGCGCCACAGGCATAACGAATAGCCGTGGCGCACATACCATCCGTGCGCCACAGAATTGCTTTCCCAGTTGCACATAGTGTGGACTGATTTGACCTGTAGCGCATGGTGCCCAAGTGCGCCACAACTACCGGTCACACTCAAAGCGCACTAGCCGTAGGTGCGCTACGGCTATGTGGTATACGGCCGGCAGTGCCCTGGCCCACACACATCCGTGGCGCACCGCGCACATGTGCGCCACGCTTACTGTAGTTACCCGTAGGGCACCTCTATGCAGTGCGCCATGCCTATTTTAGCCGTGGGGCACCACTAGCACGTGTGCCACGGATGTGCGTATTACCTATAGCCGTTTTCCTAGTAGTGTGACAAGCTTCACCTACATGTTCATGGCCAAGTACTCACCTAGTAGACACAATAATAGCGAGACGAGACCGCGCGATGAGAGAGTGTGGACAAATAGATCTACAAGTTGGTGGAGAGGAAGTTAGTAAACAAATAGAGATGTGAGAGAGAAAAGTAAGGAACTTTTAGATCTAGAAGTTGGAGCGAAGCTTCCACTTACCAATCTATGGATTAAAGTAGGTTTAGTTACAAGAAAATGGAGAAACTATGGGCAAGATGGGGTGCGAGGGAGGAGGAAGACGAGTTGGGAGGAGGTAGGGATGTGAAATGGGTGGTGGTGGATAGATAAGAGCTAGCTTTTGTCACCTTTTTAACATGGATCTAGACGCACTCATCTGTGGCGCATATGGAGGAAATGCGCCACATATGCTGAATCTTCTGTGGCGCATAAGTCCATATGCGCCACAGAAGTGGGTGAATTAGATTCCCTCTGTGGGGCCCACCTCCAAGTTCTGTGGCGCATGTTGGGATATGCGCCACAGAACTTGGGTGAATTAGATTCTGTGGTGGGGCCCCCCTCCATGTTATGTGGCACATAAGATAATATGCGCCATAGAAGAGGCATCTTCTGTGGCGCATATCTCAGAATGCACCACAGAACTTGGATCAACCCACTCCGGCTGGCGGGTCCCACCATTCTTCTGTGGCGCATACTCTAGAGAATGCGCCACAGAACTTCCAATCTTCTGTGGCATATGTTTTTTGGTGCGCCACTGATGTTTTTCTGTGGCGCATGGTTTTGCATATGCGCCACTGAATATCTTGTCTATCTATAGGCTATTTCCTAGTAGTGGTTGAATCTAGTGGCATGACGTACTCTATGTCCAATGCTGGAGGTGGTGGTTATGAATCAGAGCAGAGCAGTCAGATAGGAGGAGGTGGTGGTGGTTACGAACCAGGGCAGAGCAGTCAGGATGTAGGTGGAGGATACAAAAGTGGAGAGGTAGATGGGAACGAGGAAGGTGGGCACATGCAGGACATGATGGAGGATGAGGATTACATGGATGGTGAAAGTGGTGATTCTGATGATTCACATAGTTTCGATGAAGAAGGCAATGGAGAGGACGTGCCGATTCCTGCATCCTGGAATCAAGACATCTCTGGTGTCATGACCGTTAATGACTGTCATGATTCTGCCTGGGAATATCACAAAAATAAAATTGCGTAGGGCGCCAGATATCCAGACAAGAAACATTTGCAAGATACAGTCATTGCTTGGGAGAATTATTCTATCTCTACGACTATGCCCTTACCTTCGATGATGCCTTCTTCATGGCCTGCTCTCCTTGCCCTTAACCTTCGACGATACCTCGACCGACGATGGCTTGCCCTTACCCTTCGGGGATGCCTCGACCGATGATGCCTCGCCTTTACCCTTCTTCTTGGCCAGCCTTTTGTCCCACTCAGCTCTCCACTTAGTCCCAACGGCAGGTGTCATGAATATATCATCTTCATCTTCACTCTCTTAAAGCTTTTCATTGCTCTTCTTGGCATCCTCCTTGTTCAAGGTCTCGGCCTTGTCATGCTTTGCTCTATCCCTGGTACCACCGACCGGTGGCATGAAGAGATCGTCGGAGTCTTCACCCTCTTCTATCCAAATCCAAGGGAGCGTGATGTTCTGCTGCCTTGCCCCTTCATTAGAGAATCTTTTCTTGCTCCACCTAGCATTGATCCAAAGTAGCTCTTGCCGTATCTCCTCTAGAGTCCTCTCCGGCCACCCTTTTCTACGCAATCCCTCACCCAACTCAGTGAGGAGACAATCACTACCAATTAGTTCCTCCAATGGGGCTGGATTGTTGTCTATCCTAAAATTCCTAGCCAAATAAAAAAGGTTGACAGATATGTCTGTCACGAAACTTCAATCGTAGGGAAAACTAGGAAACATACTGGCTAAAAGAGTTTGCTTAAACAACTATGTGAGGAGGGGGTTTTATAGGGTAAACGAACAAAAAATGGCGGGAATTATTTTGGCGGGAAATATTTTGGCGGGAGATATTTTGGCGGAGATATTTTGGCGGGAATCATTTTGGCGGGAGATATTTTGGCGGGAAACATTTAGGCGGGAATGTTTTTTGACGGGAAGCTTTTCAGCGGGAAACATTTTAGAAACATTGTCTCTGAAATTAACTGACATGTTGAATTTAAGATACATCACAACACTATAACTGAAATGAAGATACGTCATGACACTATAATTGAAATGAAGTTACATCAAGACACTACAACAGAAATTAATTTCAGGTCAGTCTCTTCCGATCTACGGTTGTTATCATTGGCGACGGTTGCTGCTTTAGTTCGCTGGTCCTTTCTGGCCTTAGCACGACAACTTCCCATCTGTCTACTACAACAAGCTCTGCTACGACATTTTTGCCTGGCTCTGGTGATGGAGGGGCGAGGACGACAGCGCGTCTTCGGTTCGCGCTAGTTTTTGTAGTCATCGCTAGGTGGTCCAATGACCTATTTGTAATTTTTATTACTTTTAGGTCACTTATACTATTGTTGATGATTATTAATAGATTGGTGGAATTTCGTAAAAAAAAGTGATAACATCTTGGGTACTCCCTCCATCTAAAAAAACATGTCGCGTAACTTGTATTGTAATCTTGGTCATATATAGAGAGGAGATATTCCGGCTCTTGTGTGCTGTTCAACCCACCCATAATAGTTTCCCTCTAATTCTCTTATGGTATCAGAGCTCTAGCTCCTGACCTAGATCGATCTTCCACCACCGCCAGCGATCGTCGTCGCGCTGCCGTCCCTGTCCTCATCTCGTCGATGGCTACGGAATCAGCGGCCTCATCCGCTATGCTGCCTGTTGCGTCGAGCCTCACATCTACTCTGCCGCTCAACGTGCCTCATTCCCTGCCGCTGGACGCACAGCCGTCTTTGCCGCTCGGTGCGCTACCATCCCTGCCCCTCAGTGTGCACCCGTCCCTGGCGCTCGGCACGCCGTCCCTGCCGCTCAGTGCGTCAGTGGCCCTGCCCCCGTTGCCCTTCTCCTTGGCGCCGGACATGGCCTCCGCGACACAGGGTCTATCTGGCCAGTTTGCGCCGGCTCGTCGATTTTCACTACTCTGCTCGTTGCTGCATCAAGCAATGGCCTGAGCCAATTCCCATCAGCTTCGTTTGGCTACCAGATGTACCCGAGCGTGGCCTCTACCGCAGCACACCCTGGGTACCAGATGTACCCGACAATGGCAAACCATCAGGACATCGCTTCTCGCGCCGGTGGACCGGGATTCTAGAGCAACTTCCAGGCTACCGTCGCCCCTCATGCGATTGTTCCTAGACCCTAGGGCATGGTGCCGTTTACCAGCCTGCCTCCCATCGTCAACATTTTCTTATCCATCACCATCCGGTTGACGAGTGGCAACTACCTGATATGGAGAGCTCAAGTTGGTCCTCTTCTTCGGATCCAACTTCTGATGGGGTACATCGATGGCTCATTTGCGTGTCTGGCTGCTCATACCATCGTTTATCGCGGCGGTGTCCTGATGCAGTAGCCTAACCCTCTACACCAACACTAGGTTCAACAAGACCAGGCCATCCTCTCGGATTTCATCTCCTCCATGACCGAGGGGGTAGTAGGCATGGTGATGTTTGCCGCCACTGTGAAGGAGGCGTAGGATACCCTTTCTGGCGCCTTCACCGACACCACGGTTGCTCGCTCCTCTAGCATCCGCCAACAGATGGCTGAAGTCAAGGAGGGAAATATGACCGTGACGGTCTACTTCCACAAGATGAAGGCTTTCGCTGATGAACTCACTAGCATCGACGAGCCTTTGCGCGACACAAAGCTCATCTCCTACCTGCTTGCCGGTCTTGGGCACGAGTACGATGCGCTCTACGAGGTCGTCAACGCCCGCACTACACCCATGCCGGTCCGTGACCTGTATCCGCAACTTTTGGCGACGGAGCATCGCTAGTCGTCGCTGTCATGTCGTGGGAAACCTATGCCGCACTATCCAGCGGCCCACTTCGCTCCCGCCCAAGGTAGTACATACGGGGCAGCAGCCCAGTCGCTGCATACGGTGCACCTCACGCGGGAGGCTTCCGCCCTAACTACCGCTTAGATGGACGGCCGCAGCAGCCCACGACATCCAGGCCCCCGGCCCAGAACGCTCCTGGCAAGTCCAACACCGGTCGCACCACTACAGTGTGCCAACTCTGCGGCATCCCGCGCCACACGGCGGCCAAATGCTTTAAGCGCTTTAACAAGGACTTCCTTGGCATTGGCAATGACGGGAGCAACACCGAGCGCCAGATCGCTATGGATGGAAACGCCATCACACATGGTGCTCATGGAGGACACGTGACGACCATAGACCCATCATGGTATGCGGACTCGGGTGCCACTCATCATGTCACCCATGAGCTTGAGAAGCTCACAACTAGTGAGCCCTACTACGGCACCGAGCAAGTCCACACGGCAAATGGAGCAGGTATGCGTATTCATCATATTGGTCATGTTATTTTGCCCACTCTATCCTCTAGAACACTCAATCTAAATCACATCCTTCATGTTCCTAAGGATCATCATAATCTCTTGTCCATGAGTAAACTTTCTAATGACAATAATGTTTTTATTGAGCTTCATCCTCATGATCTTTTTGTAAAGGACCGGGACACGAGAGAACCCATTCTTAGAGGTCGTTGCCGTGGTGGTCTATACGATATTAAAGCACCTGTCATCAAGCAAGCACTTAGCAGTGTCAAAGTGTCACGTGATATGTGGCACATTCGCCTAGGTCATCAAGTTTTGCAAGTCATCCAACATGGTATTCATAGTCATGATTTACCATCTATAGTAGAGTCAAATAAAAATAAGAGAGTTTGTGATGCTTGTCAACAAGGGAAGAGTCATCAATTGCCCTTCTTTTTTTCTACTCATGTAACAAAATCTCCACTAGAGATCATTTATTCTGATGTCTAGGGCCCGGCCTAAACTTCTGTCAGTGGACATCGGTTTTATGTGAGTTTTGTTGATGCTTACCGTCGTTTTACTTGGCTCTATTTGCTTAAGCATAAATCTGATGTCTATGATGTGTTTCCTTAGTTTCAACAACATGTTGAATGTCTTCTTAATTGAATAATCATTCATATTCAAACTGATTGGGGGTGGAGAGTATGAAAAGCTTCATCCCTTCTTCCATAACCTAGGCATCTCTCATAGAGTATCATGTCCACATACTCATCAACAAAATGGCACTGCTGAACGTAAACATCGTCACATTGTTGAGACTGGTCTTACTTTGCTTGCACATGCTTCTGTTCTGCTGCATTATTGGAATGATGCTTTTGCTACAGCCTATTTTCTAATAAATAGGCTTCCTAGTCGTACCATTGATATGAAAACCCCTCTTGACCTACTTCTTAAAGAAACACCTAACTATACTTTTTCAAGGTGTTTGGCTCCGCATGTTGGCCTCACCTTCGACCTTATAACAATTATAAACTTGATTTTCGTTCTAAGAAGTGTGTGTTTCTGGGTTATAGTTCGTTATACAACGGGTACAAATGTCTCCATGTCCCTTCCAACCGAGCTTATATCTCCAGGGACATAATATTCGATGCGAACGTGTTTCCCTTTGCCAACATGCCCTCTCCACAAACACCACCACTCATGGAATCATCTTTACTTTCCACTGACCAATTTATGGATAATGCATATGCTCCGACTTTGCTCGCTAATCATGGTGCAGGTATAGGTCGTGGCGCTCATTTAGAGCTTTTTACTCCAGAAAATGATGCCTCGGATGATCCCCACGTTGATCATCAGCTGGTTGTGCATGGCTCGGCCTCGGGATTGCCGCCCATGTATGTGTTTTCGTCACCTGCTCCTGTTCCTGACTTGGCAGCACTCTAATGCAATGGCTCATAGAGGAGCCACCCACTTCACCAACCGCCTTGGTCCCTGGAGCTGACCCGCGGTCTCCCGACACGCCATCTCCTGGCCCCATGCTTTCACATGGTGCTCTATCGCCAGGACACGACAGCCCGATGAATTCTCTAGTTGCCTTAGCGTACGTGGAGGTTGCGTCTCCTGAGGCGGTGCCCGAGTCTCCTGAGGCACCACATGCACCAGATCCTCCAGTTCAGTCAACTCAACTTGGACCTCTTACTCGCCATCGTCGAGGTATTGTTCAGCCCAAAGTCCGTACCGACAGCACTGATGCTTGGAGTAGGATTCTCGCAGCGCATGCTGCGTCTAAAGATACAACTGAGCCTAGTGACTATCGTACATCACTCCACATTCCTCATTGGCGTGCCGCTATGGAAAAGAGTTTACAGCTCTTCAGGCTAATGGTACGTGGAAACTTGTACCTCCTGTCCCTAGGTTAATTTGATAGATTCCAAGTGGGTTTCCAAGGTGAAGCTACATGTTGATGGTTCCATTGAGCGCTATGATAGCTGTGAGATTTGACACATTTTTGATGGCTTTTATTGATGGTTTTCTCCCGTATTTAATTGTTTTATAGCTTTACCTAACGATAATAATTTGGTAGCGAAGAAAACTTGGTTTTTAATGTATGTTTTAGGTTCTGAATGTCAACAAAGGGATTTAACTAAAGAAACACGATATTCTGGGGAAAACAAGGGAGCCCCACTTTGGAAGCGCGCGAGGGGAGCTCGCAGAAGCTTTAACGAGCAACTATACGGCGGAAATATTTTTCCGGCCGTATGGTTCCCACCTTATAGTTGCCGCCGCATCTGTCTTGTCAAAAGGGACAACTTCCATGAAGGGACCGGGGACGAAAACACAACACATCAGTCGCCATACCATTCAGAAGGGAGAAAGAAGAGACCCGGAGAAGAAGGGGAAGACGTTCTTCATCTCGCTCCACGATCTTCAACCTCCTAGCCAATACACCCCATAGCCACTACTTGTACTTGAGAGAGAGGGATATCCACCTTGCAAAACTAGGGTTTGAGATTGTTTCTTCCCATCTTGAATTGTGTTGGATATTTTTCTACTCTTGTTGTGGATCTCCACGGTAATACAAAGACGAATTCACTTTATTCAACTATATTGATGATCCGTTCTTCTTTCATGAGTTAGTAATTCCCTTAGGCATGGGAGATGTAGGGGATTGGTGAGATGTGATGTGCCTTCATATTTTCCATTAGTTTGTGATTGAATCTAATTACTATATTATGTGTGCTTGATTATCTGTGGGATTCCTAGTGCTTATTGTCCAATTAAGGGCCCAGACAACATGATGCTTTGTTCTACATAGATAACATCTTGTTCGCTAGTGGACCGGCGACCCCTGGGTGACACGGGGATATCAATGGAAAGCTAGTAGAATCGAGGATAAGGAGGAACCACTATGCTTATTGTATTAGTCCGATCCAAGGAGCTTAATCACTAAGCGACCAGAAGGGTCTTAATCTTCTAGTGTCTGACCATGGTTTTGGAACAGGCTAGTAGGATTAGTGAAGTTGGGATGAAATCTACCAAGAGGAGTTCCGACTAATTATGGGTTGCTCGCCTACACATATTTTTATAAGATTATAATTGTTACATTTATTACTCGTCCACCTAGCATAGTCACTATCACCATGAACTGAATCTCTCTGCACCTTCTTTCACCATATGCAGGAAACAACAAACAAGAAAGCCGCTCTTTACTTTTATGCTTTATATTTCTGAAGTTTACATTTTAGTTTTATTTAAATCTATCGCATTTAATCAAAACCCATTCTTATTTCAACACTTGCAGTCAATTCACTCGAAGACCTGAGACAACTTCGGGTGTTACAGAGACTTCACCCATAAGCACTTACCTTTGGGCTCCCCGTGGAATAGATATCTGAACTTCGAAACTAGCTACAAATGATCGGTGCTCTTTGATGGCTCAGTATTGATGTAGAGCTCGTTGGGGAACCCCAAGAGTAAGGTATGATGAGCGCAACAGCAAGTTTCCCTCAGTTATGAAACCAAGGTTTAATCGAACCAGTAGGAGCAAGGAAACCCCCAAAGGTGTTGCTAGCTGAGCCTTGGCAGGGCGCACTACCGGTGCTAGTAGCAACGTGGAGACCTGCACAACACAACCACAGAACTTTGTCCCCAACTTGCGATGAGGTTGTCAATCTCACCGGTTTTGCTAAAAACAAAGGATTAAACGTATCGAATGGAAATAACTAAAAGTTTGCAGAAAGTAAACACAAAGCAGTAAATAGTTTGTAGATTGTATGTAAAAGAAAGGACCGGGATCCATAGTTCACTAGAGGTGGCTCTCCTTAAGATAGATAACATGCTGGGTGAACAAATTACAGCAGGGCAATTGACAAACATCGAGAAAGCAATACATGCATATACTAATCATCTTGACTCCTTTGGAACTTGATTGGGCATTACAACATTATACATAGACCGCCATCCAACTGCATCTATGACTAATAATCCACCTTCAGGTTATTATCCGAACCCCCTCTAGTATTAAGTTGCAAGCAACTGATTATTGCTTTACGAATTGCGTGTAATGTAAACAATACGATTGTTCTATGAACAAAAAATTGTTGTTTTCTCCCTAGTAGAAACAACACATCTAGTACCTTAGAGATTTCTGTCACTTCCCCAGATTACCAGAGGCATGAACCCACTATCGAGCATAAATACTAACTTTTGGAATTGCTAGCATCTACTTGGCCAAGATAGCTACTACAACGGAAAGCATGCAAGATCACAAATAACAAAGACATGATAGAATCAATAATCATTCTGAAATAGCATCTCAATATCCATCGGATCCCCACAAACACAACATGCAAAATTACTAATAGATGATCTTGATCATGAACGGAGCTCACAAGATCTAGACATGATAGCACAAAGGAGGAGAACCAGCCATCTAGCTACTACATGGATCCGTAGTCCAAAGATGAACTACTCACGCATCACACCAGAGGCTTGCATGATGATGAAGAAGGCCTCTAGGGTGAATTCCCCTCTCTGGCTGGGTGCCGGGAAGAGCTTCAGATCCCTCCCGATCTAGGGATGGAGATGACGGAGGATACAGACTCTTTCGTGGATTTCTTGATCGGGTACTTAGGGTTTTCGTCCCGAGGGCATCTTATAGGCGGAAGGAGAGGCCGAGGGGGTGCCTGGGCTGGCCACACCACCCCTTGGCACGGGCCAAGCCTGGCCGCACGACCAGGTGGTGTGGCCGCCCTCTGGCCCTTCTCCGTCTCGTATTCTGGCATCTAATGACTTCCGGAAAAATAGGCACTTTGACTTTTGTCCCGTCCAATTCCGAGAATATTCATTTTCTAACTTCCCTAGAACCAAAAATTGCAGAAAACAGGCAGCTGACACTTTGGCTCTTGTTAATAGGTTAGTCCAAGAAATCATATGAAAAGTACTCCAAAGTGTGGACAAAACACAAGAAAGTGGATAAAACCAAGCATGGAACATAAAAAATTATAGATATATTTGCAATGTATCACTCTTGAAGACATCACGCTATTTTCTGGCACCTTACCGGAGAGCTAAGCGTTAAGTGTTTGTCTTTTGACATTTTAGGTGTTGCTACTACAAAATGTTCTCCTTAGGAGACAAAGTGTCTACATGCTCTGGTAGGACCTACCTGCCAGATTATATTGAGCGCGTGCCTGCTCAGAGGCACGAAGAAATTATTGAAAAACTTTTAAGATCAAATAAAGTTGAAGTTGAAAACCTGAGTGATATTATGGAAATCATGTCTATTACAGGATAACTCCTATGAAACCTGAGAAAACTCTCAGGGAATACAGTGCTCCAAATTCTAAATTTCTTAAACAACCAATAGAGTTCCCTAATCCCGGAGTTAGAGAATATTGATTTGATGGTGGAATCATTAAAATTTTGTAGGAGAAAGCTTTCAGTGGAAGGGAAGATGAAGACCTAGGAAGACATATTAGAGAGTTTGACGATGTGATAACATCGCTTGGACCCAAAGGTTTGCCAAGAGACTTCTCTCGTCTTTAATTCTTTCGATGGTCTCTTAAAGGTAAAGCTCTAGACTGGTTATATTCTCTTCCTCGCCATTACATTAAATGTTGGGAAAACTGCATTACTAAATTCATAAACAGGTTCTTTCTTTTTAAAAGGTAACTGAACTAAGAAAGAACATAGGCAACTTTAGTCAGAACGTGGGAGAAAACTACCCACAAGCCTGGGAATATTCTTTAATAGTATTCCTAATCATGGCTATTATGAACTAACAATTTGCCATTTATTTTACCATGGTCTCAATACTCAATGTAGAGAGTTGCTTGACTTCTGAGCAGGAGGATCGATAAATACTTTAACTATTAAAGAATGTTTGGAATTGATGTCTACTAGGGCTAAGAATGATTCTTTATATAATCCTGATTTTGGCACTAAGCCGGAAAAAGGGATACTTCGAATATCTCCTGATCTTATGCCTGAGGTAAGGAAAACTATGAAAGAAAAAGTTATACCTTCTGAACTTGTTAAGGTAAACAATGTAGATTGATACATTGCAAATGTATCTATAATTTTTGATGTTCCATGCTTGGTTTTATCTACTTTCTTGTGTTTTCTTCCAACTTTGGAGTACTTTTCATATGATTTCTTGGACTAAACTGTTAACAAGATGCCACAGTGCCAGTTGCCTGTTTTTTGCTGTTTTTGGTTCCAGGAAAGTCAGAAAATGAATATTCTCGGAATTGGACGGGACAAAAGCCAAAGCCGATATTTTACCGGCAGACTCACGGAGCCAGAAGACAAGATGGAGAGGGGCCAGGGGCTGGCCACACCACCTAGTGGCGTGGGCCAGGCCAGGCCACGCCAGGGGGTGGTGTGGGCCCCTACGACACCCCCTCGGTCTCCCCTCTCGCCTATAAGAAGCCTCCCGATGCATAAACCCTAAATTGTCAATCAGAAAGCCACGAAAAGTTCTGCTGCACCGCCGCCACCGAAGGGGAGATTCGGGGGACAGAAAGTCTCTGTTCCGGCACCCTTCCGGGGCGGGGAAGTGTCCCCGGAGCCATCTCCATCGATCTCCACCACCATCTCCATCACCATTGCTGATTCTCATGATGAGGAGGGAGTAGTTCTCTCTCGAGGCTAAGGGTTCTACCGGTAGCTATGTGTTCATCTCTCTCTCTATGCATGATCTTATTGAGATCATGAGCTTGTAATCTATAGATCTACCTTGCTACTCAAGTGCTTTAATGAATCTCTGCTCTCCCCATGTGTGTGAAAGTGACAGCGTGCTCACCATGGTGGCACTTAGGCTAGAGATTACAAATACTTGTTATGAGTTATATTTGGAGTTGGATGTCTTTATGAAATTGTGGTGTTTGTTGGACTCATCTAGTACTCAAGGTGACAGTGTGGGGTTTTCTAGATGGGAAAGGCTTACTTTGAGGTGTGCTGTTATAGCCCGACCATCGATTAGAGTGTTCAACCGGAGAGTAGTTAAGATTAGTATCATAAAGAGAGGATATATTTATGAGAGAGTGTTCACTAGTGAAAGTATGACCCCTAGGCCTTGTTTCTTAGCACTGAAACACCTTTTGCTATTAGATCTGTTACATGTTTGCTTGCTTCTATCTTTATTTCAGTTTGCTTTTAGTCTCTTCCACGCCACCAAGCTATTCTCTATTACTGTTACCACTTATAATTATCCATACCACTTGTATTTCACTATCTCTTCGCCGACCTAGTGCACCTATACACCTGACAAGTGTATTGGGTGTGTTGGGGACACAAGAGACTTCTTGTATCTTGATTGCAGGGTTGCTTGAGAGGGAATACCTTTGACCACTTCCTCCCTGAGTTCAATAAACCTTGGGTGATCCACTTAAGGGAAAACTTGCTGATGTTCTACAAACCTCTGCACTTGGAGGCCCAACAACTGTCTACAAGAATAGAAGTGCGTAGACATCAAGCTATTTTCTAGCACCGTTGCCGGGGAGGTAAGGTAAAAGGTACTCACATCCTCTGGTGTGAGTGCTCGAAGTTATTTCCTTTAGATTCTGCAATTTTGTATTTTTGTTTCTTGTTTTCACTAGTTAGGCTTAATGGAAAACAACAAAAAAATTAGAGAGCTTTATAGTATTTATCTGGAGTTAGGACATGAAGAGTTTGAAGAGAAAATTAAAAAACCTATGGAACTTTATTTGCATGCTAATAGAAATGTTGTTAGTATGAATTCTTTGGACACCATTGTTGCTAATGCTATGGAAAAGTCTAAGCTTGGGGAAGCTAGTTTTTATGAAAATGATCTTTTTAGTTCCCCAGCTTTGGAAGATAGCTATTCTATTGCTTATGATGATACCAAACCTCCAATATATGATGATTACAATGATGAGTATGATATTTTCAGTCCACCTACTATTGAGGAGAAAATTAATTATGATTACAATATGCCTCCTATCTTTGGTGATTAGGGTGATGACAATAATAATGATAGCTATTTTGGTTAATTTGCTCCCACTATGATTAATAAGAATGACTATGCTTATATGGAGAGTAATAATTATTATATGCATGTGTCTCATGATAAGAATGTTTTATGTGATAGTTATATTGTTAATTTTATTCATGATGCTACTGAAAGTTATTATGAGAGAGGGAAACATGGTTTTATGCATCTCAATAACATTAAGTTTCCCCTCTTTATGTTGAAAGTCTTGAATTTGCACTTGTTTTTTTTTCCTATGCTTGTTGCTTTGTGCTTTCATGACTTGTTTATTTACAAGATTCCTATGAATAGTAAGTGGGTTAGACTTAAATATGCTTTGAATTTGCTTCTTGATGCTCTCTTTTACTTCAATTCATATTTCCTATGTGAGCATCTTCTCAAACTATCATGCCTAACTTAAAGGCGTTAAAGAAAAGTACTTATTAGGAGATAACCCAAAAGTTTTAGATGAGTCTTGAAAGTTATTACTTCTGTAATAACCACTCTTTATCCTTTTTATTTGCTTTTTGTGCCAAGAGTAACCTCTAATGAGAGAGAAGTAATGATTGGGAAAGTTGCTGTCCCGAAGCAGATTTCTGTGCTTCACCGTTAAAATTCGTGTAAAATCTCTGAATGTCTTTTTGAGACGTGCATTTTTGGGCTTCTGCCCCAGGTTATTATATAACTTTCGTTAGTTCAACACTTTTTGATTTGAGCAACAGAAGGTCTTCGAAATAATTTGTCTTTACCTGCTGGTCTGTTTTGACAGATTTCTGCCATTTTCTGCATTTGCTTCTTGTTGGTTCCTTCTTGAGTTCTTTTGGGGAATTGAGATTTTTGAGTGAAGGGCTACAGTAGCTAGTGTTCTAATGGAAGTTTATTTGGTGTTAGAACTGAACCTTAAGACTTATTTATCTTGAGTGCACAAATGTTGCTAATAAAGATTGTGTGAAGTTTTGTATGAAGGAAAAATTTCAGGTGTATGGAAGGAATGAGTAATGAGATGAAGGATGGGCTAAAGCTCAAGCTTGGGGATGCCACGCGTGTCACCCTAAGAAATATCCAAGAAGTACAAGCGTCAAAGCTTGGGGATGTCCAAGGCATCCCCTTCTTCATCAATAAAAATCCCAGGTTTCTTCCAAACACTTCATTTTTATTGTTTCATGCACAGTTGTGTTGTTCTTGGAGCGTCTTCTTTTTCGTTTTCATTTTGGTTTTTCGTTTGCTTTGGTTTGCTTAGTTTTCTGAATAAATTGGTTGGACCCCCTCTTTCATACATTGGTTTGCAAATAGTTTGGTTTGGTTTGGAAAGGAGTAGGGAAGTTCATGCTTATGTGGTAAAAAGAGCTCGTTTTTGACTGTGGCCTATGCTTTGTCATTCCATGCTTCATATTGTTTTGGCTTTATTCTTAGTATTATTTGCTGTAGCATGACTTGTTATAAACAATTGAGATTGCTTAATGTGCCTTGGATGAATCATGCATTGTTTTAGCATATTAAAGCATAGTATAGTGGTATTCTCCTTTGATGCTTTATTTGGGTTGACTTGGCGCATGCTCACACCATGTTATGACTATCCCAAGTCACCATAGCCTTTATGATCCTTTAGTTTTCAACTTGTAGTATCACTTTATGCTTCGATCAATGATGTTTTGTCGCTCTGCATGATTATGGCCATTATTGCTCTCTTAGTTTGTCGCTCCCAGTCTTCTGCTAGCCTCCACAACAAAGTATGAGTTCCACTCATGCATCCAATTCCCTAAACCAAGTTATTCCAAAGAGTACACCATACCTACCTACTAGCTTATGCTATTCCAAGTATATTCATGCTTTTGTTTACCTTCCAAATTAAACTTGTTATGAGAAAACTAGTGATTAAAGCTCTCACGAACTTGACGGCACACTTTACTTTTTGCATCTAATAAACTTGAACCATTCGGTCCTTCTTTGTTGCGTATATGCTTGCGCTTTATAAGTTGAAATTAGCAGAACCATGTTTCATGGGGAATGCTTTCAACATTGCACTTGTACTTTGTACCCCGTTGATATCATGTTCTTTTGCTTATGGATCCCGGCGGTGTGAAATAAAAGTGGAACTTGTAAGATCATGGAGTTTGTATGTGTGTTAGAGAAACGCCTGGGCCGCTAGACTAAGCCATGCCTAATCATGGTGGAAACTTGCAGCATCACCATAATGAGAACTCTATGAAGCATCCTCAATAAAAACCTATGCAAATAGCAAATAAAAAGATCGCTGAGATGCTCATTGTCTGCTTGCCTTGTCATTTTGATTATGGGAAAGCTCCTGTATCATGTGCAAGGGGTACCCCGTTGGCAGTTCTTTATGATACACATGTACTTACAATGAAAAGAGCTTACTTGTGACTAAAGTTGAGTAGCATGAGGATCGGTCTTTGTAAGTAAGGGGCGTGAGATTTCGGTTTATAACTTGTCAACCATATCCTCTTAGTTGTGTCACTTTAACCTTAATCACATTAAAGATGCTTATGATAGGGGCAATGAGAGCTGAAAGCTACAAGTCTCCACCTTCTATCTTTATGCACTTACTTTGAGAGCATAGTGGCCATTCTTAGTTCTATGTGCATTGTCCCAAGACTAGTTGATTGATGCATACTTTGGTATTGCTTGTTTTAAACTATTGTATCTAGTCACTCTTATGAACTTTGAAGGTGTCCTATGCAATTATATTTGCTACTCTATGAGGGACAAGTTGAATACTATTATGCTATGTTTTCTTTATGTGAAACAAACAAACGTCTTGCAAAGCATTGTTATTCATGAATCTTTTGTTTGTGCCTTTTCATGTTGCATCATAGTTTCTTTGCTTATTACTAGAACTTTGTCTTTCATGTTATGATTGAAGTACTATGATCCTAGCTTTGATACTTTGATCAAGTCTTTGATGGTGCATGTCACCTCAAAAATATTCTTTCTTTTTATCACTTACCTACTCGAGGACAAGTAGGAGTTAAGCTTAGGGATGTTGATACATTGCAAATGTATCTATAATTTTTGATGTTCGATGCTTGGTTTTATCTACTTTCTTGTGTTTTGTTCCAACTTTGGAGTAATTTTCATATGATTTCTTGGACTAACCTATTAACAAGATGCCACAGTGCCAGTTGCCTGTTTTCTGCTGTTTTTGGTTCCAGGAAAGTCAGAAAATGAATATTCTCAGAATTGGACGGGACAAAAGCCAAAGTCGATATTTTACCGGTAGACTCACGGAGCCAGAAGACAAGACGGAGAGGGGCCAGGGGCTGTCCACACCACCTGGTGGTGCGGGCCAGGCCAGGCCGTGCCAGGGGGTGGTGTGGGCCCCTCCGGCACCCCCTCGGTCTCCCCTCTCGCCTATAAGAAGCCTCCCGATGCATAAACCCTAAATCGTCAATCAGAAAGCCATGAAAAGTTCCGCTGCGCTGCCACCACCGAAGGGGAGATTCGGGGGACAGAAAGTCTCTGTACCGGCACCCTGCCGGGACGGGGAAGTGCCCCCGGAGCCATCTCCATCGATCTCCACCACCATCTCCATCTCCATTGCTGATTCCCATGATGAGGAGGGAGTAGTTCTCTCTCGAGGCTAAGGGTTCTACCGGTAGCTATGTGTTCATCTCTCTATCTATGCATGATCGTATTGAGATCATGATCTTGTAATCTATAGATCTACCTTGCTATTCAAGTGCTTTAATGAATCTCTGCTCTCCCCATGTGTGTGAAAGTGACAGCGTGCTCAACATGGTGGCACTTAGGCTAGATATTACAAATACTTGTTATGATTTATATTTGGAGTTGGATGTCTTTATGAAATTGTGGTGTTTGTTGGACTCATCTAGTACTCAAGGTGACAATGTGGGGTTTTCTAGATGGGAAAGGCTTACTTTGAGGTGTGCTGTTATAGCCCAACCATCGATTAGAGTGTTCAACCGGAGAGTAGCTAAGAGTAGTATCATAAAGTGAGGATATATTTATGAGAGAGTGTTCACTAGTGAAAGTATGATCCCTAGGCCTTGTTTCTTAGCACTGAAACACCGTTTGCTATTAGATCTTGTACATGTTTGCTTCCTTATATATTTATTTCAGTTTGCTTTTAGTCTCTTCCACGCCACCAAGCTATTCTCTATTACCGTTACCACTTATAATTATCCATACCACTTGTATTTCACTATCTCTTCGCCGAACTAGTGCACCTATACACCTGACAAGTGTATTGGGTGTGTTGGGGACACAAGAGACTTCTTGTATCTTGATTGCAGGGTTGCTTGAGAGGGAATACCTTTGACCACTTTCTCCTTGAGTTCGATAAACCTTGGGTGATACACTTAAGGGAAAACTTGTTGCTGTTCTACAAACCTCTGCACTTGGAGGCCCAACAACTGTCTACAAGAATAGAAGTGCGTAGACATCTTAGATCTGTTACAAGTTTTAACTGAAGAAGATGAAACTAGAAAAGTTTTTCGAGAATTAAAACATCGACAAGTAAAATCTCATAATAACTTGCATAAGAATTTCCAAAAACACAAAAAGATTTTGGTGGAACTCACAGAAAATTATGATGAGATTGGCCAAGAAATAAAATTATTTCACAAGTACCTTAGTATGATTGAAACCCAATGTGAACAAATAGCATCTGGTTATCAATTTTTTCTTCGTGAAGATAAAGATATTCCTGTTTCTACTAATGTTGTCACAAGAAGGGGTGTAGTTGTTAGAGGACCCTTAGGACCACCAGAATATGAAGCCAAAAAAGAGCAAAAGGAAAAAGCCTTGCTCAAAGCAAGCCAAGAAGATGATACATTGGTGGATCCTCAAGATGAAACTGAAACACAAGATCAAACCAAGGGACCAAAATGATGCACAAGATGACCATTATGACTCTGTTGCAGAGACGGTTGATCCAAGAGAAGATAAAGAAATAAGCAAGGAAGATGAGGTTGTTGTATTAGAAAATAAGAAAAGAAATAAGCAACAACAAAAGAAAGCAACGAAAGAGCCTAACCCCCCACAAAAGGTAAAAGACAAGAGTAAGTTAGGTGAGAAAAACCTTCCTTATCCAGGTCGAAAAAAGAAAGCATCGGATCAGGTAATTTATAATTCTTTTACAAAGGCACTTAGTGACCTTCGTCTAGAAATTCCATATGCGGATGCAATCAAAGTTCCTACTTATGGTAAATTCCTTCATGATATTCTTAGTAGAAAGAAAGAAATAAATGAAACTGTTGCCATGGTAACTAGCTATCCTTCTAATGTGAAGCTGTTTTCTAAGTCTGGAGATCCTGGAATACCAACTATTTCATGCTCAATAGGTAAAACTGATATTCACAATGCCTTGTGTGATTTAGGAGCATGAATTAGTGTAATGCCATACTCCCTCTATAAAAGGTTAGGATTAGGAGAGTATTCTCCTACTACTAGCACTTTATAGATGAAAGGGCATTTATGCCCTTCCTATTATTTTGATGTTTGATGACAACACTTGGACAAGTTTAATCGTCTGTTAAATGTTTCAGGAGATACCAGCTATTCTCGTGTATGTTGCAATAAAGGAAAAGAGATCCCTAGGGTCTTGTCTGTGCAGGGAACAAGTCCCAGCCGGACTGTTCGGCTGATCCAGGCCGGAGTGTCCGCCCTTGACGGACTGTCCGGTTGGATCCGGCCGGACTGTCTGCCCCTGGGAAGTGGGCAACTTTGCTGGACATTCGGAACAGCTTTTCGGACACTACCCGGACACGTATCGGATTCTGGCCATAATCTTTGTTGGACGGAGTGTCCAGTGTGTTCGGACTGGAGTATCCGGCCATGGGGGTGTGTAGACTAGTGTGGACATTCAGAACATCATATCGGATAACTCCCGGACACAATCTGGACCCTAGCCGGAAACTTTGCCAGGCTGGAGTGTCCGGTCGGCCTCACCCGGAGTATCCGCCTGGGCCGAACTGTCTGGCTGATGTTGGCCGGACTGTCCAGGGTTAGTGACTCCCAATGGCTCTAATTCCTAGGGCCCTATATAAGGGCCCCTTCTTCTACCTTGGGAGCTGCTCGTCCACCTCAAGAACTCCAGGACCATTTGAGTCACCAAATCCACAAGATCTCTTCACTCAACCATCCAAAGTCATTGATCTTTGGAGTATCGAAGGAGGAGGCCTTGATCTACAGCTTCACCAAGAGAGATCTTCATTTCCCCCTCATTAACTTGAGGGCCCCTTGCTCTAGTGTTTCATTGGAAACCTTAGCTTGTGATTTGGTTCTTACTAGCTTGTCTTTGATTGTTTGACAGCTAGCTTGTATTCGGGAGCTTCCAATTAGGTTGTGGATGTGCGCCTCGAACTCGTTGTAAAGGTGCCGACTTGCACCTCGGAAGTTGCCATATAGTGGAAGAGGTGAATCGAACCCATTTGGGTGAGGTTCATTGGAGAACAAGGGAGGCCTCTCGTGGCGTTGGTGGTTTGAAACCACCCCCTCTCCAAACGTAGACGTACTTCCCCTCAAAAGGAAGGAACTACGGGAAACAAATCCTTGTGTCTTCGCGTGCTCCACTTTGGTTACTTCTATCCTTTACCGCACTTTACCTATCTAGTTCTTGCTTAGTATATGTGCTAGATTGATATATAGGTAAATTCACGATAGTTGCATAATCTAGAGAATTTACCTTTCAAGTCAAACCCTAAATCGAAAAAGAGTAAAATTTGAAGTAGCACCTATTCACCCCTTCTAGGTGCCCATACGATCCTTTCAATTGGTATTAGAGCCTTGGATCTTTATTCGGGCTTAACCGCCTAAGAGATTATGGGCAACCCAGGAGATGAGGGAGAAAGTGAGGCTAGCCATTTGGTGACCATGGTAGATCTCAAGAATTTGGAAACAAGCTTGAGCTCTACCTTGGGCAACAAAATACAACAGTTGAGCCAACTCGTTGAGAAACTTGTTAGGAATAAGCTAACCTCACCTCCTCCCTCTCAAGAGGAAACACCACCTAACCCAAAGGCAAATGCTCTGGCTAAGCCTTTGGAGGAAGTGGCGGGGCATGAACATAATTCCACTGACTCCACCACCAAAAAGGGTGATGGGAAGGAAGAGCACCATGCGGTTCCCGGATGGTACTCTCCCGACCCTCCTATCCCTCACCCACATATAAATAATAGAGGTGACCCACCTAAGTTAGCTGCACATACTTTTGCTCAACGACAAGTTTTAATGAAATCTCATGTGTGCGGCTCTTTCATTGATTTGTGGAATATTATTGAAGAAGGACTCAAAATGGAGGATCCAACCAACCTGACTAGAGAAGTGGTCAATAGCCAACTCAATGCGACTACCTTGCACATGATCCAACTTGGAGTGGGGCCAAAGGATTTTCCCCACATTGAGCACTACAATACCGCCAAGGAAGCTTGGGATGCTCTCATTGACTTGTTTATTAGCAATGAGAGTATGAGAAGAAATAGATATGATGCCTTAAGCAATGAGGCCGAAGGTTTCTTCATGAAGGATGGTGAGGATCATGAAGACATGTATCGAAGACTCAAATCCACAGCCACCACCTTTAGGAATGTTGGTGCCTCTCACATTGATGATGCTTGGATCAAGAGGAAGTATGTGAGTGCTCTCATGCCTTTCGA
The DNA here is from genome assembly GCA_910589775.1 of Avena eriantha. Classification (NCBI taxonomy): domain Eukaryota; kingdom Viridiplantae; phylum Streptophyta; class Magnoliopsida; order Poales; family Poaceae; genus Avena; species Avena eriantha. The sequence continues at coordinate 328,510,446 of OU342745.1, read as the reverse complement.
GCCTACTGACCTGAAGAGTCTCCAAGGAAGACACAACTACCATCTCATGACCTCCAATGAAGTTATGCAAGAGATGGCCGCCTTCGAGGTTGCTGCGAAGAATGCCAAAGACGCCCATGCTTGATACGTTGCAAACGTATCTATAATTTTTGATGTTCCATGCTTGTTTTATATCTACTTTCTTATGTTTTTCCCACACTTTGGAGTATTTTTATATGTTTTCTGGGACTAACCTATTAACAAGATGCCACAGTGCCAGTTTCCTGTTTTCTTCTGTTTTTGGTTCTAGAAAAGCCAAAAAACAAATATTCTCGGAATTGGACCGGACAAAAGCCAAAGTCGATATTTTACTAGAAGACTCACGGAGCTAGAAGACGAGACGGAGAGGGGCCAGGGGCTGAATACACCATGTGGTGGCGTGGGTCCCCTGGCCACGCCACCAGGTGGTGTGGGCCCCTGGTCCACCCTTTGACATCGCCCCTTCGCCTATAAGAAGCCTCCCGATGAGAAAACCCTAAAGAATCCAGCCTCCAGCCATGAAAAGTTCCGTAGTGCCGCCTCCATCGAAGGGGAGATTCGGGGGACAGAAAGTCTCTGTTCCGGCACCCTACCGGGACAAGTAAGTGCCCCCGGATCCATCTCCATCGACTCCACCACCATCTCCATCACCATTGCTGACTCCCATGCTGAGGAGGGAGTAGTTCTCTCTCGAGGCTAAGGGCTCTACCGGTAGCTATGTGTTCATCTCTCTCTCTATGCATGATCATAATGTGATCATGATCTTTGTAATCAAGTAGATCTACCTTGCTACTCAAGTGCTTTAATAGATCTCTGCTCTCCCCACGTGTGTGAAGTTGATAGTGTGCACATCGTGTGGCACTTAGGCTAGAGATTACAAATACTTGCTATGAGTTATATTTGGAGTTAGATGTCTCTATGAAATTGTGGTGTTTTTTGGAACCATCTAGTGCTCAAGGTGACAGTGTGGGGTTATCTAGATGGGGAAAGCGAACTTTGAGGTGTGTTGTTATAGCCCTACCGTGGATTAGAGTTATCCAACCTGAGAGTAGTTCAGAGTAGTATCATAAAGAGATGATATTTATATGAGAGTGTTGACTAGTGAAAGTATGATCCCTAGGCCTTGTTTCTAAGCATTGAAACACCGTTTACAACTAGATCTGTTACATGTTTGCTTGCTTCCATCTTTATTTCAGATTTCCTTTAGTCTCTTCCCACGTCAACCACGCACCATCAAAGCTATTTTCTGGCATCGTTACAACTTATAATTATCCATACCACTTGTATTTCACTATCTCTTTGCCGAACTAGTGCACCTATACTCCTGCCAAGTGTATTGGGTGTGTTGGGGACACAAGAGACTTCTTGTATCTTGATTGCAAGGTTGCTTGAGAGGGATACGTTTGACCACTTCCTTCCTGAGTTCGATAAACCTTGGGTGATCCACTTAAGGGAAACTTGCTGCTGTTCTACAAACCTTTGCACTTGGAGGCCCAACAACTGTCTACAAGAATAGAAGTGCATAAACATCAGTGCTCGTACCATTGGAATGAGTAATGGTGTCAATCTTGCCTTGAAGGCCAAGGTTGTGGAGTATGATGAAGATGAAGGGAGTGATGAGGGACTTTCAACGAGCCACCCCGAAGATATCAAGGTTGCTCATGGTGAATACATTTCCTTCTATGCAAGAAACTTTTGGAAAGATCTCGCCAAGGCCAAGATGGAAATGCAACGAAGAAGCAACCCCAATGGGAGAAGAGATAATGGGTCCAAGTTGAGAACTTGCTTCAGTTGTGGTGACCGCTATCACTTTGTTGCTGCTTGTCCCTATGAGAAAAGAAAAGATCATGTGGGTAAACTTGTGTTGAAGAAGACCTCCAAAGCTCCTTACAAGAAACCCTTCATCAAAAGGAATTCAACCAACAAGAAGTCGGGTGAAATTGTCTTGATCACACATGAAGAATTCTCCTCCTCCGACAATGATGATGAAGATGAAGAAGAGGAAACATCAAGTGGTGTGGTGGCTCTTGCCACTCTTCTACCCCTACATTCTCACTCTTCGACTCTCCAAATGAGAATATCTCCAACAAGAACGTCACTTGCCTTATGGCAAGTGGAACAGAGGTATTATCATCATCACACTCCACCTCTTTAATCAATGATGAATTTGATGATGAGTTATCTCTTGAGGTCAAAAAGGAATTAGTTGCTTTTGATGTGTTTATGAACAACTTGCAAGGGGAACAGAAGAAATATGTTGTGGACCTCTTAAATCAACTTTCACATACACAAGAACTTGTAGATGAGATATGTAAATTAGGAAGAGAGCACATGATTGAGGTAGAAGCTCTAAATAATTCTCTAGAAGAAGAACAAGAAATTAGAATGTCACTTGAAACTAAACTTGAAGGGCTTGCTGAAGCAAATGATCTCATCATTAATAAACTCATAAAGGAACGTGTGCTATTGCTAAATATAAAAGGGATAAAAAGGACAATACTGAGTTTGGTGTTGTTCATGAAAAACTTGCCGAGGACTTTAGGATGCTTGACAAGGCTCACAAGGCCTTGGAGAGTGAACTCTAGTTGCTCACAAAGTCTCGTGAAAAGCCTCAAAATCAATTGACCAATATTACTTCACCTAGTACTTTTATTCTCTCTAGTTGTACAAGTATACTTGAAGAAAATGCTAGGTTGAAGGGGGAGCTAGCTAAGGCCACCTTTCCCAAAGGAAACAAGTCAATTGATGACCTCTTGAGTAAGCAAAGGTCAAGTAGTGAGAAAGGGGGCTTTGGCTTTGTCTCTAAAGGCAAGAATAAGAACAAGAACAAGAAAAAGAAGGCCAAGCCCACACAATAAAATGACAAGGTCATTGTGGATAGTAAGTCCACGAATGGCAAAACTATGTCTCATGATGATTTTGCGGGAAGTGCTAACCCTTACTATGTTTTAATGTGTGATTATTATGGTGATATATATGCACAATATGTTGGCCCATTTGATGGTTATATTGCTTGTTCTATTTGGGTTCCCAAGACCCTTATTGCTAACAAAAGAGGACCCATTGAAAAATGGGTACCTAAAAACTAGTTTGATCTTTTGTAGACCTATGCTTCCGGAGGGTCAAAATGGGTGCTTGATAGTGGATGCACAAGTCATATGACCAGAAGCGCATCTAGTGTTAAGGAGTTGAGACCAAATATTGATCAAATATCCGTGACATATGCCGACAAGTCAAAGTCTAAGGTAATGGGTTTCAACAAAGTTGTGGTTGCACACGATATCACTCTCGTGGATGTCATGCTTGTTGAGACCCTTGGCTATAATTTACTTTCAGTCCGTGCTCTTGGAAAGATGGGTTTTGCCGTCTTTATTGATAATGATATTGTGATCCTCACGTGGAGCAAGTCTCTAAAGGTCGCTTTTGTTGGGTACGTCGAAAATGACTTGTATGTGGTGGACTTCTTGGGGGAAAACCACTACAAGTCCGACGTGCTTATTCGGAAAGGCCGATGTGGGTTGGCTATGGCATCGGCGTCTAGCCCATGTCAACATGAGAACTTTGCAAAGCCTCCACAATGATGATCATATTGTTGGACTAAAAGAAAATGTTTGCTTTGCCAAAGATCATGTTTGCAGGGCATGTGTTGAAGGAAAGATGCATGATTCTCCCCACAAGCCTAAGAACTACATCAAGTCCATGAGGATCTTGGAGCTCCTTCATGTGGATCTCTTTGGTCCTCCATCTCATGCAAGCCTTGGTGGGAAGAAATATTGTTTGGTTATTGTTGATGACTACTCAAGATACACTTGGGTATATTTCTTCAAGCTGAAAAGTGAGACCCAAGAAAACTTCATTGACTTCATCAACATGGCTCAACGGTAACACAACGTCCCCGTATTAACAATAATAAGTGACAACGGTACCGAGTTCAAGAACTACACATTGAATGGATTTCTTAGTGATGAGGGAATAAAACATCAATATTCTGCTGCATATACCCCTCAACAAAATGGCGTAGCTGCGAGGAAGAACCGAACTCTTATTGATATGGCAAGGACCATGTTGGCGGAGTTTAAATCTCCATACAATTTTTAGGCTGAAGCAATCTCCACCGCATGCCATGCATCAAACCGTCTCTACCTCCGAAAAGAATTGATCAAGACTCCATATGAAATTCTTACCGGTAACAAGCCCAACGTTTCATACTTCCAGTTGTTCGGTTGTAAGTGCTTCTATCGCATTAAGGGTATTCGTTTGTCTAAGTTTGATTCCAAAGCATTAGAGGGTATTTTTGTTTGTTATGGTCTCGAATCCCACACTTATGGAATATAGGACAAGCTCTCCGGAACTGTCATAGAATCTTGTAGTGTGGTGTTTGAAGAATATGATGGTCCCCAAGAGGGGCGTATTGATGTCTATGATGTAGATGATGAAATGCCTTAGGATGCCATATGAAGAATGGTTGCGGGTTTCATCCGCCCTGTTGAGGAACCCCATATGGCGGATCGAGAAGAACTATGCTCTACTCAAGTGGAGCCCTCATCTTCACAACATCAACAAGATCCTATCGAGGAGGACAATGACCCATGCCAAAGACAAGCTGTAGACCCTCAACCTGTTGATCAAGTAGAACCTCTAGCCAGGAGGTGCTTGAGTCTCCATTTCCCAGAATGTCCAGTGGTGCTAAGGCTATTACACAAGGACGATCTATAGAAACTGCCATAAGGGAAGCTCAATGCATGTCTAGAAGTATGCTTGATCAAGACCAAGGTCAATCTTTGCCTCTTGTAGAAGAAAATAATTCCAATGATGATCAAGGTCAAGTTAATGGTCAAGTGATACATTTCAAATGTATCTATAATTTTTGATGTTCCATGCTTGGTTTTATCCACTTTCTTGTGTCTTGTCCACACCTTGGAGTATTTTTCATATGATTTATCGGACTAACCTATTAACAAGAGCCACAGTGCCAACTGCCTGTTTTCTGCTGTTTTTGGTTCCAGGAAAGTCAGAAAATGAATATTTTCTCGGAATTGGATGGGACAAAATCCAAAGTGCCTATTTTCCGGAAGTCATTAGATGCCAGAATACGACACGGAGAGGGGCCAGGGGGCCACCACACCACCTGGCCCGCGCCAGGGGGTGGTGTGGCCGACCCCAGCACCCCCTCCGCCTCTCCTTCCGCCTATAATATGCCCTCGGGACGAAAACCCTAAGTACCCGACCAAAAATCCACAAAAGAGTCTGTAGCTGCCGTCATCTCCATCCCTAGATCGGGAGGGATCTGAAGCTCTTCCCGGCACCCTGCCGGAGAGGGGAATTCACCCTGGAGGCCTTCTTCATCACCATGCAAGCCTCCGGTGTGATGCGTGAGTAGTTTATCCTTGGACTAGGGATCCATGTAGTAGCTAGATGGCTGGTTCTCCTCCTTTGTGCTTTCATGTTTAGATCTTGTGAGGTCCGTTCATGATCAAGATCATATATTTGTAATTTTGCATGTTGTGTTTGCGGGGATCCGATGGATATTGAGATGCAATTTCAGATTGATTATTGATTCTATCATGTCTTTGTTATTTGTGATCTTGCATGCTTTCCATTGTTAGTAGCTATCTTGGCCAAGTAGATGCTAGAAACTCTAAGAGTTAGTATTTATGCTCGATAGTGGGTTCATGCCTCTGGTAATCTAGGGAAGTGACATAAATCTCTAAGGTACTAGATGTGCTGTTGCTACTAGGGAGAAACAACAATCCTTTGTTCATAGAACGATCGTATTGTTTACATTACACGCAATTCGTAAAGCAATAATATGTTGCTTGCAACTTAATACTGGAGGGGGTTCGGATGATAACCTGAAGGTGGATTATTAGTCATAGACGCAGTTGGATGGCGGTCTATGTATAATGTTGTAATGCCCAATCAAGTTCCAAAGGAGTCAAGATGATTAGTATATGCATGTATTGCTTTCTCGATGTTTGTCAATTACCCCGCTGTAATTTGTTCACCCAGCATGTTAGCTATCTTAAGGAGAGCCACCTCTAGTGAACTATGGATCCCTGTCTTTTTTCTTTACATATAATCTATAAACTGTTTACTGCTTTGTGTTTACTTTCTGCAAACTATTACTTCCTTCCATTTGATAGGTTTAATCCTTTGTTTTCAGCAAAACACGGTGGGATTGACAACCTCATCGCAAATTGGGGACAGAGTTCTGTGGTTGTGTTGTGCAGGTCTCCACGTTGCTACTAGCACCGGTAGTGCGCCCTGCCAAGGCTCAGCTAGCAACACCTTTGGAGTGTTTCCTTGCTCCTACTGGTTTGATTAAACCTTGGTTTCATAACTGAGGGAAACTTGCTGCCGTGCTCATCAAACCTTTCTCTTGGGGTTCCCAACGAGCTCTACATCAACACTGAGCCATCAAGCATTTTTCTGGCGCCATTGCCGGGGAGTCAAGGACATCTTCACAAGGGGAGTCCCTAATAACCAATCTCTTTACTTTGTTATTTTCGTTTTTCTTAGTTTCTTTTTGCTTTGTTTGCTTGTTTCTTTATCAAAAACACAGAAAAATGAGTTTTACTAGTTTGCTTTCTTTATGAAAAACACAAAAAATTAAGTCTCCTTTAGTTGTCACCACTTTCTTAGCTCACCATGTTGATCCCTAAATTCACCCTAAAAGACCTTTCAATTGGTAGTGGTTCTATAATTGGGAAAGATAATATTGAAGAATTCTTTAATCATGTTAGCAAACATGAGGATACCGAGGATAGATCCCTTGCAGAACTTGCTCCAAACTATGAGATTGCTGGAGCTTTTTTAATTCACATGTTAGAAGCTAGGTTTGTTAACCTCAACCCCTTAATGCAAGTAATATTTCTTAAGCTTAAAGAAATTGAGGACCCAGAAAAGAGGGATTTTATTGTAGAAACTTTGTTGAAGGAGTTCTATGATGTTGCCAAGGAAGCTAGGAAAGTCTTTGAACATTTCCATGTGCTAGGCTCATGTGTAGATGTTGTTGGTACACGAGAAAAGATGAACAAAACCTAACCTAATGGGGAGGAACCTAAGATACCAATACCATTTAAACTAGTAGCAATACATGATGCCATAGAAAAGAATCTTGACTGGATTGTTCCTGCAAACCCTTTTGATGAGAATAGTGAACCTAAGAGCATTGAGAGAGGATCCTCTAGAACTTATTTGGATGATATACCTTGCCTTGTTGAAGATATTTCTGGTATTGATCTTAATGCTTCTTCATTTGAGAATACTTGATGCTTTCTTGCTTCTTATGCCTAACTTAAAGGCGTTAAAGAAATGTATTTATTGGGAGATAACCCAAAAGTTTTAGATGAGTCTTAGAAGTTATTACCTCTGTAATAACCTCTCCTTATCCTTTTTATTTGCTTTTTGTTCCAAGAGTAACCTCTAATGAGAGAGAAGTAATGATTGGGAAAGTTGTTGTCCCGAAACAGATTTATGTGCTTCATCGTAAAAATTCGTGTAAAATCTCTAAACTTCTTTTTGAGGCGTGAATTTTCTTGCTTCTGCCCCAGGTTGTTATCTAACTTTCGTTAGTTTAACACTTTTTGATTTGAGTAACAGAAGGTCTTCAAAAAAATTAATCTTTACCTGCTGGTCTGTTTTGACAGATTTCTGCCATTTTCTGCGTTTACTTCTTGTTGGTTCCTTTTTGAGTTCTTTTGGGGACTTGAGATTTTTGAGGGAAGTACCACAGTATCTAGTGTTCTAATGGAAGTTTATTGGGTGTTAGAACTGAACCTTAAGACCTTTTATCTTGAGTGTACTAATGTTGCTAATAAAGATTGTGTAAAGTTTTGTATGAAAGAAAAATTTTAGGTGTATGTAAGGAATGAGTAATGAGATGAAGGATGGACTAAAGATCAAGCTTGGGGATGCCACGCGTGTCACCCCAAGAAATACCCAATAAGTACAAGCGTAAAAGCTTGGGGATGCCCAAGGCATCCCCTTCTTCATCAATAAAAATCCCAGGTTACTTCCAAACGCTTCGTTTTTATTGTTTCATGCACAGTTGTGTTGTTCTTGGAGCGTCTTCTTTTTCGTTTTCGTTTTGGTTTTTCATTTGCTTGGTTTTCTTAGTTTGCTGAATAAATTGGTTGGACCCCCTCTTTCATACATTGGTTTTCAAATAGTTTGGTTTGGTTTGGAAAAGAGTAGGAAAGTTCATGCTTATGTGGTAAAAAGATCTCGTTTTTGACTGTGGCCTATGCTTTGTCATGCCATGCTTGATATTGTTTTGGCTTTATGCTTAGTATTCTTTGCTGTAGCATGACTTGTTATAAACAATTGATATTGCTTAATGTGCCTTGGATGAATCATGTGTTGTTTTAGCATATTAAAGCATAGTATAGTGGTATTCTCCTTTGATGCTTTATTTGGGTTGACTTGGCGCATGCTCACACCATGTTATGACTATCTCAAGTCACCATAGTCTTTATGATCCTTTATTTTTCAACTTGTAGTATCACTTTATGCTTTGATCAATGATGTTTTGTTGCTCTGCATGATTATGGCCATTATTCCTCTCTTAGTTTGTCGCTCCCAGTCTTTTGCTAGCCTCCACAACCAAGTATGAGTTCAACTCATGCATCCAACTCCCTAAACCAAGTTATTCCAAAGAGTCCACCATACCTACCTACTAGCTTAAGCTATTCCAAGTATATTCATGCTTTTGTTTACCTTCCAAATTAAACTTGTTATGAGAAAACTAGTGATTAAATCTCTCACGGACTTGATGGCACACTTTACTTTTCTTCCCCTTAATAAACTTGAACCATTGTGTCGTCTATGCTGTATATGCTTGCACTTATTTGTTGGGAATTATCAGAACCATACTTTCGTGGGGAACGCTTTCAACATTTCACTTGGTACTTGTACCTAGTTGATATCATGCTCTTTTGTATCTGGATGTCATCGGTGTGAAATGAAAGGGGAGCTTGTAAGTCCATGGAGTTATGTATATGTGTTAGAGAAACGCTTGGGCCGCTGGTCTAATCCATGCTGACATGGTGGAAACCTGCAGCGTAACCATAATGAGCTGTCTATGAAGCATTCTTCTTATAAAAAAAGAGAGTCCTATATTGAGAAAAAAAGAGAAAAGAGAAAAAAAGAGATTATGAAAAGAGGAAAGAGAGAAAAAAGCACCATATTCCCACGGTAAACAAGAAGATTGCTGAGATGCTCGTTGTCTGCTTGCCATGTCATTTTGATATGGGGATTCTTCTGTATCATCGGGCAAGGGGTACCCCTTTGGCAGTTCTCTATGATACACATGTACTTACGATGACAAGAACTTACCGGTGACTAAACTTGAGTAGCATGAGGAGCGGCCCTCGTATACAAGGGACATGAGATTTCCAACTTATACTTCGTCAAGCATGTACACCATAGTTTGTTCACTTTAACCTTAATCAATTCAAGATGCTTATGATAGGGGCAATGAGAGCTAAAAGCTATAAGTACCATAATTTTTGGAAGCTCTTTATGAAACTTGAATCTCTGCTTCCTTTTATGAACGCCTTTCTTCCACCATTATATTGAGTCTCCACCTTCTAGCTTTATGCACCTACTTTGAGAGCATAGTGGCCATTCTTAGTTCTATGTGCATTGTCCCAAGACTAGTTGATTGATGCATAACTTGATATTGCTTGTTCTAAACTATTTGTATCTAGTCACTCTTATGAACTTTGAAGGTGTCCTATGCATTTATATTTGCTACTCTTTGAGGGACAAGCTGAATACTATTATGCTATGTTTTCTTTATGTGAAACAAACAAACGTCCTGCAAAGCATTGTTATTCATGAATCTTTTGTTTGTGCCTTTTCATGTTTCATCATAGTTTTTTTGTCTTATTGCTAGAACCTTGTCTTTCATGTTATGATTGAAGTACTATGATCCCAGCTTTGAATGTTTTACAAATACTTTGATCAAGTCTTTGATGGTCCATGTCACCTCAAAAATTATTCTTTCTTTTTATCACTTACCTACTCGAGGACGAGCAGGAGTTAAGCTTGGGGATGTTGATACATTGCAAATGTATCCATAATTTTTGATGTTCCATGCTTGGTTTTATCCACTTTCTTGTGTCTTGTCCACACTTTGGAGTATTTTTCATATGATTTGTTGGACTAACCTATTAACAAGAGCCATAATGCCAGCTGCCTATTTTCTACTATTTTTGGTTCTAGGAAAGTCAGAAAATGAATATTCTCGGAATTGGACAGGACAAAAGCCAAAGTGCCTATTTTTCCGGAAGTAATCAGATGCCAGAATACGAGACGGAGAGGGGCCAGGGGGCCACCACACCACCTGGCCGCGCGGCCCAGCCTGGCCCGCGCCAGGGGGTGGTGTGGAAGACCCCAGCACCCCCTCGGCCTCTCCTTCCGCCTATAAGATGCCCTCGGGACGAAAACCCTAAGTACCCGATCAAAAATCCACGAAAGAGTCTATAGCCGCCGTCATCTCCATCCCTAGGTCGGGAGGGATCTGAAGCTCTTCCCGGCACCCTGCCGGAGAGGGGAATTCACCCTGGAGGCCTTCTTCATCACCATGCAAGCCTCCGGTGTGATGCGTGAGTAGTTCATCCTTGGACTACGGATCCATGTAGTAGCTAGATGGCTGGTTCTCCTCCTTTGTGCTTTCATGTTTTGATCTTGTGAGGTCCGTTCATGATCAAGATCATCTATTTGTAATTCTGCATGTTGTGTTTGCGGGGATCCGATGGATATTGAGATGCTATTTCAGATTGATTATTGATTCTATCATGTCTTTGTTATTTGTGATCTTGCATGCTTTCCGTTGTTAGTAGCTATCTTGTCCAAGTAGATGCTAGCAACTCCAAGAGTTAGTATTTATGCTCGATAGTGGGTTCATGCCTCTGGTAATCTGGGGAAGTGACAGAAATCTCTAAGGTACTAGATGTGATGTTGCTGAAGGAAATATGCCCTGAGAGGCAATAATAAAGTTGTTATTATATATTCCTTATATATGATAAATGTTTATTTTACATGCTAGAATTGTATTGATCAGAAACATCAATACATGTGTGTTTAATAAACAAAAAGGGTTCCTAGTTATGCCTCTCTTATTGACTAGCTTGTTGATTAACAAGATGATCAAGGTTTCCTGATCATGGACATTGGATGTTGTTAATAACAAGGTCACACCATTGGTGGAATGATGTGATGAACATTCATCCGAAGTATAGCATTACGATCAAGTCATTATGTTTATATTGCTATAACCTCATACGAAGTAATCTTTATCCTTAGACCATGAGATCATGTTAATTGCTAACACCGGAAGAGTATCCTGATAACATCAAACGTCACACCGTAACAGGGTGACTATAAATATGGGTTCAGTACTACGAAGGTGTTATGTTGAGGCTCATGGATCAAGAGTGGAATTTGTCAATCCATATGACAGATAGATATACTCTAGGCCCTCTCGGTGATATCACATTAAGATAGCTTGCAAGCAAGTGATGTGATCACTAGAATGTTATATCACGGGAACGAGAAAAGAGTGCATGTCGGTAACGAGATCAAACTAGGTATGGAGATACCGATGATCGAATCTTGGACATGTAATATATCGAGAGACAAAGGGATTTAGTTACAAGCGTTAAAGGTTCTCACAATCACAGAAGTCATTGTTGAATGTATAGGAGTCAGTACGGATTTCCAGGTCCTGCTGCTGATTATTGATCGGAGAAGGGTCTCGATCATGTCTGCATTATTCGCGAACCGTAGGGTGGCACACTTAAGAGTTACCGGACTCCATTTTGGAGCACATATGTTTCAGACGAAAGAATTGCAAAGCGCAGGAATTGTTTCAATAGAAACCGGAAATTGTTTCGGGTGAAATTGCAGAAAGTGGTTCTGCATGTGATATTGAAATATTTCAAGGGGCTATATGTGAATGTTTGTTAATTAAAGTAATTTACAAAATTCTGAATAAATTTAATAAAAAGAGTTTTATTAAATGAGAGAGCATTAAATTTGGAGAAATTTAATGCATTTAAAGTGGAGACTTTAAAAGGGAATGTGAAGAGGCATTTTAATGTGGAGGGGTTACCACCACATGAATGGGGGAGGTGAGGGGTCACCCCCATGCGCCAGCCATGGAGAGAGGGGGCACCCCCCTCCTCCTATAAAAGGCCACCCATTCCCTCCTTCATCCTCACACCTCCTTGTGAAGGATCTCTCTCCTCCTCTAGAATTATTCCCCCATGGTCTCGGATTAGTGAGATACATGTTCCCGATGGCATTTCATCTAGAAGGAGTTGCTGCTTCCGCTGGATCGCTGGAGCGAGGAGGTGGAGGTTGTCCGGTGTCTTGAACATGTGTGCGAGTGCGGATGCGCTGCTGAGTTGTGGCACTCGGACTTCCTCACGATCTTGAGATCGGCAAGTGTACGACTACATCAACCACGAGTTCCTACTCGTTAACAAAACTTGTTGTCTTTGAGGGTAAGTTCTCGTTGGATGTATGTCCGCCCGTTGCTTTGTACCTAGTAGATAGATCTTGGCGTGTAGTTCACACCGTAGGAAATTTTTTGTTTTCTATGCTACGGACCCAACAGTGGTATCAGAGCCTGATCTATGCGTAGGTGCTTTGCACGGGTAGTAAACATATGTTTATATGTGGGCGATGATGATCATGTTATTGCATCTTCTATGTATTTTGGATATTGGTGGCATAGTGGGATGAAGCGGCCCGGACCAACCTTACATGTCATCGTACATGAGACCGGTTCCACGACTGACATGCAACTTGTTTTGCATAAGTGGCTGGCGGGTGTCTGTCTCTCCTACTATAGTCAATATCTGATTTACAACGAGTTTCTAATAACTTAGTTATCCTCGTTGTGGTTCATGTTCGTAGGTGAGAACAGTTCTATCTCCGAAAGCCCTAAGCCACGTAAAATTGCAATTGATAAATTAGAGGCGTCTAGTTTATATCGTTGTTGGGCTAGTGTATTGATATGGTATTGTTGTAAGTAGATGTATGATAGATACTCTTACAACACACTCAACGTGTAAGTTCCATAGACCTTGGCCTTACACACAAAGGAATGATAGAGATCATACCACGATGCAAGTGATAGAGATCAAATGCATGGACCATATCATCTCACTTTACACATTAGATGTTAGCATCTTATACTGCTAGTTTGGCGCTTTTGGTAGCATTGTAAGATGATCCCTCATTTAGATATCAAGATAAAAATGTGTTCTTCCTTAAGTATGCACCGTTCTGTGGATCGTGTTTCGAGACATCACGTGATGATCGGGTGTACTCGAATCTACGCTTTCATAGGAACGGGTGTAAGACAGTGCTACACACGCGAATACTAAGGTTCTTACTTGGCGAGCCTAGCATGTACAGACATGGCCTCGGAACACGGACCGAAAGGTTAAGCATGAGTCATATAGTTGATATGATGCCCATATAGATGCTCGCCTTTGAAGCTACATCAACTCACGTGATGATCGGACTTGGTGTAGTGGATTTGGTTCATGTAATCACCAAAAAGACACGAGGGATGTCGTTTTTGAGTGGGAGTTCATTAGTAATTTGGATTAGTTGAACTCAATCTATCATAAACTTAGTCTAAATAAACTTTACAAATTCTATTGTAGATGGCACCACCTTCTTTTAATTTCAATGTGTTCATGGAGAAAGAGAAACTTGCTACGAATGGTAGCAACTTCACCAACTGGGCTATGAATTTTAGGATTCTCCTCACTGCTGCACAAAAGCAATATGTGCTAGATGCGCCGCTAGGCCCCCCACCAGCTCCTGATGCCCCTGACGAGGAAAAGAATGTCTATGTGACTCGTCAGGAGGACCAGAACTTAGTTCATTGCGACATACTGTATGGGCTAGAGCCAGAACTTCGAAAGCATTTCGAAAATGGCAATGCCTTTGATACCATGGGAGAATTGAAAATGATTTTCGATACCCATGCTGCCGTAGAGAGTTATAATGCTACAAAAAAGTTCTTTAGCTGCATGATGGAGGAAATTAGCTCCGTTAGTGAGCACATACTCAAAATGTCTGGGTACGCCGATAAGCTTGTGTCCTTGGGAATAACGATTCCCATTGACTTAGGCATACATCGTGTTATCCAATCTCTGCCACCTAGCTACAAGAGCTTCATGATGAACTATAATATGCAGGGCATGAAGAAGTCTCTTCCCAAGCTTCTGTCAATGCTTAAGACTGCAAAAGTGGAGATTAGGAAAGAACATCAAGTGTTGATGATCAATAGGACCACCGGTTTTAAGAAAGACAAGAAAGGCAAGCACAAGGAAAGAAGGGTGGCAAGTCTGTTGCCACGCCTGAAAAGAAACCCCGAACTGGCCCTAAGTCTGACATCGAGTGCTACTATTGTAAGGGGCTGGCCATTGGAAGCGCAACTGCCACAAGTATTTGGCGGACAAGAAGTCCGGCAAGGAAAACAAAGGTATACGTGATATACATGTTATTGATGTGTACTTGACTAGTACTCGCAGTAGCACCTGGGTATTTGATACGGGATTGGTTGCTAATATATGTAACTCGGTTCAGGGGCTACGGAACAAGCGATAACTAGCAAGGGATGAGGTCAGAATGCGGGTCGGTAATGGATCAAAAGTTGATGTGATCGCCGTCGGGACGCTACCTCTCCATTTGCCATCGGGATTAGTTATAAACCTAAATAATTGTTATTTAGTGCCTACACTGAGCATGCACATTGTATATGGATCGTGTTTGATGCAAAGTGGTCATTCCTTTAAGTCTGAAAACAATGGTTGTTCGATTTATAAGAATGATATCTTTTATGGTCATGCACCTATGTTGAATGGTTTATTTCTGTTGGATCTCGATAGTAATATTACACACATTCATAATGTTAATGCTAAAAAGATTAAACTTGATGATGATATGTCTACATATATGTGGCACTGCTGTCTACGTCATATTGGCGTTAAACACATGAAGAAACTCCATTATGATGGACTTTTGGAATCACTTGATTTTGAATCATTTGATACATGTGAGCCATGCCTTATGGGCAAGATGACTAGAACATCGTTTTCTGGTTCAATGGAACGGGCGACAGATCTATTGGAAATCATACATACTGATGTGTGTGGACCAATGAGTGTGTCGGCGCGAGGTGGATATCGTTATTTTGTTACTTTCACGGATGATTTGAGTAGATATGGGTATATCTATTTGATGAAACACAAGTCTGAAACTTTTGAAAAGTTCAAGGAATTTCAGAATGAAGTGGAAAATCATCGTAATAGAAAGATCAAATTTCTATGGTCTGACTGTGGAGGAGAGTATCTAAGTTACGAGTTTAGCACACACATGAAAGAGTGTGGAATATTTTCACAACTCACGCCTGTCGGAACACCACAACGTAATGGTGTGTCGGAACGTCGTAATCGTACCTTATTGGATATGGTTTGATCTATGATGTCTCTGACTGACTTGCCACTATCATTTTGGGGTTATGCACTAGAAACAACTACATTCACTTTAAATCGGGCACCATCTAAATCTGTTGAAACGACACCGTATGAATTATGGTTTGGAAACAAACCTAAGCTGTCATTTCTTAAAGTTTGGGGATGCGATGTTTATGTGAAGAAACTTCAACCGGATAAACTCGAACCCAAAGCGGAAAAATGCGTCTTCATAGGATACCCTAAGGAAACAATTGGGTATACCTTCTATCACAGATCCGAGGGCAAGGTTTTTGTTGCCAAGAATGGATCCTTTCTTGAGAAGGAGTTTCTCGTGAAAGGTGTGAGTAGTCGGAAGGTAGAACTCGAAGAGGTTATTGAACCTTCTCTTCATGGAATGGCGAGTGGCGCAGCACCGGAAGTTGTTTCGGAGTTGACTTCACCTGCTGAAGAGAGAGCTAATGATAATGATCATGAAACTCCGAAAGAGGACACTACCGGACCTTGCAGGTCAAGCAGGACACGTGCAGCTCCTGAACTGTACGGCAATCCTGTTGTGAATTACATGGTTGATGAAATGGATGACCCTACGACATATGAAGAAGCGACGATGAGCCCGGATTCCAACAAATGGCTAGAAGCCATGAAATCCGAGATGGAATCCATGTACGAGAACCAAGTTTGGAACTTGGTGGACTTACCTCACGACCGAAAGCCCGTTGAGAATAAATGGATTTTCAAAAGAAAAACTGATGCTGATGGTAATGTGACCATCTATAAGGCTCAACTTGTCGCAAAGGGGTTTCGACAAATTCAAGGAGTTGACTACGATGAGACATTCTCTCCCGTAGTGATGCTTAAGTCGGTTAGGATTATGTTAGCAATTGTTGCATATTTAGATAATGAAATATGGCAGATGGATGTCAAAACCGCGTTCCTCAATGGTAATATTGAAGAAGAGTTGTATATGATACAACCTAAGGGTTTTGTCGATCCTAAGGATGCTAATAAGGTATGCAAACTTCAGTGATCCATCTATGGACTGAAGCAAGCATCTCGGAGTTGGAATCTCCGCTTTGAGGAGGTGATCAAAGATTTTGGATTTGTCCAAACTTATGGAGAGGCTTGTATTTACAAGAAAGTGAGTGGGAGCAATGTGGCATTTCTGATATTATATGTGGATGACATATTATTGATTGGAAATGATATAGATCTTTTAAACAGTGTTAAAAGTTATCTAAACAGCAAATTTTCGATGAAAGACCTTGGTGAAGCATCATATATATTAGGCATTAAAATCTATAGAGATAGATCAAGGCGCCTAATTGGGCTATCACAGAGTACATACCTTGATAAGATATTAAAGAAGTTTAATATGGACGAAAGTAAGAAGGGGTTCTTACCTATGTTGCAAGGCAAGACATTGAGTAAGACTCAAAGTCCGGCTACGGCGGAAGAAAGAGAGATGATGGATAAGATCCCCTATGCCTCGGCCATAGGCTCTATTATGTATGCCATGCTATGTACAAGACTGGATGTGGCACATGCTATTAGTTTGACTAGTAGGTACCAATCTGATCTAGGTTCGGAACATTGGATAGCGGTAAAGAACATCCTCAAGTACTTGAGAAGAACTAAGGATATGTTTCTTATATACGGATGTGAAGAAGAGCTGGTCGCTAAGTGTTATGTCGATGTTAGCTTTGACACCGATCCGGATGACTCTAAGTCTCAATTCGGATACGTATTTCTCTTGAACGGAGCAGCAGTTAGTTGGAGGAGTTCCAAACAACCTATGGTGGCTAGATCAATGACGGAGGCGGAATATGTTGCTGCTTCAGAAGCGGCGAGGAGGCGGTTTGGATGAAAGAGTTCATTACGGAACTAGGTGTGGTTCCCAGTGCATTGGACCCAATGGTGATCTATTGTGACAATAATGGAGCCATAGACAACGCAAAGGAACCGAGGTCTCACAAGAATTCCAAGCATATTAAGTGCCGGTTTCACTCCATCTGCGAGCATGTCAATGATGGAGATATAAAGATTTGTAAAGTACACACGGACCAAAATGTAGCAGATCCATTGACTAAAGTTCTCCCTAGGGCAAAACATGATCAACACAAGAACTCCATGGGTGTTAGATTTATCACTATGTGAACTAGATTATTGTCTCTAGTGCAAGTGGGAGACTGAAGGAAATGTGCCCTAAGAGGCAATAATAAAGTTGTTATTATATATTCCTTATATATGATAGATGTTTATTTTACATGCTAGAATTGTATTGATCGGAAACATCAATACATGTGTGTTTAATAAACAAAATGGGTTCCTAGTTATGCCTCTCTTATAGACTAGCTTGTTGATTAACAAGATGATCAAGGTTTCCTGATCATGGACATTGGATGTTGTTAATAACAAGGTCACACCATTGGTGGAATGATGTGATGAACATTCATCTAAAGTATAGCATTATGATCAAGTCATTATGTTTATATTGCTATAACATCATACGAAGTAATCTTTATCCTTAGACCATGAGATCATGTTAATTGCTAACACCGGAAGAGTATCTTGATAACATCAAACGTCACACCGTAACAGGGTGACTATAAAGATGGGTTCAGTACTACAAAGGTGTTATGTTGAGTCGCATGGATCAAGAGTGGAATTTGTCAATCCAGATGACAGATAGATATACTCTGGGCCCTCTCGGTGATATCACATTAAGATAGCTTGCAAGCAAGTGATGTGATCACTAGAATGTTATATCACGGGAACGAGAAAAGAGTGCATGTCGGTAACGAGATCAAACTAGGTATGGAGATACCGATGATCGAATCTCGTACATGTAATATATCGAGAGACAAAGGGATTTAGTTACAAGCGTTAAAGGTTCTCACGATCGCAGAAGTCATCGTTGAATGTGTAGGAGTCAGTACGGATCTCTAGGTCCCGCTGCTGATTATTGATCGGAGAAGGGTCTCGATCATGTCTGCATCATTCGCGAACCGTAGGGTGGCACACTTAAGAGTTACCGGACACCATTTTGGAGCACATATGTTTCAGACGAAAGAATTGCAAAGCGTAGGAATTGTTTCAATAGAAACCGGAAATTGTTTTGGGTCAAATTGCAGAAAGTGGTTCTGCATGTGATATTGAAATATTGCAAGGGGCTATATGTGAATGTTTGTTAATTAAAGTAATTAACAAAATTCTGAATAAATTTAATAAAAAGAGTTTTATTAAATGAGACAGCATTAAATTTGGAGAAATTTAATGCATTTAAAGTGGAGACTTTAAAAGGGAATGTGAAGAGGCATTTTAATGTGGAGGGGTTACCACCACATGAATGGGGGAGGTGAGGGGTCACCCCCCATGCGCCGGCCATGGAGAGAGGGGGCACCCCCTCCTCCTATAAAAGGCCACCCATTCCCTCCTTCATCCTCACACCTCCTTGTGAAGGATCTCTCTCCCCCTCTAGAATTATTCCCCCATGGTCTCGGATTAGCGAGATACATGTTCCCGGTAGAATTTCGTCTGGAAGGAGTTGCTGCTTCCACTGGATCGCTGGAGGGAGGAGGTGGAGGTTGTCCGGTGGCTTGAACGTGTGTGCGAGGGTGGATGCGCTGCTAAGTTGCGGCGCTCGGACTTCCTCACGATCTTGAGATCGGCAAGTGTACGACTACATCAACCACGAGTTCCTACTCGTTAACAAAACTCGTTGTCTTCGAGGGTAAGTTCTCATTAGATGTATGTCCGCCCGTTGCTTTGTACCTAGTAGATAGATCTTGGCGTGTAGTTCACACCGTAGGAATTTTTTTGTTTTCTATGCTACGGACCCAACAGTTGTGACTAGGGAGAAAAAAATAATCCTTTGTTCATAGAACACTCGTATTGTTTACATTACACGCAATTCGTAGAGCAATAATCTGTTGCTTGCAACTTAATACTGGAGGGGGTTCGGATGATAACCTGATGGTGGATTATTAGTCATAGATGCAGTTGGATGGCGGTCTATGTATAACGTTGTAATGCCCAATCAAGTTCCAAAGGAGTCAAGATGATTACTATATGCATGTATTGCTTTCTCGATGTTTGTCAATTGCCCCTCTGTAATTTGTTCACCCAACATGTTAGCTATCTTAAGGAGAGCCACCTCTAGTGAACTATGGATCCCGGTCCTTTTTCTTTACATACAATCTATAAACTGTTTATGGCTTTGTGTTTACTTTCTGCAAACTATTACTTCCTTCTATTCGATACGTTTAATCCTTTGTTTTCAGCAAAACACGGTGAGATTGACAACCTCATCGCAAGTTGGGGACAGAGTTCTATGGTTGTGTTGTGCAGGTCTCCACGTTGCTACTAGCACCGGGAGTGCGCCCTGCCAAGGCTCAGCTAGCAACACCTTTGGGGTGTTTCCTTGCTCCTACTGGTTCGATTAAACCTTGGTTTCATAACTGAGGGAAACTTGCTACTGTGCTCATCATACCTTCCTCTTGGGGTTCCCAACGAGCTCTACATCAACACTAAGCCATCATCAAGACGAGGACCAAAATGATGAAGTGGTCCCCACAAGAAACAACAAGGAGATCGAAACTCGTCGCCAAGCTAGAATGGATAGAATATTTGAATTGAGAGACCACACTCTTGATAATGTGGTAGGAGATCTAAGAAGAGGGATATCCACTCGAGCTCAACTGAAGAACTTTGGTGAACACCAAGCTCACATTTCCATGGTGGAACCAAAGAAAGTATGGGAAATCTCTTGAAGATTCGGATTGGTTGGATGCAATTCACAAAGAGCTCAACAACTTTGAGAGAAACAAAGTATGGAAGTTAGTTGAAAAGCCAAAAGATTGCGAAATATTATAGGAACCAAGTGGATTTTCAAGAACAAGCAAGATTAGCACGGAATTGTGGTGAGGAACAAGGCAAGATTGGTTGCACAAGGGTTCTCTCAGATTGAAGGCATTGATTATGGGGACACATATGCACCCATGGCTCGCCTTGAGTCCATCCGTATCCTTCTTGCTTATGTGGCACATCATAAATTTTAATTACAACAAATGGATGTAGAAAGTGCATTTCTTAATGGTCCATTGCATGAGTTGGTATATGTAAAGCAACCCCCGGGGTTTGAGGATCCCAACTTTCCAAACCATGTCTACAAACTTGATAAGGCGCTCTATGGGCTCAAACAAGCTCCACGCACGTGGTATGAGCATCTTAGAGAGTTGTTGTTAGATCGTGGGTTTGAGGTTGGGAAAATCGATCCCACTCGTTTTACTAAGAAAGTAAATAGGGAGATTTTTGTATGCCAAATATATGTAGATGATATTATCTTTGGCTCATCTAACAAAGCTTTTAATGATGAATTCTCTAAGGTTATGTCTGATAGGTTCAGGATGTCTATGGTGGGAGAATTGAGGGTATTTCTTGGTTTTGAGATCAAGCAAGTAAGAGGAGGAACATTCTCCAACCAAGCCAAGTATACTCAAGATATGCTCAAAAGATTCAACATAAAAGATCTAAATGGAGCTCTCACTCCCATGGCAACAAAGACTCATCTTGAACTAAATCCAAATGGTAAAGATGTGGATCAAAAGGTATACCAGTCCATGATTGGCTCTTTGCTTTACCTTTGTGCATCTAGACCCAATATTGTGTTGAGTGTAGGAGTGTGTGCAAGATATCAAGCGGCTCCTAAAGAAAGCATTTGATGGTGGTCAAGAGAATCTTTTGATATTTGGTTCATACCCCAAACTATGGTATTTGGTATCCTAGGGGCTCAACTTTCTCTCTTTGTGGATACACGGATTCGGATTGGGCTGGTGACAAGGATGATAGGAAACCAACCTGCGGGGCTTGCCAATTCCTTGGGAGGTCCTTGGTGTGTTGGTCTTGTAAGAAGCAAAAATGTATATCTCTCTCCACCGCCAAAGCCGAGTATGTGGCAGCTGCTAGTGCCTGTACTCAATTGCTATGGATGAGGCAAACTTTAAAGGAATATGGTGTCCATTGTGACAAAGTGCCTCTTCTATGTGACAATGAAAGTGCTATGAAGATTTCCTATAACCCGGTGGATCATACAAGGACAAAGCATATTGAGATTCGTCATCACTTCATTAGAGATCATGTTGCTCGAGGTGATATTGAGCTATCCTATGTTTCAACCAAAGACCAACTTGCCAACATTTTCACGAAGCCACTTGATGAAGCAAGGTTTTGTTATTTGAGGAATGAACTAAATATTGTAGATTCTAGGAGCTTGACTTGATCACCTTGCATACTCACCTATGTCTTGACCCTTATTTGGTTTAGGTGCAGGCATGGAGATAGGGGGAGTGTGGTCCTAATACATTGGACTATCCCCCCATAATGCCAACATTAAGAAATTCAATCCTCTTAATATCATTTAGTGATATGTGAGCTTCATTGATGAGTAGTGGCTATGAACCCAAGGAAAATTATTCGTGGTGTCATTCTACAAACTCTTACATGGTGGCCTCGGCCATCGCCCTCTTCATTGTTGAAGAGTCGGTTCTTGACTTGTTTGGTTTGGATCTTAATTTGTCATCTTTTGACTATCTATGGTTTCTTGGTTCTTCACAGTACATCTTCTGAATCCCAGGCCTTTTCTCATCTCTAAACATGCTCCTCTTGCCACACATTTGTCCAACACTTATACCTAGAGTTTTCTGGTTGTGGGGGCTTCAATGTCCGCACTGTACCGACCGAAGAGTACGGCCAGGCCGGACACTCCGCTTGATACAGCTCAGACACCCCGGCAGGGTCGGACACTCCGGTGAACCTCGCCCAGTCAGTCTGGCCCCAGCGGTTTCAATCCTGTAAAGGGGGTCGGGGAGAAGTGGACGGTTTAGTCCTCCTTCTCCTCCCTGACTCCCTCCTCCCAAAAACGCTGCTGCCCCTTCCAGGATCTCCACCGGGAGGCCTCTCCACCCTAGATCCGGCCGTTGACGCTGGCCATTACCGTCCCTTTGCCGCTGGGACCTGTTCCCATCCGGTGAAGGCCTAAATGGATGCTGGTAATTTTCCTCCCCCTTCTCCATCTCTAGGGTCTCCTCTAGATGCATTTTTGGAGGCAATGATGTTGGGTTCGCAACATAGAAAACAAATATTTTCCTACGATGGGAACTATACGGCAAGATCTATCTACTAGATACAAGCAATAGGTGGATATACATCCATAGAGAACTTACCCTCGAAGACAACAAAGCTTTGTTAATGAGTTGGAACTCGTGGATGATGTAGTCGTACACTTGCATATCTCAAGATCGTGATGAAGTCCAGCAGGTCCGGCTCCAGCACGTCCATCAGATCTAGCTCGAGCAAGTCTAGCACCACCAAGTCCAGCACCGCAAAGCAGCGGTGCATCTGTGATTGCACACACGTCCGGTACCCCGACAACCTCCATCCGTCGCTCTAGCAAAGCAGCAGAAGCAGTAACTCCTTTCTAGATAAAGCCACCAAGAACATGTATCTCGCTAATCCGAGACCATGGGGAATAACTAGAGGGGGAGAGATCCTTCACGAGGAGGTGTGTGTTGTGAGGAGGAGAGGGGGGCCTTTTATAGGGAAGAGGGGGGCAACCAAGGGCCATGGCATGGTAGCCATGGTGGTGCCCCCACCTCTTCCACATTCATGTGGGTGGAGCTCCCACTCCCATAAAAAGCCTCCACTCAAAATTCCACTCACGCATGCATTAATTTCCAACAAATTTAATGCAAGCTCTCATTAAATAAAACTATTTTATTTATTTTATTCAGAATTTTGTTAATTACATTAATTAACAAACATTCACATAAAACCCCCTGCAACATTTCAATATCACATGCAGAACTAGTTTCAACAATTTCACCCGAAACAATTCTGGTTTCCATTGAAATGATTCCAGCGCTTTCTTAAATCTTTATCTAAAACATATTTGCTCCAAATGGTGTCGGTATCCCCTAAGTGTGTCACCCTATGCTTCGCGAATAATGCAGACATGATCGAGACCCCTCTCCGATCAATAATCAGCAGCGGGACCTGGAGATCCGTACTGACTCCCACATATTCAAGGATGACTCTTGTGATCGTGTGACCCTTTAACGTCGTAACTAAATACCTTTAACTCGCGATATATTACATGTCTGAGATTCAATCATTGGCATCCAAATACCTAGTTTTATCTCGTTACCGACATGCACTCTTTTCTTGTTCCCGTGATATAACATTCTAGTGATCACATCACTTGCTTGCAAGCTATCTTAATGTGATATCACCGAGAGGGCCTAGAGTATATCTATCCGTCATCAGAATGGACAAATCCCACTCTTGATCCATGAGCCTCAACATAACACCTTCGTAGCACTGAACCCACCTTTATAGTCACCCTGTTACGGTGTGACGTTTGATGTTATCAAGATACTCTTCCGGTGTTAGTGATTAACATGATCTCATGGTCTAAGGACTAAGATTACTTCGTATGATGTTATAGTAATATAAACATAATGACTTTGATCGTAATGCTATACTTCGGATGAATGTTCATCACATCATTCCACCAGTGTTGTGACCTCGTTATTAACAACATCCAATGTCCATGATTAGGAAACCTTGATCGTCTTGTTAATCAACGAGCTAGTTTATATGAGAGGCATTACTAGGAACTTTGTATTTTGTTTATTAAACACACATGTATCAACGTTTCCAATTAATACAATTATAGCATGCAAAATAAACATTTATCATAATCATGGAATAAGATAATAACCACTTTATTATTGCCTCTCGGGCATATTCCCTTCAGTCTCCCACTTGCACTAGAGTCAATAATCTAGTTCATAAACTTGTATATACAACACCTAGGTGTTGAATATACGTGTTTGCTAGTGGTTAACATAATCTACAGATCTGGCACTTTCAGGTTCATGTGTATTTGCATATCTTTGTGTCTCTACGCATCACTCATTCTCAAATGAGATGGCATTGTATAAATTTGGTCCTTTGGTGAGACCTTTAGTTCGTTCGGGTTAAAATATGTTTATATTATTGTCATACAATATATCTTCATAGTATTATCCCACCTTGAACCACACCTAGTTTGATAAAAAACTTCTTAACACAAATGCCCTCCTTTGCTGCTACTATAACAGTCATATACTTGGCATTTTGTTGTAGTATCCGTCACAATGTTTCAACTTTGGAACTTATCCAAATCCATCATGGAACATCCTTTCCATTACATTGTGCCACCCATTGTCTAAATTGAGATAAATTTAATTTGTATCTTGTGACAAAACTAGTATCAATGTAACACTTTACAATAAACTACCTTTAACTATTTGTCACTTATACATGATATATTCTTAGTTCTTCCAAAACTCATAAGAATATCTTTACTATCGTCCAATGATCATCTTATGAATCATTCTGGTATGTGCTCATAACATTTAGAGCATAGGACATATTTGGATATATACATATCACGGTATAATCGATCAAAATATTCATGTGATTTTACTCACCAAGTGTTGAAACACTTGAATCTTGATACAATCCTTTCCATGCAGCAAGAACCTTTCTTGTTGTTTCCATATTGAACTTTTTCAATATCTCATATATGTACGTCTGGCATAACCATATTAGTGCCTCAATCTATCCATATAGACATTGATGCCAAATATTCCGGTTTTGCCCAAGTCTTTCATCGAAATCCTATTTTAATGAAATTCTTAACTTGTCTCAATAAAAGATACATCATTTCCAATCAACAATATGTACTCTGCATAATGTATTGGAAATTTGTCTTAGCGCTCCCACTTAATTTTTTGCGAATGCAAGGATCTTCAACATCTCCGATGAAATTAAACTCCTTTAACATTTTCATCATGGTGAATATTCCAACTCCGCTATGCTCACTTCAACTATTGAAGTTTGCATGCCCTTTTAGCACCCTTTGAATTAACAAAACCCTTCGGACCATGTCATGTACACATCCTAGGTAACCATTCTATTAGAAGAATCTTGTTTTGTTTATTCAACTACCATATACCAAATTATATGTAGTGGTTGCTACATTAATCCGTCAAGACTAAATATCACTATGAAAGATCAAATGTTGTCATAGTCAACTCCTTGAACATTGCCACAAACTTCTTTCCGACATGTCGACTATCTCATAGATGTTAAACATCCATGTCTATTTCTTTATAGATCCAAACATGACCGATAGGCTTCACGCCTTTCTGGAGGGTCTTCCAAGTTCAGAAACTTGATTTCTCGTGTATGGATACTATCATGGATTCTATGACTTCTAGTCATTTTATGGAGTCAGGGCCCATCGTCGCTTCTTTGCATGCAGTCGGTTCATCATTGTCAAAACAATAACGACTTATGTTTCAAATCTTACTATTTGATTCTTACCGACCCACATGGTTCAATAGGAACTCTAATCTCGAAGATCACACCCTTTGTAATCACGGGAGGCATGAGAATTGTTGCCACCACCGAGACACTTTTCGGCGTTGTGCTACTTAGCACATATAGCTAAGGTTCAACAACCTTATCAAAGTTCTATTGTCCTCCCACTTAACTTTTCACAAAAAATTCCTTCTCAAGAAACTTGACGTTCCATGCGACAAACTCTTTTGTCCTCGGTGTTATGGATAAATTTCCAACAAATTCTTTGGGATAACCTACAAAGACGTGCTTATCCGACTTTGGTTGTAAACATTTTACTTATGCATAGCATACAAAAATTTAAGAAAATACAATTCGGGTTTTATCCCAAACCATAACTCATATGGTGTCATTTCAACGGATCACGATGGTGCTCTTTTCAGTGTAAAAGTGGTAGTCTCTAAAGCTTTAATCCTTAAAACATAATGGCAGTTTTATAAATGACACCTTTGATCTTACCATGTTAAACAAGGTTTGATTTGATCTCTTGAACGTACCATACTCCTGTGGTTTATCGGGAAATGCAAATTCATGGAACAATTCCTAAAATCTTAGGTGTTTTGCTAAACCTGTAACTCAAATATCTTCCTTTATGATCAAATCATAAACTCTTCTATTTTTCTTGTTACAATGATTTTTCACTTCATCTTGAAAGTCTTTGAACAATTTTCAAATGTTTCATACTTCTTCCTTATTAAGTAAATATATAGATATATTCACTTAAATTTCTGGAGAATTCATAAGAAGCAAAAAGATCCATCGCATATGGCTACACATAATGGAATATATACATCAACATGCATAATATCCAATAAGTTAGTCAGCCGTTCCTCTTTGTTCTATGAATGGAGTTTCAATTATCTCGAGGAAAGTTTCACAAGCGTCAATTGATCAAAATCAAAAGACTCCAAAAATCCATCAACATGGAGTTTATTCATGTTTACTTTCCAATATAATTCAAACAGCGGTGTCACTTCATAAGTGATCTTCCAATCATTTTTCTCACGACATTTTAGCAATAATGTTTATGGATGTGATTTCTCCAACTAGACTTGTAAAAGTTCATCCATCCTTTATGGAATACGATAATTATTTGAACAACCATTGTTCTCGTAATACCGGAACAAAATAACAATTATTAAAACAAATCTTGAAGGCTAGGTTTGATGACAACGAAAAACACAATAACACTTTATTTGTTTTCGATGAACATCATCACTTATTCTTTTGCCAGTTACTTAGGGAGTTGCAGTTCATGAATTGTGTTGTTCTGTATGCCACTTCACACCATCGATATCCAATACCTTAGAACCACATTGTTTAACAAGCAAGGAATACAACCATGACATGTATATCTTCTATATACCTAAGTTGTACATCTCCAACCTTTTCTTTTCTGCCAAATATTTTATAGATTCTCTTTCAATAATTCCTTTTCTTTTAAAAGAATATATCAACATCAATAGTGGTGTCATTCACATGACAAATAGTACAAAGTGTATATAGTCAAATACTAATACTTTTGGACTTGCTCTTCGAAGTGGATCACCATCATCAAATGTTTGGTGTTCTTTCAAAAATCCATTCTTTAGTAATCTATTAGTGTAGTAAACATTTTACCTACATGTTCTATTCATCCGTATCATGTCAACTTTCATGATCAAGATACTATAGCCTATAAGGAAGAATCTAGAGTATAATGTTAGTTCCCAAAACCTTTTTGGGAGATCCGGATGCCTAGCATCTCCATCCTTCACA
Source organism: Avena eriantha (assembly GCA_910589775.1). Lineage (NCBI taxonomy): Eukaryota > Viridiplantae > Streptophyta > Magnoliopsida > Poales > Poaceae > Avena > Avena eriantha. The sequence continues at coordinate 328,482,700 of OU342745.1, read as the reverse complement.
TTTCTCATACAATATGAGAACATGTATTTTGTTAAACTATTATCTATCATAATGCAACCAAAAACATTGTTTCAGATATCACAATATCTTCCACACATGATGGTTTCTGAAACATTTTTTCAGCTCCTAGATAATCTTGATATTAAAACAACTTTTGAATATCAATAATCATGGAGGCAAACATGATAATTTAGATACTAACATTGGAATTCTTACTCTTGATTTAATACTACTTATTAAACTTCATGGAGTAAATAGAGTTTGCTGAAAGTTTGCAATAGGACTTCTAAACCTTAAATTGACATTCAAAACAATACGATACCAATTCGTAAAGTAAATATCCAGAATTTTATAGTTCTATTATCTCAATTAAAACTAAGCATAAGGTGGTGAACAGACGTGAATGACTACAACAAATTATGCAAATTCACTTCGATTTAGTTTATGACAAATTGAGTTCGACTAATCCAAATTAGAAATGAACTCCTACTCAAAAACAACATCCCTCGTGCCTTTTTGGTGATTACATGAACGAGATCCACTACACCAAGTCCGATCATCACGTGAGTCGGTGTAGCTTCAAAGGTGAGCATCAATATGGGCATCACATCAACTAAATGACTCATGCTTAACCTTTTGATCCGTGTTCCGAGGCCATGTCTGTACATGCTAGGCTCGCCAAGTAAGAACCTTAGTATTCGCATGTGTAAAATTGTCTTACACCCGTTGTAAGAAAGCATAGAGTAGAGTACACCCGATCATCACGTGATGTCTCAAAACACGATCCATAGAACGGTGCATACTTAAGGAAGAATACATTTTATCTTGATATTTAAATGAGGGATCATCTTACAATGCTACTAAAAGCGCCAAACTAGCAATATAAGATGCAACCATCTAATGTGTAAAGTGGGATGATATGGTCCATGCATTTGATCTCTATCATATGCATCGTGGTATGATCTCTATCCTTCCTTTGTGTGTAAGGCCAAGGTCTATAGAACTTACACATTAAGTGTGTTGTAAGAGTATCTATCATACATCTACTTACAGCATTATCATATCATGACACTAGCCCAGCAACGATCTAAACTAGACGCCTCTAATTTATCCATTGCAAGTTTTACGTGGCTTAGGGCTTTCAGAGATAGAACCGGTCTTACCTACGAACATGGAACCACAACGAGGATAACCAAGTTATTAACAACTCGTTGTAAATCAGATATTGACTATAGTAGGAGAGACAGTCACCCGCCAGCCACTTATGCAAAACTAGTTGCATGTCAGTCGTGGAACCGGTCTCATGTGCGATGACATGTAAGGTTGGTACGGGCCGCTTCATCCCACTATGCCACCAATATCCAAAATACATGAAAGAAGAAATAACATGATCATCATCGCCCACATATAAACATATGTGTACTACCCGTGCAAAGCATCTACGCATAGATTAGGCTCTAATACCACTGTTGGGTTCACAGCATAGAAAACAAAAAAATTCCTACGATGGGAACTATACACCAAGATCTATCTACTGGATACAAGCAACGGGTGGATATACATCCATAGAGAACTTACCCTCGAAGACAACAAAGCTTTGTTAACGAGTTGGGACTCGTGGATGATGTAGTCATACACTTGCCGATCTCAAGATCGTGATGAAGTCCAGCAGGTCCGGCTCCAACACGTCCATCAGATCCAGCTCCAGCAAGTCCAGCACCACCAAGTCTAGCATCGCAAAGTAGCTGTGCATCCGTGATCGCACACACGTCCGGTACCCCGACAACCTTTGTCCCTCGCTCCAGCAAAGCAGCGGAAGCAGCAACTCATTTCCAGATAAAGCCACCAGGAACATGTATCTCGCTAATCCGAGACCATGGGGAATAACTAGAGGGGGAGAGAGATCCTTCATGAGGAGGGGGAGAGAGATCCTTCACGAGGAGGTGTGTGTTGTGAGGAGGAGAGGGGGGACTTTTATAGGGAAGAGGGGCGGCAGCAAAGGGCCATGGCATGGCAGCCATGGTGGTGCCCCCACCTCTTCCACATTCATGTGGGTGGAGCTCCCACTGCCATAAAAAGCCTCCAATCAAAATTCCACTCACACATGCATTAATTTCCACCAAATTTAATCCAAGGTCTCATTAAATAAAACTATTTTATTTATTTTTTCAGAATTTTGTTAATTACATTAATTAACAAACATTCACATAAAATCCCCTGCAACATTTCAATATCACATGCAGAACCAGTTTCAGCAATTTCACCCGAAACAATTCCGCTTTCCATCGAAATGATTCCAACGCTTTCTTAAATCTTTACCTGAAACATATTTGCTCCAAATGGTGCCGGTATCCCTTAAGCGTGTCACCCTACGGTTCGCGAATAATGCAGACATGATCGAGACCCCTCTCCGATCAATAATTAGAAGTGGGACCTGGAGATCCGTACTGACTCCCACATATTCAACGATGACTCTTGTGATCGTGTGAACCTTTAACGTCGTAACTAAATCCCTTTGTCTCGCGATATATTTCATGTCCGAGATTCGGTCATTGGCATCCAAATACCTAGTTTGATCTCGTTACTGACATGCACTCTTTTCTCGTTCCCGTGATATAACATTCTAGTGATCACACCATTTGCTTGCAAGCTATCTTAATGTGATATCACCGAGAGGGCCCAGAGTATATCTATCCGTCATCGGGATGGACAAATCCCACTCTTGATCCACGAGCCTTGATGACCCACAAGTATAGGGGGTGTATCGCAGTATTTTTAAGGGAAGTGAAACCCAATTTATTGATTCGACACAAGGGGAGCCAAAGAATATTTATAAGCCTTAACAACTGAGTTGGCAATTCAGCTGCACCTGGAAACAATCTTGATCATAGCAGTTTATCAGTAGCAACAGTTTTATAGTAGGAATAGCAAAGGAACAACAGTAGTAAAGCAAAGACAGTAGTAACAAAAGCAGTAAAAGTGGGATTCGAGTGCGGTAGGCATAGGGATGGATGGATGGGCGTTGCATGGACAGGACAATTCACATAGCAATCAGAACATAGGGCAATTGCAGATAAATAAGAAAAAGCATCCAACTACTAGACAATCCTAGGCATGTGTTCCATATATAGTCATACGTGCTCGCAATGAGAACTTGCACAACATCTTTTGTCCTGCCAGCCCGTTTGCAGCGGGGCCTCTAGGGAACTACTGGTAATTAAGGTGCTCCTTTTAATAGAGGACCGGAGCAAAGCATTAACACTCCGTGAACACATGTGATCCTCACATCAAAGCCATTCCCTTCCGGTTATCCCGATTTCTGTCACTTCGGGGCCATAGGTTCCGGACAATAACGTGTGTATACAACTTGTAGATAAGACCAAGAACAATACTATCATAATGAATCAATAATAAGTTCAGATCTGAAATCATGGCACTCGGGCCCTAGTGACAAGCATTAAGCACAACAAGTCGCAACAAAGTCATAAAGCACTAATAAAAGATACTAGGCACCATGCCCTAACAATCTGATGCCATTACATGAATGATCTCATCCAATCCCTACCATCCCCATAGCCTACAACGGGGGATTACTCACTCATAGATGGGGGAAACATGGACGGTCGATGGAGAAGCGATGGTGATGATGATGGCGATGATCTCCTCCAATTCCACGTCCCGGCAGGGTGCTAGAACGGAGTTTCTAGTGCTATTTCGTGGAATCTGGTGGTGGCGGTGGAGTGGAACTCCTTCTGGAAAAACATCGAACCCCCCCAAAATTTTTAGGGCAGAAGGCTCCTTATAGGCGAAGAGAGACGCCGAGGGGGTGCCTGGGGGGCCCACACCACCCCCTGGCGCGTCCTGGCCTGGCCCGCGCCACTAGGTGGTGTGACCACCCCTGGCTCTTCTCCGTATCATATTCTGGCTCCTGGAGTCTTCGGGTGAAATAGGATTTTTGGCATATTTTCCGGGATTTTTCCTGATAGTTGATTTTCTGCACAAAAAGTAGACACCAAGGAAATTCTACTGAAAACAACATCAGTCCGCATTAGTTGCATCCAAATCACACAAGTATAGAGGAGAAACAATAGCAAAAGTGTTCGGGAAAGTAGATACGTTTTGGACGTATCAACTCCCCCAAGCTTAGCTTATTGCTTGTCCTCAAGCATTTCAGTTGAAAACTGAGTGCGATAAAAGAACTTTCACGAACACATTCGCTTCATAAGATGTAAATATTCTCAGCAATGTGATCAACTACTTAGACAGTTCATAATAAAGAGTATGCAACTGAGTCTACTTAATAGTCATTGCAAGCTATGAAGAGATCCCAACTCAAGAATAATAAGTAGCATGAAGCATAAACATAAGCAACATTACAATGCTCATAGAAAGGTATGTTAGAGTGGTATCTCGGTTGCCTTTGATTATGAATGCTAAGGCACCTCTAAAGTTCAAGTGATGACTAGAAGTAAAGATATCAAGGGTACAAGCATCAAAGTCATAACACAAATAATCAAGTAATGGAAGAAACACAAAGAATGACAACTATGCTCTCAAGAAAGTGCTCAAAGAATATGTGGAGACTCAACAAGTTGAAGAAAAGGTTTTAAATAATTTGAAAGGCTTCCAAATGCTGAAAGTATGGTACTCATTAGCTTTGAGCTCTCATTGCCCCTATCATAAGCATCTTTAAAGTGGTTAAGGTGAAAGTGAGGTCCAATCTGAGTTATATGCTCGACAGACTATAAACTGAAAATCCCAAGTCCCTTGAGTACGAGGGCCGCTCCTCATGCTACTCAACTTTAGTTACCGGTAAGTTCTTGGCATCATAAGTATGTGCGTATCATTGAGAACCGCCAACGGGGTACCCCTTCCCCGATGATACAGAAGAATCCCCATATCAAAATGACAAGGCAAGACGACAATGAGTATCTCAGCAATCTTCTTATTTACCATGGGAAAATGGTGCTTTTTTTCTATCTTTCCTCTTTCATAAAATTCTTCTCTTTTTTCTTTTTCTTAATAGCTATCTCTCTCTTGTTTTATAAGAAGAATGCTTCATAGATATCATTATGGTTACGCTGCAGGTTTCCACCATGTCAGCATGGATTAGACCAGCGGCCCAGGTATTTCTCTAACACACATACATAACTCCATGGACTTACAAGCTCCCCTTTTATTTCACACCGACGACATCCGCAAACAAAAGAGCAAGGTATCAACTGGGTATATATTTACAAGTGTTGAAAGTGTTCCCCGTGATAGCACGGTTCTGCTAATCCCCAACCTATAATTTGCAAGCATATAACTTTCATGGAGAGTTCACAATGGTTCAGGTTTATTAAGTGCAGGAAAGAAAGTGTGCCATCAAGTTCGTGAGAGCTTTACTAACTAATTTTCCCATATCAAGCAAACATTTTATTCGGAAGAAAACAAGGCATATTGAATATGCACGGGAGTAGAAAATGATGCTAATAGGTAGGTATGGTGGACACTTTAGCAATATTTGGTTTAGGGAGTTGGAAACATGAGTAAAACACTCAGTGGAAGTGAAGGCTAGCAATAGTAAGGGAGCGACAAACGAGAGAGCAATAGCTGTCATTATCATGCTTGCAACAAAACATGACTACTCATGGCATGAAAGTGATTCAAGATCCTCAAGGCAAAATAATTCATCGAGGCTTAACTGATTATTACAGTCAAGTGCATGCGTGAGCATGTGCCAAGTCAATCAAATGAAAACATTCAGAGGATACCACGGTGTCATACTAATTTATGAATAGAGTAATGCAAGCAAACATTCATGAGACATGCTACAAACTATTAGCGAGCTGGAGCTAATCATAAGAAGGCAAGAACTACTAAGCATCCAAAGAAAACATACACTCTACATGAACGGACTAAGCATGCCCATAGTGATGAGTATATGTACAAATATGAAAACAAATAGAGTTTGTTACCAGCCTCTTACCACACCTCAAGTTGTCATTTATCCTCATTATTGCTCTTCACTTGTGTGGCTTGAATAATTATATGAAACCCATATCCACTGAGGACTGCCGAACCCTAAAGCAAACTCGCAAAAACCAAAGAAGAACGACAAATATTTTTGGTGTTTTTGATTTTTAAACAAGAACCAAAAGGAAAAAACAAACAAAGAAAAATCTTTTTGGGTTTTTCGAATAGTTCAAACAAAGGAGAAAGGGAAAAGAAAACCAAGGCAAAAAGAAGAAACAAACCAAAGAGAAACAACAGAAATATTTTTGGTCTTTTTGTGTTTTTAGAAAGCAAAAACAAAGAAGAATGAAAACTAAAAAGAGAACAAAAACATGAATATACAAAGTACCGACGCAACATGATATGAAGATGAGTGTGGTGTCGGCGTGCCTCCCCCCAAGCTTAGGCTTTTGGCCTAAGTGGGTATCAATCCCAAGCTGGCCAGGATGAAGTATCACTTTGGTATGACGAGGAGGTACCCTCATCCTGGTGCGAGCTCGAGTACGTCCCTCCGTAATGCGTGGAGTAATCATAGGAGGGCACATCCTCCTGGTGTTGCTCGTGGAAACCCAGCAAGCGAAGCTGCTCGTCCACCTCCTCCTTGGAGCGCGACCATGGTCTCCTGTGAACACTAAACAAAGAAGGCTGTGGCAAATGGATCTCCCTTTCATCCCCGTCAGTGAAATGCATCCTATATACTAGATTGTTCAAATCAGAGTTAGCAGTGACAAAGCGATGAGTTTTCATGGCAACAAGGTCAAGCCTCTGTGGTGCCAGCATAGCATCATCGGGATCCACTGAAAGACCTAATGCATTGACCATGCACGATGCAATGATGCCCCCATAGATAGTCCCCCTAGCAGCTAAGCGGCGAGCAATAAGCGAGCCAAGATTGTACCGAGTATCATTGTTAAGCGCAGCAGCTAGGAAAGCTAAATGATAGTTGGAGATATTACTAGTGTTCTCCCTACCCAATACACTAGTAGCAAGATAATATGCAAAGTATCTAAGAGCAGGGAGTTGGATATTTCTTATCTTTCCGCGCTGCGCCACGCGGTCATCATCATTGGTCACCCCTCGGTAAAGCTCCAACAAATCAGCGGGTCGCCCTTGAATTTTCTTCACGGTCCCTGTCATACGCACACCTACAATACTGCAAAATCTCTCCAAAGGCATGGTGAAGGGCAGATCATAGATTTAAAAGAGACAGTAGATTGATAGGGTGTGTTAGTAAACGTGAAGCTCTCAACAAAAGTTTTGGTGAGCATAGCGTATTGTGCGCTCTCATCTTGCATATATGAGGTCAAACCAACCCTCTCAATCAGTAGCAAGAAATCATCAAGAATACCTGCATCTTGCAAGAAAGTAAAACAAGGAAAAGAGGATGGGTGAGCATCCCCATCATCCCTTTCACTGCCAATACGGGTTGCAATGAGGTCTTCATTGTATGATGGCCTAGCTTGAGAGGCTGTTCTTGAGGGCCTCGACCTCCTAGGTGCATCACTCTCAAATATCTCTCCAAAAGTATGATTGTTCATGCTTGGTATTCTGAAATTTAAACACCTATTAAACAAGTGATTGCAAAGTAAATATAATGAAGGATTCTACTCATAGGGACTTGCAAGAGGCCTAAACATGCATCAAAACTATATCTCTAAGCATCAAAAAAGCTTACAAGCTCTCATAACCAGTCACCTACAACAGCAAAATACTCAACATATAATCCACTAAACACAAATATACTTGGACAAGGGGAGGAGTCACATACCAGGGAACAAATGCTCCAAATTTCAGCAAGAAAGATGGGCTGAGCAAGGAGATCGAAAAAATCGAGAGCAAGCACAACAAGAACGCGATTTTGAGCTATGAACTAGAGCTTACTCGGGAGAGAGAAGAAAGTGGCAGGTGAGAGAGGTAGTGGGCGGCTAGGGGTGGCCCACACCAGGGCATGGCGCCACCCAAGACTGGCCGCGCCACCATGTGGTGTGCCTGCCTGGTGGGCCCCCCTGGTACCTACCAGGTACTCCTCTGCCCCTTTTTCACGTAAAAATTTAATATGAATTTTCTGGAATTTTTCGAGACACTTTATTTTTGGGCAATTTTCAGAAATAGAAGAATGATTTTTCTGACAGACAGATTTTTTTCTTTTGGAAACATGATGCCAAAACAAGGCTAGAACTACAGAAGTTCTAACATGCAAGCAACTAACAACAAAAAGAAAACTAAACTAAAGCAAAAACTAAAATGCAAAGGATAGAAATAAACGGAGATAATCATAATGAAAACATTGTTTTGTTCAATGGAATCCTTTTGTTAGCAAGGTTGATCAAGTCTTGCTACCAAAACAATTGCATATGAGACAAAACTTTGTACTCCACTAATGATTATGTTACCTTATCCTTGATAGCAATGGTCCCAATCATAATAGTTTCAAATTTTCCTCTTGGTATGGGACAATATATTTCTCCAACTTGAATGCCTTCAACATGTTCAATTGAATTCAAACCATAAGTCCTTTCAATCTTCTTGGGGAAATAGACAGTATGTTCCTTGTCATTAACATTTAAGGTCACCTTTCCTTGACTGAAATTAATAACAACTCCTGCAGTATTAAGAAAAGGTCTCCCAAGAATAATAGACATATTATCGTCTTCAGGCATTTCAAGCACAACAAAATCAATTAGTATCAAGCAATTGTGAGCCACCTGAATAGGTACATCCTCACATATACCCACAGGAATAGTGGTAGATTTATCAGCCATTTGCAACGATATATCAGTTGGTATTAATTTTTCAAGTTGAAGCCTCTTATAGAGAGAGAAAGGCATAACACTAACTCCAGCTCCCAAATCACACAAAGCAGTTCTAACATAACTGTTCTTAATAGAACAAGGGATAGTTGGAATCCCGGGGTCTCCAAGTTTCTTAGGAACCTTACCATTGAAGGAATAATTAGCAAGCAAGGTAGAAATTTCTTCATTAGGGATCTTCCTTTTATTCGAGACAATGTCCTTCATATACTTTGAGTAAGGAGGCAATTTAATAGCATCAGTCAAAGGAATTTGCAAGAATAAAGGCTTCATCCACTCACAAAACTTATTATAGTGTTCATCTTCCTTTGACTTGTGTTTCTTATCAGGGAAAGGCATAGGTTTTTGGACCCAAGGTTCTCTTTCACTACCATGTTTCTTAGCAATAAAATCTTCTTTGGTGTATTTAGTATTCTTAGTGTGGTTTTCAGGTTCTTCTTCAACTTTTTCTTCATTAGGTACTTCATTTTCTTCATTACCACTTTCAGTTTCAGCATCAGAGATAGATATACTATTAGGATCTATAGCAGGTTTAGAGGGTTCTACAATAGTTTTATGTTTCTTTTTCCTTTTCTTACGAGTAGAACCACTATTTTCAGCTTGTTGAGAATCCTGCTCAATACTTTTGGGATGCCCCTCAGGATATAGAGGATCCTGGGTAGCAGCTCCACTTCTAGTTCTAATTTCATAAGCATGTTTTTCTTTAGCAGCATTAACTAGCAAGTCGTTTTGCACTTTAACAAGTTGATCTATTTGAGTTTGAACCATTTGAAAGTGTTTAACAATCATTTTAACATCATTAGAGGTTCTTTCCACAATATCTTTCAACTCAACAATAGCTCTAGTGTTTTCCATTAGATGATTTTGCACCCTTTTATTAAAATTATCTTGCTTAACAATAAAGATATCAAATTCTTCTAAGCATTGATCAGGAGGTTTCGAGTAAGGGATATCACCTTCATCAAAGTGTTGGAGAGAGTGTACCTCAATAGTGGATGAGTAGGAAATAGGCTTACAAAATTCTTCTATAGGAGGTAAATTCTTGACATCTGCAGCTTTAATTCCCTTCTCCTTAAGACATTTCTTAGCTTCCTTCATCACTTCATCATTTAATTGAATAACTCCCCTCTTCTTTGATGTTGGAATAAGCACAGGAATAGATGGTCCAGGTACAATTACTTCAGGTATAGCTTGTTTAGGAGTAGTCCAATCTTCATAATTCTTGCTTATTTTAGCCTTTAACTCCTCAGCTTCCTTGGGAGTCCTATTCCTGAAAACACAATCAGCACAACTATCTAGGTATGTCCTAGATTCTTTGGTTAGTCCATTATAAAATATATCAAGAAGCTCATTCTTAGGTAATGGACTTCTAGCCTGTGAATGAATCAAAGCACAAAACCTTGCCCAAGATTCGGGCAATACCTCTTTTTTTCCCTGTTTAAAATCAAAAAGTTCCCGCAAAATAGCATGTCTAGCACTGGGAGGAAAATATTTCTGCAGGAAAGTACTAATCAAGCACTCAGGGCTATCAATAGATCCAGGAGGTAAATTACTAAACCAAGTTTTAGCTTCCCCTTTCAGTGAAAAGGGAAAAATCTTAGCAACAAAGTAAGTACGCATCTTAATATCATCAGAAAACAAGCCACTCATGGTAGAAAGTTCATTCATATGTGCTACCACACTTTCATTCTTAGTCCCACAAAAAGGTTCTTTCTCGACAATAGCTATATAAGATAGATCGAGAGAGAAATCATAATCTTCATCTATAATGTTTATGGGAGAAGCAGCAAACTTAGCAGTAGGATATAATTTGGGTCTAATAGTACGCCTCTCAAGGAGACTCTTAGGAGCGCTCCTATCATGGGTGTTCTTACATTCTTTAATAAACTCATCGGTCATCTCAACATAACCATCTTCAATATCATAACTCTCACTAGACTCAGGTGAGCTAACAGGTGTGGTAGTGTCTTCATTAGGAGTTTTGGTATTTCCTGCTATAGTTCTAGCAATCGTAGCATCTAGGAAAGGACATAATGAACCACTCATATCAAGCACAGTAGAAGCAGCATCATAAGCATCAGAAGTTTCAGATTCAGCAGTAGTAGAAGTGTGTGTAGCATGTGTATGTGGTGGTGTAAGGAACTTACTCAAAACAGACGGTGAATCAAGAGCAGCAGAGATGTTCAGAACCGTACCTCTTCTTGTAGTGTATGGTAAAATAGGAACCTTGCCATCACGAGACTTACCCATGATGGATGGATATCAGCGAACAATAGAGAATCCAAGTGAACTTGATAAATAAAGCTATGCTCCCCGGCAACGGCGCCAGAAAATAGTCTTGATGACCCACAAGTATAGGGGGTGTATCGCATTATTTTCAAGGGAAGTGAAACCCAATTTATTGATTCGACAAAAGGGGAGCCAAAGAATATTTATAGGCCTTAACAACTGAGTTGTCAATTCAGCTGCACCTGGAAACAATCTTGCTCACATCAGTTTATCAGTAGCAACAGTTTTATAGTAGGAATAGCAAAGTAATAGCAGTAGTAAAGCAAAGACAGTAGTAACAAAAGCAGTAAATAGTGGGATTCGAGTGCGGTAGGCATAGGGATGGATGGACGAGCGTTGCATGGACAAGAAAATTCACATAGCAATCAGAACATAGGGCAATTGCAGATAAATAAGATAAAGCATCCAAGTACTAGACAATCCTAGGCATGTGTTCCATATATAGTCATACGTGCTTGCAATGAGAACTCACACAACATATTTTGTCCTGCCAGCCCATTTGCAGCGGGGCCTCTAGGGAACTACTGGCAATTAAGGTGCTCCTTTTAATAGAGCACCGGAGCAAAGCATTAACACTCTGTGAACACATGTGATCCTCACATCAAAGCCATTTCCTTCCGGTTATCCTGATTTCTGTCACTTCGGGGCCATAGGTTCCAGACAATAACGTGTATACAACTTGTAGATAAGACCAAGAACAATACTATCATAATGAATCAATAATAAGTTCAGATCTGAAATCATGGCACTCGGGCCCTACTGACAAGCATTAAGCACAACAAGTTGCAACAAAGTCATAAAGCACTAATAAAATATACTAGGCACCATGCCCTAACAATCTGATGCCATTACATGAATGATCTCATCCAATCCCTACCATACCCATAGCCTACAGCGGGGGATTACTCACTCATTGATGGGGGAAACATGGATGGTCGATGGAGAAGCGATGGTGATGATGATGGCGATGATCTCCTCCAATTCCCCGTCCCGGCAGGGTGCTAGAACGGAGTTTCTGGTGCTTTTCCGTGGAATCTGGTGGTGGCGACGGAGCGGAACTCCTTTTGGAAAACATCGAACCCCCCAAAGTTTTTAGGTCAGAAGGCTCCTTATAGGAGAATAGAGACGCCGAGGGGGTGCCTGGGGGGCCCACACCACCCCCTGGCACGGCCTGGCCTAGCCCGCGCCACCAGGTGGTGTGGCCACCCCCTGGATCTTCTCCGTCTTGTATTCTGGCTCCTGGAGTCTTCGGGTGAAATAGGATTTTTGGCATATTTTCCGAGATTTTTCCTGATAGTTGATTTTCTGCACAAAAAGTAGACACCAAGGCAATTCTGTTGAAAACAACGTCAGTCCGCATTAGTTGCATCCAAATCACACAAGTATAGAGGAGAAACAATAGCAAAAGTGTTCGGGAAAGTAGATACGTTTTGGACGTATCAAGCCTCAACATAACACCTTCGTAGCACTAAACCCACCTTTATAGTCACCCTGTTACGGTGTGACATTTGATGTTATCAAGATACTCTTCTGGTGTTAGTGATTAACATGATCTCATGGTCTAAGGACTAAGATTACTTCGTGTGATGTTATAGCAATATAAAAATAATGACTTTGATCGTAATGCTATACTTCGGATGAATGTTGATCCCATCAGTCCACCAATGTTGTGACCTCGTTATTAACAACATCCAATGTCCATGATCAGGAAACCTTGATCATCTTGTTAATCAACGAGCTAGTTTATATGAGAGGCATTACTAGGAACTTTGTATTTTGTTTATTAAACACACATGTATTAACGTAACCAATTAATACAATTATAGCATGCAAAATAAACATTTATCATAAACATGGAATAAGATAATAACCACTTTATTATTGCCTCTCGGGCATATTCCCTTCAAATGACCTATCTTGATCCATGGATACATCATATTGCGTGCATGTGTCATCATTGTAGTAGTTCTAGCAATCCTGATCTGCTCTGATTGAGCACTCTCACACTGCCCGAAAAATCACCAGGTCTCCCACCGGTCTGTCCGGTGTGTACAGGGCGGACACTCCGGCCCAGCCGGAATGTCCGGCATGTATGCACCGGACTGTCCGGGTCTGGCGGAGTCTCGGACGTGATTTTGACGGACAGTCCGGGTTTTCTCAACCAGTGTTGATCCTGCATTTCTTTAGCTACTGCTATGTGCTTACACCTCCTGGACAAATGTGCTTACCCCTATGCTACCCTTCTACTCTAAATTCACAGGTAGCTCCCGTCCTCGTCGCTCTAGGGTTGCTCAGAAAGCCCATCCTCGTAGGTACCGTGATGAAGAGAGTGAGGTTCACGTTGATCCTTCCATGGTCAGATAGGCTGCTCATGACCGTGTTGCAGCTAAGCAAGAGAAGGTCAGGAAACTGAAAAGGGATGAAGCCAAGCGCATGAAGTTTGAGTCATTAACCACTTTGGCAGATTTGGGCACCGAAGAGTTTTTGAGATGCGTGGCCAGCAGTTCTATTCTCTGAAGCGCACTTCTGAGGATGATCGCTTCTGGAGGAATGAGCAGGCCCTACTCTTTTCTGAGGTGTTTTCTTCTTTTAGAACTCCTATGTGCCCTATGTAGTGGTTGGATATACCGAAGCTCCAAGCCCACAGGTACTTTGAGGATGCTCTCTGGGTGACTGAGAAGATGGGGCTGCACGCCATCTTTCAAACAAGATAAGACTACAATATTGAGTTGGTCTAGCAGTTCTATTGCACGGTGGTTTTTGGGGACACTACTGATATTCCCCTTCAGTGCATCTCTGGCACTACTAGGTGTCATTCCAGCATGGCTCAGTTTGCCCGCATCCTTGGAGTGCCTTTCAACCCCAATGCTCCTAGTGGTCACCGGATGCATGTACATGGTCAGGCGTATGACAAGAAGGTCTTGGCCCAATCTACTCTCGGAATGGTGTGGTCGGCCAAACCACCAACATCAAGCTCATCTACAACATTTTTCTCCGCATGTTTCACCACACACTCACTCCCAAGGCGGGCAACAAGGATGAGATGAGAGGTGTTGAGATCAATCTTATGGCCCATGCCCACTCAGTGTATGTTCGTGGTCCAGCTCATCAAGGTGGTGCCATAGATGTCATGGATTTCATCTATCAGGATATGTACAAGTGCATCACTGATACATTGCAAATGTATCTATAATTTTTGATGTTCCATGCTTCGTTCTATCTATTTTATTGTGTTTTGTCCACACTTTGGAGTACTTTTCATATGATTTCTTGGACTAACCTATTAACAAGAGCCACAGTGCCAGCTGCCTGTTTTCTGCTGTTTTTGGTTCCAGGAAGTCAGAAAATGAATATTCTCGGAATTGGACGGGACAAAAGCCAAAGTTATTATTTTACCGGGGGACACTTGGAGCCAGAATACGAGACAGAGAAGGGCCAGGGGCTAGCCACACCACCTAGTGGCACGGGCCAGGCCAGGCCGTGCCAGGGGGTGGTGTGGGACCCTCCGGCACCCCCTCGGTCTCCCCTCTCGCCTATAAGAGCCTCCCGATGCATAAACCCTAAAGAGTCAAGCCTCGAGCCACGAAAAGTTCTGCAACGCCGCTGCCACCGAAGGGGAGATTCGGGGAACAGAAATTCTCTGTTCCGACACCCCACCGAGACAGCGAAGTGCCCCTAGAGCCATCTCCATCGATCTCCACCATCATCTCCATCGTCGTTGTTGATTCCCATGATGAGGAGGGAGTAGTTCTCTCTCTCTCGAGGCTAAGGGTTCTATCGGTAGCTATGTGTTCATCTCTCTCTCTCTCTATGCATGATCGTATTGTGATCATGAGCTTTGTAATCAAGTAGATCTACCCTGCTACTCAAGTTCTTTAATAGATCTCTGCTCTCCCCATGTGTGTGAAAGTGATAGCGTGCACACCATGGTGGCACTTAGGCTAGAGATTAAAAATACTTGTTATGAGTTACATTTGGAGTTGGATGTCTTTATGAAATTGTGGTGTTTCTTGGAACCATATAGTACTCAAGGTGACAGTGTGGGGTTATCTAGATGGGAAAGCCTTACTTTGAGGTGTGCTGTTATAGGCCTACCATGGATTAGATTGTCCAACCGGAGAGTAGTTCAGCGTAGTATCATGAAGATGATATATTTATATGAGAGTGTTCACTAGTGAAAGTATGATACCTAGGCCTTGTTTCTAAGCATTGAAACACCATTTGTTACTAGATCTGTTACATGTTTGCTTGCTTCCATCTTTATTTCAGTTTTGCTTTAGTCTTTTCTACGCCATCAAGCTATTTTCTATCATCGTTAGCACTTATAATTATCTATACCACTTGTATTTCACTATCTCTTCGCCGAACTAGTGCACCTATACACCTGACAAGTGTATTGGGTGTGTTGGGGACACAAGAGACTTCTTGTATCTTGATTCTAGGGTTGCTTGAGAGGGGATACCTTTGACCACTTCCTCCCCGAGATCGATAAACCTTGGGTGATCCACTTAAGGGAAAACTTGCTGCTGTTCTACAAACCTCTGCACTTGGAGGCCCAACAACTGTCTACAAGAATAGAAGTGCGTAGACATCAAGCTATTTTCTGGCGCCGTTGCCGGGGAGGTAAGGTAAAAGGTACTCACATCCTCTGGTGTGAGTGCTCGAAGTTATTTCCTTTAGATTCCTGCAATTTTATCTTTTTGTTTCTTGTTTTTATTTTCACTAGTTAGGCTTAATGGAAAACAACAAAAAAATTAGAGAGCTTTATAGTATTTATCTTGAGTTAGGACATGAAGTGTTTGAAGAGAAAATTAAAAAACCTATGGAACTTTATTTGCATGCTAATAGCAATGTTGTTAGTATGAATTCTTTGGACACCAGTATTGCTAATGCTATGGAAAAGTCTAAGCTTGGGGAAGCTAGTTTTTATGAAAATGATCTTTTTAGTTCCCCAGCTTTAGAAGATAGCTATTCTATTGCTTATGATGATAGCAAACCTCCAATATATGATGATTACAATGATGAATATGATATTTTCAGTCCACCTACTATTGAGGAGAAAATTAATTATGACTATAATATGCCTCCTATATTTGATGATTATGGTGATGAGAATAATAATGATAGCTATTTTGTTCAATTTGCTCCCACTACAATTAATAAGAATGACTATGTTTATGTGGAGAGTATTAATTCTTATATGCATGTGGCTCATGATAAGAATGTTTTATGTGATAGTTATAGTTTTAATTTTATTCATGTTGGAGATATGCCCAAGAGGCAATAATAAAGTGGTTATTATCATATCTTTATGTTTATGATAAATGTTTACATCCCATGCTATAATTGTATTATTAGGAAACACTAATACATGTGTGTTTTGTAAACATAAAAGAGTCCCTAGTAAGCCTCTTGTTAAACTAGCTTGTTGATTAATGGATGATCATGGTTTCCTGATCATGGATATTGGATGTCGTTAATAACAAGGTTATATCATTAGGAGAATGATGTGATGGACACACACCCATAGTAAGCGTAGCATAAGATCAAGTCATTAAGTTCGTATTGCTATAAGCTTTTAAATGCATAGTAACCTAATCCTTCGACCATGAGGTTATGTTAATCACCATCACCGGATGGATACTTTGATGACATCAAACGCCACTTCGTAACTGGGTGGTTATAAAAGTGTCATTGGGTATTCTGAAAGTATGTGTTGAAGCGCATGAACCAAGATTGGGATTTGTCCATCCATATGACGGATAGATATGCTCTGGGCCCTCTCGGTGGAATGTCATCTAGTTAGCTTGCAAGCATGTGACTAGGTCACAAGGGATGACATATCACGGAATGAGTAAAGAGTACTTATCAGTAACGAGGTAGAACTAGGTATGGAGATACCAACGATCAAACCTCGGATAAGTATAGTATCGCGAGACAAAGGGAATTGGTTTCATATGTAAGTGGTTCAATCGATCGCGAAGTCATCGTTGAGTATGTGGGAGCCATTATGGATCTCCAGATCCCGCTGATGGTTATTGATAGGAGATGTGTCTCTATCATGTCTACATATTCACGAACCGTAGGGTGACACACTTAAGGTTCGAAATTGTTTTAAGTAGATATGGAATGTGCGTTGGAGACCGAATGTTGTTCGGAGTCTCGGATTGGATTCGGGACATCACGAGGAGATCCGGAATGGTCCGGAGAATAAGATTCATATATAGGGGATCATTTTCTAAGTTAGGAAATGTTCCGTAGTGTTTGTATGAGGATTCTAGAAGGTTTTGGAATGTTCCGGAAGGTTCTAGAAGATATCTTGGAGTTTGCTTGAAAATCAAGATAGGGATCAAGGAGTCCTGGTGGGTCAAGACACGGATTCGTGGGGGAGGAGGACTCCTCCCCCCTCCCCAAATTCGTTGGCCATAGAGGAGGGGAGTCCTACAAGGACTCCCCCTCCCCAGGCGCGCCTCCTCCCCTTAAATAGAAGGGCAGGGGCGCCCCCTCCACCCTTGCTCTCATAACACCCAATCTCTGCCGCCTCTCTCCTCCACCATCTTCTGCACAGGCATAGGCGAAGCCCTGCAGAATTCTCTACTCCACCACCACCACCACGCCGTCGTGCTGCTGGGATTCCGTGGAGAAGATCTACTACCTCCGCTGCTCGCTGGAACGGGGAGAGGAAGGTCTGCTTCGACTCTACACGTGTGACCGTCTACGGAAGCGCTGCCGAATCGTGGCGCCGGAAGGATCGTCTACTTGACCAAGGGCGGAAGCGCTGCTGGAACGCGACGCCGGAAGGATCGTCTACTTGACCGAGGGCGGAAGCGCTGCTGGAACGCGACGCCGGAAGGATCGTCCACACGATCTTGAGATCGGCAAGTGATCGACTACATCATCCACGAGATCTAATCTTGTTAACGCTTTCGGATCTACGAGGGTTAGTTCCCATCTATCTCGTTGCTCATGTCTAATAGATTAGATCTTGGATTTTATCTGGATTAGATCTAGGTTTTGTTCGTTCTTGCGGTAGAATTTTTTTTTCCATGCTACGAACCCATCAGATGCTACTAAAAGTTATTATGAGAGAGGGAAACATGGTTTTATGCATCTCAATAATATTAAGTTTCCCCTTGTTATGTTGAAATTTTTGAAGTTGCACTTGTTTTGCTTTCCTATGCTTGTTGCTTTAGATGAGTCTTGGAAGTTATTACTTTTGTAATAACTGCTCCTTATCCTTTTTATTTGCTTTTTGTGCCAAGAGTAACCTCTAATGAGAGAGAAGTAATGATTGGGAAAGTTGCTGTCCTGAAACAGATTTCTGTGCTTTACCGTACAAATTCGTGTAAAATCTCTGTATGTTCTTTTGAGGCGTGAATTGTTGTGATTCTGCCCCAGCTGTTATCTAACTTTCTTTAGTCCAAAACTTTTTGATTTGAGCAACAGAAGGGCTTCAAAAAATTCGTCTTTACCTGCTGGTCTGTTTTGATAGATTTCTGCCATTTTCTGCATTTGCTTCTTGTTGGTTCCTTTTTGAGTTCTTTTGGGGAATTGAGATTTTTGAGGGAAGTGCTACAGTAGCTTGTGTTTTAATGGAAGTTTTATGGGTGTTGAAACCGAACCTAAAGACCTATTATCTTGAGTGCACTAATGTTGCTAATAAAGATTTTGTGAAGTTTTGTATGAAAGAAAAATTTCAGGTGTATGGAAGAATGAGTAATGAGATGAAGGATGGACTAAAGCTCAAGCTTGGGGATGCCACGCGTGTCACCCCAAGAAATATCCAAGAAGTACAAGCGTCAAATCTTGGGGATGCCCAAGGCACCCCCCTCTTCATCAATAAAAATCCAAACGCTTCATTTTTATTGTTTCATGCACAGTTGTGTTGTTCTTGGAGCGTCTTCTTTTTCGTTTTCGTTTTGGTTTTTCATTTTCTTTGTTTTCTTAGTTATCTGAATAAATTGGTTAAACCCCCTCTTTCATACATTGGTTTTCAAATAGTTTGGTTTGGTTTGGAAAAGAGTAGGAAAGCTCATGCTTAAGTGGTAAAGAGAGCTTGTTTTTGACTGTGGCCTATGCTTTGTCATGCCATGCTTGATATTATTTTGGATTTATGCTTAGTATTATTTGTTGTAGCATGACTTGTTATAAACAATTGAGATTGCTTAATGTGCCTTGGATGAATCATGCGTTGTTTTAGCATATTAAAGCATAGTATTGTGGTATTCTCCTTTGATGCTTTATTTGGGTTGACTTGGCGCATGCTCACAGCATGTTATGACTATCTCAAGTCACCATAGACTTTATGATCCTTTAGTTTTCAACTTGTATTATCACTTTATGCTTTGATCAATGATGTTTTGTCGCTGTGCATGATTAAGGCCATTATTTCTCTCTTAGTTTGTCACTCCTAGTCTTTTTCTAGCCCCCACAACCAAGTATGAGTTCCACTCATGCATCCAACTCCCTAAACCAAGTTATTCAAAAGAGTCCACCATACCTACCTACTAGCATACGCTATTCCAAGTATATTCATGTTTTTGTTTAACTTTCAAATTAAACTTCTTATGAGAAAACTAGTGATTAAAGCTCTCACGAACTTGATGGTACACTTTACTTTTCTTGCCCTTAATAAACTTGAACCAGTGTGTCGTCTATGTTGTATATGCTTGCACTTATTTGTTGGGGATTAGCTGAACCATGCTGTCATGGGGAACGCTTTCAACATTGCACAGGTACTTGTACCTAATTGATATCATGCTATTTTGTCTATGGATGTCGTCGGTGTGAAATGAAAGGGGAGCTTGTAAGTCCATGGAGTTATGTATATGTGTTAGAGAAACACCTGGGCCGTTGGTCTAATCCATGTTGACATGGTGGAAACCTGCAGCATAACCATAATGAGCTGTCTATGAAGCATTCTTCTTATAAAAAAAGAGTCCTATATTGAGAAAAAAGAGGAAAAACGAGAAACAAAAAAAGAGATTATGAAAATAGGAAAGAGAAAAAAGCACCATATTCCCATGGTAAATAAGAAGATTGCCGAGATGCTCGTTGTCAGCTTGCCTTATCATTTTGATATGGGGATTCTTTCGTATCATCGGGCAAGGGGTACCCCGTTGGAGGTTCTCTATGATACACATGTACTTACAATGAAAAGAACTTACCGGTGACTAAACTTGAGTAGCATGAGGAGCAGCCCTCGTATTCAAGGGACATGATATTTCTAACTTATACTTCGTCAAGCATGTACACCATTGTTTGTTCACTTTAACCTTAATCACTTCAAGATGCTTATGATAGGGGCAATGAGAGCTGACATCTATAAGTACCATAATTTTTGGAAGCTCATTATGAGACTTGAATCCCTGCTTCCATCTATGAAGGCTTTTTTTCCACCATTATATTGAGTCTCCACCTTCTATCTTTATGCACCTACTTTGAGAGCATAGTGGCCATTCTTAGTTCTATGTGCATTGTCCTAAGACTAGTTGATTGATGCATACCTTGATATTGCTTGTTTTAAACTATTTGTATCTAGTCACTCTTGTAAACTTTGAAGTTGTCCTATGCATTTATATTTGCTACTCTATGAGGGACAAGCTGAATGCTATTATGCTATGTTTTCTTTATGTGAAACAAACAAACGTCTTGCAAAGCATTGTTTTTCGTGAATCTTTTGTTTGTGCCTTTTCATGTTGCAACATAGTTTCTTCGTCTATTGCTAGAACATTGTCTTTCATGTTATGATTGAAGTACTATGATCCCAACTTTGAATGTTTTACAAATACTTTGATCAAGTTTATGATGGTGCATGTCACCTAAAAAATATTCTTTATTTTTATCACTTACCTACTCGTGGACGAGCATGAGTTAAACTTGGGGATATTGATACATTGCAAATTTATCAATAATTTTTGATGTTCCATGCTTGGTTTTATCTACTTTCTTGTGTTGTGTCCACACTTTGGAGTACTTTTCATATGATTTCTTGGACTAACCTATTAACAAGAGACAAAGTGCCAGCTGCCTGTTTTCAGCTGTTTTTGGTTCCAGGAAGTCAGAAAATGAATATTCTCGGAATTGGACGGGACAAAAGCCAAAGTTATTATTTTACCGGGGGACACTTGGAGCCAGAATACGAGACAGAGAAGGGCCAGGGGCTAGCCACACCACCTAGTGGCACGGGCCAGGCCAGGCCGTGCCAGGGGGTGGTGTGGGACCCTCCGGCACCCCCTCGGTCTCCCCTCTCGCCTATAAGAGCCTCCCGATGCATAAACCCTAAAGAGTCAAGCCTCGAGCCACGAAAAGTTCTGCAACGCCGCCGCCACCGAAGGGGAGATTCGGGGGACAGAAAGTCTCTGTTCCGACACCCCACCGAGACAGCGAAGTGCCCCTAGAGCCATCTCCATCGATCTCCACCATCATCTCCATCGTCGTTGTTGATTCCCATGATGAGGAGGGAGTAGTTCTCTCTCGAGGCTAAGGGTTCTACCGGTAGCTATGTGTTCATCTCTCTCTCTATGCATGATCATATTGTGATCATGAGCTTTGTAATCAAGTAGATCTACCTTGCTACTCAAGTTCTTTAATAGATCTCTGCTCTCCCCATGTGTGTGAAAGTGACAGCGTGCACACGATGGTGGCACTTAGGCTAGAGATTACAAATACTTGTTATGAGTTATATTTGGAGTTGGATGTCTTTATGAAATTGTGGTGTTTGTTGTCACCATCTAGTACTCAAGGTGAGAGTGTGGGGTTATCTAGATGGGAAAGGCTTACTTTGAGGTGTGCTGTTATAGGCCTACCATGGATTAGAGTGTCCAACCGGAGAGTAGTTCAGCGTAGTATCATGAAGATGATATATTTATATGAGAGTGTTCACTAGTGAAAGTATGATCCCTAGGCCTTGTTTCTAAGCATTGAAACACCGTTTGTTACTAGATCTGTTACATGTTTGCTTGCTTCCATCTTTATTTCAGTTTTGCTTTAGTCTTTTCCACGCCATCAAGCTATTTTCTATCACCGTTACCACTTATAATTATCCATACCACTTGTATTTCACTATCTCTTCACCGAACTAGTGCACCTATACACCTGACAAGTGTATTGGGTGTGTTGGGGACACAAGAGACTTCTTGTATCTTGATTGCAGGATTGCTTGAGAGGGGATACCTTTGACCACTTCCTCCCTGAGTTCGATAAACCTTGGGTGATCCACTTAAGGGAAAACTTGCTGCTATTCTACAAACCTCTACACTTGGAGGGCCAACAACTGTCTACAAGAATAGAAGTGCGTAGACATCAATCACTAACAAGAAGTGTCCTTTGTTTGCTCCATATGTGATGAAGCTCATTGTTGCTCAGGCTCCAGCCACTCCACTACTCTACACTGACCTTGTTGCACACCTTCCTGCCAAGCTACAGAGGAAGGGTACCCCCACCTCCCAGGAACCTCGTGGCTACCCCCTGCTCAGGACATATTTGAGGATGATGAGATGGATGTAGATGCCTCTGATAGTGATGATGAGTGTTAGGAGGTTCCGGAGGCTGTGACTTGTGCCCCTCGCATGAAGCATGCCAACAATGCATATCGCTTCACCACCTCCAAGGAGGAAGTGGACAAAAAGGTGAAGAAGGCCTCCTGGTGGAAGAAGCTTCTTCTTTGCCAGAACATTGACATTCGCCATGGCTAGTATGATGCATACAAGGTGAACAAGAATGTGATGAAGGAGCTCAAGCGGATTAACCAGCCCATGGATGTTGATCCTTTTCAATAGCAGGCGTCTGATGGCACACTTTCCTATGGTCACTAGAGTCAGGGATGTGTGGACTGGTCCATGTTTGAGGACGTGTGGACTGGTCCATGTTTGAGGACGTGTCTTCTTCTTCTCGCCCTCACAGCAAGATCTCTACTCAGGAGGATCATGATGATGAGGATGGTGATGAGGATGAGGATGAGGAGGAGGAGGATGACTACGATGACTACAATGGCTAGAGTTGGCCTTGGGACACTTTAGTTGTGCTCTTTTCCCTTTTGGCGTCTTGATGCCAAAGGGGGAGAAGTAGCCCCTTTAGGATCCACCGGGGATTTGCATGGGTACACGAGCTTCATGTTATTTCGATTTGCCTCTTTGAAGCTTCGTGTCTTTATCCTACTAGTGAGTACTATGTTGTGTTGAACTATGTGTTTTGTGACATGCTTTCCCGGTTGTGCTAATGACTATGTTATGCCTAGCTTATTGATCTAGTTGGTATTATATTGTGTCATAAATTGTTAAGCTACAAAATCTATTGGGGATGTGATCCTAGGGTGTGTGATCTTGTATTCAAATTCAAAGCTAAAAT
The DNA here is from genome assembly GCA_910589775.1 of Avena eriantha. Classification (NCBI taxonomy): domain Eukaryota; kingdom Viridiplantae; phylum Streptophyta; class Magnoliopsida; order Poales; family Poaceae; genus Avena; species Avena eriantha. The sequence continues at coordinate 328,459,256 of OU342745.1, read as the reverse complement.
TGTTCACACATCTAAAGGAGCCTTACTATATTTTGTATATCTCCTCTTGTGAAAATTTATATCTATCCTATTTGCAAATCCTTGGGTTGTCATCAAACACCAAAAAGGGGGAGATTGAAAGGGCATTTATTCCCTTCCTATTATTTTGATGTTTCGTGACAACACTTGGATAAGTTTAATCATCTGTTAAATGTTTCAGGAGATACCAGCTGCTCTCGTGTATGTTCCAATAAAGGAAAAGAGCTCCCCAGGGTCTTGTCTGCATAGGGAACCAGTCCCAGCCGGACTGTCCGGCTAATCCAGGCCAGAGTGTCCGCCCCTGCCGGACTGTCTGGTTGGATACGGCCAGACTATCCGCCCTTGGGAAGTGGGCAACTTCGCTAGACATTCAAAGCAACTTTTCGGACACTGCCCGGACACGTATCGGATTCTGGCCGGAATCTTTGTTGGCCTGAGTGTCCGGTGTGTTCGGACTAGAATATCCGACCCTGGGGGTGTGTCGACCAGCATGGACATTCAGAACAACATATTGGATACCTACCGGACACAATCCGGACCCTGGCCGGAAACTTTGCCAGGCCGGAGTGTCCGGTCGGTCTCACCCGGAGTATCCTCCTGGGCCGGACTATCCGGCTGATGTTAGCCGGACTGTCCGGGGTTAGTAACTCCCAACGACTCTAATTCCTGGGGCCCTATATAAGGGCCCCTTCTTCTACCTTGGGAGCTGCTCGTCAACCTCAAGAACTCCAGCACCATTTGAGCACCAAATCCACAAGATCTCTTCACTCAACCATCCAAAGTCATTGATCTTTGGAGAATCGAAGGAGGAGGCCTTGATCTAGAGCTTCACCAAGAGAGATCTTCATTTCCCCCTCATTCACTTGAGGTCCCCTTGCTCTATTGTTTCATTGGAAACCTAGCTTGTGATTTGGTTCTTACTATCTTGTCTTTGATTGTTTGACAGCTAGCTTGTATTCGAGAGCCTCCAATTAGGTTGTGGATGTGTGCCTCGAACTCATTATAAAGGTGTCGGCTTCCACCTCGAAGGTTGCCGTATAGTGGAAGAGGTGAATCGAATCCGTTGGGGTGAGGTTCATCGGAGAACAAGAGAGGCCTCTCGTGGTGTTGGTGGTTTGAAACCATCCCCTCTCCAAACGTAGACGTACTTCCCCTCAAAAGGAAGGAACTACGGGAAACAAATCCTTGTGTCTCCACGTGCTCCAGTTTGGTTACTTCTATCCTTTACCGCACTTTACCTATCTAGTTCTTGCTTAGTATATGTGCTAGATTGACATATGGGTAAATTCACCATAGTTGCATCATCTAGATAATTTACCTTTCATGTCAAACCCTAAATTGAAAAAGAGTAAAATTTGAATTAGCACATATTCACCCCCTTCTAGGTGCCCATACGATCCTTTCAACAGATGGCTGACAAGTCCACTAAACAGCCCATTGGTATGATTGAGGATGTCTTACTTAGGATAGATGAGCATGTTATTCCCACTGATTTTATTATCCTTGAAATGCCAGAAGATGAAAGATTACCTATAATACTTGGAAGACCTTTCCTTAGGACTGCAGGTGCATCTGTAGATTGTGCTGAAGGAAATATAATTTTCAATGTTTATGATGCTGAAATCATCCGGAATTTTCCAAAGAAGCTAGAAGCAGGAGAAAGATATGTTCCACTAGTAAAACGAGTTCATGTGGTAAGTGCCTTTGATAAGGGGCAACCCAAGGTAAGAATTTGAGAAGAGAGAAGAGGTTTGATACATTGCAAATGTATCTATAATTTTTGATGTTCCATGCTTGGTTTTATTTACTTTCTTATGTTTTGTCCACACTTTGGACTATTTTTATACACTTTCTTGGACTAACCTATTAACAAGATGCCACAATGCCAGTTGCCTGTTTTCTACTGTTTTTGGTTCCAGGAAAGTCAGAAAATCAATATTCACGGAATTGGACCGGACAAAAGCCAAAGTCGATATTTTACCGGAAGACTCACGGAGCAAGAAGATGAGACGGAGAGGGGCCACAGGGTGGCCACACCATGTTGTGGCGCGGGCTAGCCCTAGCCGCACCACCAGTTGGTGTGGGCCCCCTGGCCGCCCACCGAACTTGCCTCTTTGCCTATAAGAAGCCTCCAGATGCATAAACCCTAAATCATGAATCAGAAATCCACAAAAAGTTCCGCAGCGCCATCGCCACCAAAGGGGAGATTTGGGGGACAGAAAGTCTTTGTTCTGGCACCCAGCCGGGACGGGGAAGTGCCCCCGGAGCCATCTCCATGGATCTCCACCACCATCTCCATTACCGTTGCTGATTCCCATGATGAGGAGGGAGTAATTCTCTCTTGAGGCTACGGGTTCTACCGGTAGCTTTGTGTTCATCTCTCTCTCTATGCATGATCTTATTGAGATCATGAGCTTGTAATCTATAGATCTACCTTGCTACTCAAGTGCTTTAATAGATCTCTGCTCTCCCCATGTGTGTGAAAGTGACAGCGTGCACACCATGGTGGCACTTAGGCTAGAGATTACAAATACTTGTTATGAGTTATATTTGGAGTTGGACGTCTTTATGAAATTGTGGTGTTTGTTTGAACCATCTAGTTCTCAAGGTGACAATGTGGGGTTATATAGATGCGGAAAGCGAACTTTGAGGTGTGCTGTTATAGCCCTACCATGGATTAGAGTGTCTAACTAGAGAGTAGTAAAGAGTAGTATCATAAAGAAGAATATATTTATATGAGAATGTTCACTAGTGAAAGTATGATCCCTAGGCCTTGTTTCTAAGCATTGATACACCATTTGCAACTAGATCTGTTACATGTTTGCTTGCTTCCATCTTTATTTCAGTTTGCCTTTAGTCTCTTCCATGCCATCAAGTTATTTTCTATCACCGTTACCGCTTATAATTATCCATACCACTTGTATTTCACTATCTCTTCGCCGAAGTAGTGCACCTATACACCTGACAAGTGTATTGGGTGTGTTGGGGACACCTTGATTGCAGGATTGCTTGAGAGGGAATACCTTTGACCACTTCCTCCCTGAGTTTGATAAACCTTGGGTGATCCACTTAAGGGAAAACTTGCTGCTGTTCTACAAACCTCTGCACTTGGAGGCCCAACAACTGTCTACAAGAATAGAAGTGCGTAGATATCAAGGCTGAGTTACTCAACCATTCTTAATTAATGCTTAATGGGAGTCAACCCATCCTGTCAATTAAATTGATTAGAAAATAAAAATTTCATCGCATTCCTACCACTTTTACACAAACATTCTTGTGGAAGCACGTCCATGAAGATGCAGCTGTCAAAAAGTAGTAGAAATATCGATTGAATGAGTAGAGAATAATAATAAGAATAAAAGTTTGAGTTTTCTATTTACAAAAGCTAAAATCTTTTAATATGTTAATGTTGGTCGGCCGTTTTTACTATCAAGTTTCTGTTAAAAACAAGGTATTTCTCTATGTTTTGGGATAAGAAGGTACCCTCGAAGAAATATAATTTTTTTGATGATTAATGATGGTTTAACGACCAACTATATAGCGGGAATAAAAATTCCGGCCGTATAGATATCTTTGTCATCAACAAATTTTCTTCGAAGACACAGAGAGTTTACTGACCAACTATACGGCGAGAATAAAAATTCCGGCTGTATAGTTCCGGTCGCATAGATATCGATGCCTTCGTAGAATTTCATCCAAAGGTACTGAGAGTTTAACGACCAACTATACAGCAGGAATTAAAATTCCGGTCATATAGTTTCGGTCGTATAGATATCGATGCCTTCGTAGAATTTCATCCCATAGGTACCGAGAGTTATCGACCAACTATACAGCTGGAATAAAAAAAATCCAGCCGTATAGTTCCGGTCGTATAGATATCGATGCTAGTTTGAGAAATTTATCTCGAGAGGCAGACAATTTAACGACAAACTATATGGCAAGACCATTGCAATCCGGCCGTATAGTTGCGTCTGTATAGCTGTTTCCTGTATAAAGAAACCCTAGTTGGCGGCAGCGCTGCAACTATACGGGCGGAGCAACATCACCCGACCGTATAGTTCCGGCCGTATAGTTCGGTGCAACCACAAAATTGCACCGAGGCGGCTAGGTCTTCCTCCTCTCCTCATTATTTCTCTCATATTCTATCTCCAAACCTCTCAAAATCCACCTAGAACTCTTGAATCTTCGCGGATTTCGTTCGTTTGAGTTGGGGAATCAACAAATCGGTATGTTTTTCTCCCTATCCATGCTTTATTTTTAGATTTCCATGGTTGAAACTCTCACATTGGTCTACTGGATGAACTAAAGCTTATTTTGTTTTCCTATCAATTTATCACATTAGGATTGAATTTTGCCATGTAGAATCATTCATATATCATATAGAAACTATATGCCTAAGGTTTTATAGTGAAATTTTTCAGTACATCATGATGAACAAAATCGGTAACCTCTTTCATTCGAGTAAGCGCCAACGCGGCAGGGTTGGAGCAGGATTTCGACCTCATGTGCGGTAGGGCGGGGGTAGTGGTACTTGGCTTCGCAAGCCACGAAACCTACATTGAGATTACCCAAGAGTTCCTTGCCTCCTTCAACAATGACCACAGGGAGAAATGTAATTTGTGCATGATAAGCTTCACCATGAACCCGCATCACTATGATGTAAGTTTTGAACAATTTTGCAATGCTTTCAGCTTCCCTCATACTGGGGAGCCCAATGTTACTAACCTCTATAGCGTCACAAGTGGAGCAACTTGGGAGGTTATTTCTGTTAATGGTGGCGGGCACTTTTATCCAAAGAAGATGTCCACCATCTAGAACCCAACTATTCGCTACTATGCTCTGTTCCTCGCCAACACACTGCTGGGGAGAGGTGACACAGGCTCCATGGCCAATGCAGACATGACAATGATCACCAAGGCTCTCTTCCCCACTTCACCGCAGAGCCCCGGTCCTGCAGCTCTACTCACCCAGCACTCCCGCCACCAAAGCAACAAGACCAAAGGTGACATTCGCATTGGTGGATTGGTAACCCACCTTGCCTATGCATTGAACATTCTACTACCTGTTATGGAACCTATTGATGGCTCCAAACTCATGGACGTCAAATATTTGATTGCTTGAGGCTTCTGTAGTGTTTACCATGCTAACCGGAGGCTCCGAGCATATCAATTCAGTTATCTTAATGATGCACAAAGTGAGAAGGTTCAGTTGCCCTGCCCCCAAGCCTTCTCAATTGTGGACAAGAACACTTGGATCCTCACCAAGGACCAAGTGACGGAGATCTTGGACGAACTCTAGCCCGAGGAAGAGGAAGATGAAGGGCAGCAGGATGATGAGGAGCGAGAGAAGGAGGAAGAGCAGGGACACAACCCTGTTTGGGAGGGGCAGCAACAAGGAGGAGCTTGGGACCCATGGCCCAATCGGCCACAACATGGGTACAATGATGTCCCCTATTAGGAGTTCCAGCAGCTCAACCAGCGTGTTGGGGAGATCGACCACACTCTTCAGGATGTGAATGAAGAAGTGAATACTTTGACTCACAACTTTAGTCACTTCATGACCGACTTCCCTAACTACTACCAGCAGTATCCGCACCAGCCACCAAATAACAGGAACAACTGAGCTTGGCAATCGCCTAAGCTTGGGGGAGGCTTGAAAACCTCCAAACTTTGCATTCGTATTTTCATTTCTTCTTTTAATTTATTTTATTTCTTCAAATTTGCATGTTTATTTTCATCTTTGAATTTCTAAACCGAAAATACAAAAAAATAGTTGTAACTTTATTTGTAAGTTTGTTTCTTTGTTTCTCTTCTAGATTGCTTAATTTCAGCTGACTTGGCAAGGAAGCATAGAGGGGGTTCGACTCAAATACAAGAATGAAGCAAGTTAGAAGAGGTATCACATTCCTTTCATCATCCTTTCTGCAACCTTAAATTGATCCTACAAATATTTACTCGCTTGCACTAAGGTCGCTCCCTCTTAGCTTGTTATCCTATAAATTCTATTCATTTGCTAGTGTCTCCTTTTTAGCCTTGAAATAATGAGCAAAGAACTTGGTTAAAACACTTCCTACATTTTTACAACAAGAAAAAGCATATGAAAGATGACTTGAGTCCATGTTTAGCCCGAAGAATTTAATTTTAGAACCACTCCATCCCATTTGAGCTTAATATAGATAGACTTGATAGTACCCTTGATTGAAATTGTTTGATAAAATGGATGCTTCGATGTAGTAGAAATTATGCCACTACTTTTTCTAATAATTATCGTGAGATATTGCTTTACACGTGTCATTACAACTCTGTCGTGCTCCATGGGGAACTATTAACTCTGATGGCCAACGGACAATCTAAATGTGGGAAACCACTTGATTTCGGCTATTGAGTTATGTAAACGTCTATAGCAGCAATCATATGATGGGTAAAACTTTTAGTCTCCTCATGGTTTCACGTTCCAAGTGAAGTTGTAGTACTCCTCTAGCCCATTATTGCTCAACAATTATTTATTATCATGGTCACGAGTGCACAACACAGCCCAATTAAACATGATAAAAATAGTGGCATGATTTCTCTATGAAAGAGCTAAAGTTTTTGAAAGGCAAAAGAAAAGAAAGAGGTGCTTTGATAGTCTTGAAATTTTGACATAGAATAGATGAGTTGTTCCTAAATTACATGCTTTGATGCCAAGTTGAGTACTACTAATGGTTAAACAAACAAGAACAAAAGTTTTCATCTCTCTAAAGAGAGGCACCAAAAGAATTTGTCTTACTAGTTTTCATCTCTCTAAAGAGAGGCACCAAAATAATTTGTCTTACTTTTCTAGCTAAACTTTTGACACTTCCTTGGGTATATGATTTATTTGCTAACAAGATATACGTGGTTAGGAAGTGGACTCAGTGCAATCTTGTGAATACTTGTATGATCATATTTAAGATTGCAGGGATTATGAAGAAAAGAATTTCACACCAATTCAAACTTGTGAGTTCCTTTATTTTCAGTCTTGAATCTCCGCTATTCTTCCTTATTTCCTTGTCACTCGAGGGCGAGCAACATCTAAGCTTGGGGGAGTTGATAGCTATGAGATTCGACACATTTTTATGGCTTTTATTGATGGTTTTCTGCCGGATTTAATCGTTTTCAAGCTTTACCTAACGCTAATACTTTGGTAGCAAAAAAACTTGGTTTTTAATGTGTGTTTCAGGTTCTGAATGTCAACAGAGGGATTTAACTAGAGAAACACAATATTTCTGGGGAAAACAAGCAAGTCCCACCTTGGAAGTGTGCGAGGGGAGCTCACAGAAGCTTTAACGAGAAACTGTACGGCGGGAATATTTTTCCGGTCGTATAGTTCCCACCGTATAGTTGTCGCCGCCTCTGTCTTGTCAAAAGGGAAAACTTCCATCAAGGGACCAGGGACGAAAACACAACACAACAGCCGCCATACCATTCAGAAGGGAGAAAGAAGAGATTCAGAGAGGAACGGGAATACGTTCTTCATCTCGCTCCACGATCTTCAACCTCCTAGCCAATACACCCCCATAGCCACTACTTGTACTTGAGAGAGAGGGAGATTTCCACCTTACAAGACTAGGGTTTGAGATTGATTTTTCCCATCTTGAATTGTGTTGGATATTTTTCTATTCTTATTGTGGATCTCCACGATAATACAAAGACGAATTCCCTTTATTCAATTATATTGATGATCCGTTCTTCTCTCATGAGTTAGTACTTCCCTTGGGCGTGGGAGATGTAGGGGATTGGTGAGATGTGATGTGCCTTCATATTTTCCATTAGTTTGTGATTGATTCTAATTACTATATTACATGTGCTTGACTATCTGTGGGATGCCTAATGCTTGTTGTCCAATTAAGGGCCCATATAACATGATGCTCTGTTCTACATAGATAAGATCTTGTTCGCTAGTGGACCGGTGACCCCTAGGTGACACGGGGATATCAATGGAAAGCTAGTAGACTCGAGGATAACAAGGAACCACTGTGCTTATTGCATTAGTCCGATCCAAGGAGCTTAATCACAGCGCGACCTAAAGGGTCTTAATCGTCTAGTGTCTGACCATGGTTTTGGTAACAGGCTAGTAGGATTATTGAAGTTGGGATGAAATCTACATAGAGGAGTTCTGGCTAATTATGAGTTGCTCGCCTACACAGATTATAGTTGTTACATTTATCACTCGTCTATCTGGCACAGTCACTATCACCATGAACTGAATCTCCCCGCGCCTTCTTTCGTCATCTGCAGGAAACAACAAACAACAAAGCTGTTCTTTACTTTTATGCTTTATATTTCTGAAGTTTACATTTTAGTTCTATTTAAATCTATTGCATTTAATCAAAACCCATTCTTATTTCAATATTTGCAGTCAATTATCTCGAAGACCTGTGACAACTTCGGGTGTCACGGAGACTTCACCCATAAGCACTTACCTTTGGGATCCCTGTCAGATCGATGTCTGAACTTCGAAACTAGCTACAAACGATCTGTGCTCTTGCAGACATCACGCTATAAGGAGAGATTAGTTGCTAAAGGTTTTAAGCAGCGGTATGGTCAGGATTATGAAGAAACGTTTAGTCTTGTGGTCAAGCCAGCAACTATTTGATTGTTGTTCTCTATGGCTCTTTCTCGCAGGTGGCTTCTCCGCCAGCTTGATGTTCAGGATGCCTTTCTCAATGGTTTTCTTGGCAACCTCCTAGTTTTTCTGATCCTGATAAACTTGGTCATTATTGTCACCTTGTCAAGTCTCTCTATGGTCTGAAGCAAGCTCCACGTGCATGGCATGCTCGCCTCAGTTATGTGCTTGGCTCCCTTGGATTCTCGCCATCATCCACTGATACATCGATGTTCATTCTTCAGCAATCTGATGTCTCTATTTATTTGCTGGTATATGTTGATGATATTATTGTCATTAGCTCAACTGCTTCAACTATTCCCAGGTTAATTTGTCAGCTCAGGTCTGAATTCTCTGTTAAAGATCTTGGTGTTCTGCATTACTTTCTGGGGATTGAGGTGAACTCACCCTCATCTGGCAGTCTTCTTCTTTGCCAGCGGAAGTATGCTCTTGAGCTTCTGGCACGTGCTGGTATGTTGCAGTGCAGTTCAGTTACTACTCCTATGGCATCATCTGAACATCTATGTACTACTAATGGTGATGTTCTCCCAGCTGAGGAGGCAACTCGGTATCACAATCTTCTTGGTGGTCTTCAGTATCTTACAGTGACATTGCCAGACTTGTCTTTTGTTGTCAATAAGGTATGACAATACCTTCATGAGCCTCGCACCCCTCATATGTCTATAGTCAAGCGCATCCTTCGTTATGTGCGCTTCACTCTTCATACTGGTCCGTTGTTTCGGTCGTCTACCTCAACACTGCTCTCAGCGTTCTCAGATGTAGACTGGGCTGGCAGTATGGATGACTGGCAATCCATGGGGGGATATGCGATATTTTATGGTGGTAATTTGATCGCCTGGAGTGCTCGTAAGAAGTCTACAGTTTCTAGGTTGAGTACCGAGTCTGAGTATAAATCTCTTGCTAATGCTACAATAGAGCTTGTCTAGTTTCTGTCTTTGCTACAGGAGCTTGGAGAGGTGTTATGGTGTGACAATATTGGAGCGACATACCTGTCTTCAAACTCAGTCTTTCACGCAAGGACAAAGCATATTGAGGTGGATTTTCACTTTGTCTGTGAGCTTGTTGCTCAGAAACAGCTTCAGATTCGGTTCATCTCCTTTAAAGACCAAGTTGCTGATATCTTCACAAAACCACTCCCGTTGCCTTTAGATCGAGAGAGGGTGATAGAATACATGTTAGACTTGTATCAGTATACGTGTTAGACTTTGTATATACACCTAACACATTGTAACTTGTATTGTAGTCATCTATCTATCTATCTATCTTATCTATTTATCTATCTATCTATCTATCTATTTATCTATCTATCTATCTATCTATACTATAATTTTTCTTATAGTAGGTTCGTCTTACAAAATTTTCCGTCCGATTTTATTTGGACGGTTTTTCCCCTGGCTATTCGAGAATATTACAAAAGGTGCCACCGCTAAGTTACAAACCCTGCCTCCACATGGCGCCTGTAGGCATCGCCTCCTCTGGCTTGAGCGCTGCTCGCTCACGACCTTGGACGCCTACGCCTAGCTCTGCCGCTGCGAAGCTCCTCCGGTCCTGGCCGCCAAGGGACCGCCGCCTTCACGCGCTCCTCTGACTCTTCTCGCCTCCAATCGCCATCACACCGGCCACGCTACTGACACCGAACCTACATGCTGCCGCACCAGCTAGCCGCCATCGCCAACTCACCATCACATGAGCCACGGGACCTGCAGGTTGGCTTGCTGCGGTTGTCGGCGAGGACTTTTTTTCAGATGTGTCCGTTGGACTCGTTGCAGAGGTGGTCGTCGAAGACATACGCGATGAGGCGTCTGGTGGTAGGGTCCGGGTCGACGGGGACATGCTCCTAGCGGTGGCGTCTGGTGGCGGGGTCCGGGTCGACAAGGACATCCTCCTAGCATCGGTGGCTGGCGAGGTTCGAGCGAGGCGAGGCAGGAGGGCGAGGGTATCTCACGTGCGTGCTTGTCGCTTGGGGACGACGCGGAGCAGGGCGAGGCGGCGCCGCGGCGGCCTGTGGTGGCGGGGTCCAGGTCCACGACGTTGGTGGCTGGCGAGGTTCGAGCGAGGCGAGGCAGGAGGGAGAGGGGATCTCGCGCTCGCCGCTTGGGGAAGACGCGGAGCAGGGCGAGGCGGCAGTGTCTGGTGGCGGGGTCCGAGTCGACGACGAGGACGTGCTCCTGGCGTCGGTGGCTGGTGAGGTTCGAGCAAGGCGAGGCAGGAGGGCCAGGGGATCTCGCGCGCGTGCTCGCCGCTTGGGGAAGACGCAGAGCAGGGCGTGGCCGGAGGCTGAGCATGGAGGCGGGAGGAGGCGCTCGGGTGAGAGAGGAGGCAGACATGCGGTGGATCACGAGCGAGGAGGCAGGCGTCAGATTGGGGATTGAAGAGAAGAGGGAGAAGGTGTGGGGTATGTGGGATCGACCGGTGTGTGTCCTCGTGTGCGTGCTGTGTGTCTGCAAACCTTCCGTCTGCAAAATTTACCGGTTCAGCCTAAAGTAACAGCTCATGCGTACTACGCCCAACTTTGGTGGCATCGTGAGGCCGGACTTTCGTGGTTATTATGCTGCCGCAAAACATCAACAATTAGGCAGAGGCCGTATAACTAATTTAAGGGAAGAAAAGGATGAAGCATGCATTTTCTGCTCAATATCGTAGTAACGTGCTTTTGATTTAAAAACATTGACCCCGGCAAATGATCCCTCATGGGCGGTACGTTGTTAGGTAGACAAGACCTCTCCAACAGCGGATTATACGCGCTTGGATAACATCCCATTTAATTCGGTCTCCATAGGGACTCGAACCCGGTGGGCTGGTTGTGCACTCGCAAGGCTTGCCACCAAGCCAACGCTTGGTTCTCGACATGCGTTTGATTTAAGCTAGTTGCACTTATGTTACAGAGTACACATACTACATCTCTTCTATTTTAAGTAAGTTTAATGTGCATGTACCATCAACAAAAAGATTGATCCGCGTGTCATTTTCTTACTATCTAATTTCTAATAGCACTGTTTAGTGAATAATGAACGACGAATGAACATTCCTAAGATGTCATGTACTCATATGCAGTCGGTACCTGGGCCTCACATTGTTCCTAGGGGAGCTGCTCACGGAAAACCCTAGCCGCCGATGCCATTCACCCATCCACCTCCGACCATCCCCGCCGCCGGCAAAGACTGTGTGGCTAACGAAGGGCAGAGGGATCTCATCCCATCCCAAGGCGGTGGCGGGGGCCTCCTCTCCTCGCGTGGTGGGAGCTCCTAGCAGGTGCGACACGGTGGCCCTGGACGGAAAGCTGTGGCTGGAGGAGAAGGTAGCCGGGGCAGCCCCAAAATCTTGGCGGAGACAAGAGCCAGGGCGGCGACCCTGGATCCCACGGTTCGGCGGCTGATGTGAGCGCGAGGGCGGCATGGTGGCCTGTCCTAGGTGCCCGCCCTGGACGGAAAGCTGTGGCTAGAGGAGAAGGTAGCCGGGGCGGCGGCCCCAAAATCTTGGCAGAGACAAGAGCCAGGGCGGCGACCCTGGATCCCACGGTTCGGCGGCTGAAGTGGCCGCGAGGGCGGCATGGTGGCCTGTCCTAGGTGCCCGTGCTTGTAACCATCGGCTAATTGAGCCCGCGCCAACCGTGGCGTTGGTGGCCCCGGTGGTCCGGTTGGTGGCAGGTGGCATCCTTGGGATGACACAATGACTTGTAACTTGTGATCTTTTAATAATAAGTTGCTTGCAGTGATATCTAAAAAACGTTCTCGTAGTTTTGCTGAAGTGTAGTTAAGGTGCCGGTGAAAGAAGTTGGCGACTGAATAGCTATTTGAATGGAAATCACATGGTTTCATGTTTAATATCATTTTTGAATTTAGGATAATTGTTTAAAATATGTGTATGTATTTTTAATTTTATTCCGTAGCGGTCATTCAGTTAGTATATATATATATATATATGAAAGATACACCGGCCCTTGTGTTCCGTGCAACACACCCATAATATTTTCCCTCTAATTCTCTTAGTCGCATATTTTTCTAAATTTACATGTATCTTTTCCTAAAAAAATCACATGTATTTAGACATGTTTTAGGATATAGATACATGTGAATCTAGACATATCTACGACATCCTTTTTACATAGAGGCCGTATCAAATTTTTCCTAAGAAAGTCTAAAGTAGACTAAATTTAGCAAAACCCAAAAAAATTGTACTACATATTTTAATTTGTAAAATATGAACCTTTTCTTGAGGGGTATTTGTAAAATATAAAACCTATGCAGTTAAAGAGACAAAGACAATTACCCAGTGTACCATCATATCATGCAGATGATGCCTGTAACCAAAACCTAGCTACCTCGTGATTAACACGATCTCAACTGCATTGTAATGCGTGCAACCAAGAATAAAGGTTATCAGGAGGCTATTGGCTAAAACCCATCTATGGCTCCGCCCCTTGTCGACGACATGGGCGGCTTGCTCCGCATCCAGTGGACTTGGTACTTGGAAGCATGGCAAACCACAACCCTTTGCGGGCAGAAGGGTTTTCTTTATTATTTAGGTTATTTGTCAGTGTCTTTTTCGGGATGGTGAAGCGACTTCTACGTCCTAAAGTCACAATAAGTATTCCTAGCCTATACTCACCCACTTAGTGCGTCTACTGTTGTTGTTGGGGGGGGGGGGGGGTTCCATGGAGTCGTGTGTTCGACTGATCTCGAAGTATCCGACTAGATTTCATGTTTGTTGGTGTAGTTTTAGATCAGGCTCTTTCGCTCTACGGTTGTCATCATTGATGATGGTTGCTTGTCTATTGCACTCATCTTTTGAGGTCTTAGCACGACCGCTTTCTGTTTATTTGCAACAAGCTCAACTACGATAAGTCTTAACTTACTCCGGTGATGGAGGGGTGAGGATGACAACACGCCGTGTCTGTAATCGTTAGCAGGCGGGTCCAACCTATTTGTAAGTTATATTAGTTTTGAGGCTCTTTACACCGTCGTTGATAATTATTAATAAAAAATAGAAAAAAAAGCATGCAAAGAACTAGTGACGTCACCAGCCTGGCACTGCGTCAGAAGAAGGAATGTCTCACTCCGATGGAAGCCACCCGTGGACTCAGATGGACTGGCCTACGGCTGTCCATAGCCATTGTCTAACATCTCCACCCGTTGGCTCAACGTGACGGACCTCTGCGGTTTTTGCGCTCCTACATCTTTCGGCCAAGTGCCTCATGTTCGGTCGTATCAGCTCGACCTGCATCACTCGCCCCATAGCACATTTTCGGCCCAGACACTTCATGACAAACACAAATAAAGTGACACCCCAAGTCAGATCATTTGACGTGAATCGACAACGTAATTAAAATGTTAAACATGATCAACGAACTGCATAAAATGACTAAGCTAAATGTGACAATAGTCACAAATACCCTTTTGTTTAGGGTTAGGTCTCCTCCTGCGGCGACCCTGTAGGAGTCCACCAAAACATCATCGTCGGTCAGGATTTCCCTCTGATCAACGTCGAATCAACCAAATCAGCTGCGCTGGAAGCGATCTGCGCATTGGAAAGATCGTGATCTCTGGCCATGTCGGAGGACGTGGGCAAAAACCCGGATGCGACACCGCTGTCTGATACTGCTAAGGATATGGAGGAGGAAGAAGAACATGGTGATCCTGCCACAGAAGTTTCAGTAAAGATCGAGGCGACGATGAACCGCCTGGAAATCACGATGGAGGAAGGAGAAGCAATTGATCTGTGTGATTTGATCGAGGAAAATCGTGCGTCCATGAAGTGGGCGATGATTGTTATGGTTTGTATCAGAACCTCCTTCAACCATAGTGCTTTCTATCAGAAGATGCAGGTCGCATGGGCAGTGGCACGTGAGGTCTTGTTTTGGCATCTAGATGATTTCACTTTCATTTCACAATTTAAATGCCTTGGGGATTATAATACGGCCATGCATGGTGGCTCCTTTTTTTATCGTAATGCAGTGGTCATTGAGGAATATGATGGACTAGTGAACACTAAAAGGATCGCGAAAGACTCAATCTATGTGTGGGTGCGGATCATGGAATTGTCGGACCTTGTTCAGAACCTTGCCGTGGCTAGGGTATTGGCACGGAAATTGGACAAGTGCTGGAAGTTGAGGTTGGAAACAATGGTGTTAATTATGTGAAATTCGTGATGGTGTATATGAGGATTAATTTGAAGAAGCCCCTTTTATGCTTTGTGATTGGAAGTGTTGATCCTGGAAAGGAACCACAGAAGTTCTGAGTCTTGTATGAGAAGATGTCGCGCTTCTGTGCTCAATGTGGTGTCATTGGCCATGTGTCAGAAGAATGTGGAGATGGATCTCATGATCCAAAAAAAATCCAATATGGTGATTTTATGATGGTCCCTCAGGAGGATTTATGGCACCAACCTAAGAGGGAATTTGTAATTCAGCCTCAAGCAAGTAGTATGAAGGGAAGAGCTGACATGGGTCGTGGTGGACGAACTGCCCCTAGCCAAGAGTATACTAGGATTTATGAAGATGAGCATGTTCTCGGCACTACTCCGGAAAGGGAGAATAGCAGATGGCTTAAGAAGCGGGATGTGTGTGTGAGAGATAGTGCAGCAAAGGGTAATGTGCTGGCAATCATGCCTTCATCTCACGTGGCCAGTGTGGTAGAGACATTGGAGGGAAAGAACGTGGGTGAGACCATTCCAAAAAAACAAGTGCCGAAAAGGCATAAGACTGGTGATCCAACATCTGTATTGGCGGGCTCCTCGGTCGCCCCCACGGGCGCCTACGGGCAAACCCCAGCTTCCCCGCCTCCACCCCCTCTTCCTGCCACCGCCGCCAGGCAAAGCCCATGTGGTGCTGGCGGCGGCAGAGCTCCCAGGTCCCTGCTCGCTAGGGAGGACGGCGCGGGCATCTCCAATCTGACGACATGACTGCAGTGACGGGCCGCATTTCTCCTGCGCAGTTGGCCGACGTGTCGTGGTGGTGGAGGCACCTCGTGGTTGAGGTAGTGGAGTGCGGCAGAGCGCGCGTCTACCTTGCATGGGGGACGCATGTGGCTGCCGACTTCTTCAGGGATCTGCGCGGGATGGAGCTCTACGACACGTGGCCTCTTCGACGGTGGCTGCCATGGTCCGGCGTGGCCGCTAATGGTGCTAGAGTGGCCTACTGCAGATTGAGGCGGCGGCCATGGGTGAGGGTGCTCTTCCGCTCCCCGTCAGATCTGAGTTGACCCGCGCACGGTATGGTGGCCTCTGGCGGTGCTGGTCGGGAGGCGCAGGTTCGGCAGGCGGCCGAGTTTCAACAATGCCACGCCGGTGCCGGAGCTATGGTGATGGCGGGGTGACGCATGGATGGCGGGGCTGTGCCCACTCGCCCCAGATCTGGCCCCTACGGGCCCCATCTGAGCAGCAGGCCGACCTGTTTTTCTGTGGAGCTCTCTAAAGAAGGTGGTGCGGGTGAAGTTTGAGGTTGGAGATGGCGACACCGGTGGCCGGCCTATTGCAATGCGGCGGCGGGCTTTACAGGCCCATCCCGAGCCCGACCGGACCCTCATGGGACTGGTGTGCCCCCGTGGGGGCTTTACGGGCCCGTTTGTCCCGACATGCCCCTGCCGTGTCCGGTCGGCTACAGCCCTCGGCGGTGGAGGTTGTTCCCTCCTGCACGGCCACAATGTTGATACCCTCGAGTCAAGTCGTGCCTTTTCCCCTTCTTGCAGGCCTCGTGGCGGTTGCTTCTGGGAGACGATGATGGGGACTTCCTGACTGTGGTGGCGCATGCTCGTGGGCGGCGAGTTCGGTGGTGGCAGATTCCTCTTCCTTAGGCTCCTAAGCAACGTTTCATTCAAGGGTCGTGGATGGGGTGTTTCAGGAGAAATCCTTGTCGGTTGGTCCGACACCAACGCGGTGCCGCCTTTGGGTGGCACCATTCCTTCTTGGAGGGCATCATGGCTACTCTTGTTCCACTTCCTTTGGTGTACCGGGGGAAACCCTAGGACCAGTGGGCTGGTCCGGGCAGCAGCGGCGTCGATGTCATCTCCCTTCTTGAATGTGTTGCTTGGTACTTGGCGCCTCGTTGCTAGGAGCATGGTGCTACATCTTTGGAGGGCGCAGCGGTTGAGAGTCCCCGTCGCTTAGTCGATCAGCCTTAGCCTCCATTTTTCTTTTTTCTTTCTTTTGGGCATGTCCTTGCCGTTGCCCTGCATTGTACTCGTTTTGTAACTATTGTTGGTTGTATGGTGTGGTGCTATATTAATATAGCGGGCAGAAAGGCTGTTTCGAGGCTCCTCCGCGAAGTACCGCCAGGATCAATGAAAACTTCCAGATACAATTGTCGGAAACTAGGCAATTCCCCGACAATTAGATCACTTTTGAATATTCGGAGGCAACACAAGCCTGACATACTCTTTCCTTCTAGACACATCTGGATAGAGAGAGTGGAGATAGCATGGGAATTCAGCTTTGGTATGCTCACAAAATTGTGGTGCCAAGCAATGGCAAGGTCGGATGCTTAGTGCTGTTGTGGGATCAACATGTGAATATCCAACTGAAGTATGAACACATAAATTACTTTGATGTGCTAGTGTCTTGGAGTACACCAGAAAAGGATTGGAGACTTACGGGGCTCTACAGAGAGTCAGTATGGCGACACAAGCATCGTGTGTGGCGCTATTTACGAGATTTGCGCCAACAAGCTAACATACCTTGCCTAGAGTTGGATGACATGAACGAGATTCTCTCAGAATCATAGAAGGAGGGTGGATCTCCTCGACCACTCCATTACATGCAAGCTTTTCGTGATTGTCTTGCTGATTGTGAACTCGATGATTTGGAGTATATCGGCAACATGTTCACTTGGAAACATGGCCAGATCCGAGAGCACCTAGATAGGGCGGTGGGAAATGAAGGATGTTCAAATTTATTCCCACACACGGGATACATATACTGCACCTAGATAGGGCAGTGGGAAATAAAGGTTTGGATCATAGGCCTATATTGGTTCACACAGAGACATATACTGCAACTCTGAGTACGTCCAAAAAACATTGGCATTTCGAAGGTCATTGGCTGAAGGAGGAAAATATTGGAGAGGTCGTGTCGATAGCGTGGATGCACTCGCCTCCGAATGCTCATGTGATGTTGAGGCTCTCTGTTGTACCCTTGAAACTACACGAGTGGGACCAGAAGGTTCTTAAAGCACCACCGAAAAAGGTTAAGGAGCTTAATAGAGATCTGGATGAATTGCTTAGTGTGACAATGAATGAGAATTCGGCCCAGTAGCAAAAAAAGTATAAAATGACTAACTGAAGATGACCACTTGCCAGGATGCCTCTCCTTGCTAGAGAAATGGAATTCTATACCGGATACAGAGTGCTTGTTTGGTAGGCTGAGCCGATTTTGGGGCCCATCCTAACTAGCCTCGCAAGGCATGTCCAGACACAATCAGCCTCTAGACCAGATTGTGCCCTCTGTTTGGTAGTCCGGCTTGCACAGCTAGGTACCCATGTGCTAGTTTGTTTGGTTGTCTGGAAATCCTCTTTGTGGCCAAGTAGATGCAATCACATCTATTTGGTAGGATGCTAGTTGCTATTTCTAGCACACACAACTAGCATCTCATCACCTCTTTCGGTCTATTGATAGCTCAGTCACTACCGAAACCCCTTTCAATGTCCTCACGTGGATGGAATATAATCTTAAACATAGACAAGTTGCTAACCGAAGGCAAAACCAGATATTTTATGGAGTATGTACCTTGATTTCCAATGGGAAATTCATATCTAATAGAGGGAACCTGATGTAGCCCGACCTAAGGTCATTACCACATCAAAGTCTCCAACACATGCCAAGTCGTCGTGGACTCCAAAGGTGAATCATATCCTCTATGAGAGCCCACTTCCTACCCTATTGCATACTATACTACTTCATATTCCGTCCTATGACCATGATAGGTTCACACCGACAAGTACGGAGGCAAGGGAGGAAGCCCAGAGCCTCAAGCCCGACATCACAAAGGCTTGGAAGATGAGAAGGAAGAAGACTGGAGAAACCAGCGCTAGGCCCGGCGCCGCCAACCCTATCGCCAGATGAACCGACGCCCGGTTGGAAAGAATAAAGCCAAACCAGCGCCCCGCCAAAGTGACTCCGAATACACCGGTTTGTGTGCCCACGGCCAAACCGGTGCCACGCCGAACCATTCGGCGCCTAGTCCGGCGCCGCCGACTTTACCGCCGGATTGCACTATCGCCACACAGATCTGGGTTTGATGCCCTGGAATATTCCCTTTACCTACCATTTTTCCTATTTTATCCCAAACTACCCCTTGTTTAGTGGCTGGAGTATATATAGAGCCCCCAACCCCTCATGTATCCCTCAGGAATAGATGATAGACTAAAAACAATCCCCTTTGTGGAATCTCTAGTTTTGCCTCATCTCCTTTACCAAGGGTACCGACTATCGTCACCAACCTCACTGGATTTTTCTTCGGGCATCCATCGTTGTACAAGGCCTACGTTTGCGAGTGCGTGAGCTTAGTTGTCAAGACCCTCTACAAGGTGTTCTTCCCTCTCCGCTTGGGATTGAAGGGAGCACATTGACCAATCTTTCCTTGCGAGGATTCTATCAGACCGATGGCCGCCACCAGGAGCCATTGGCCTTGTATCATGTCGTGTTTGCGTGTGTTCATCATGTTATTTGCGATGTGTGTGTTCGCTTCCGCTATACGTCTCCTTTCCCCTCGCTTTCCCATCGATTTGACCACGAGATCCGTGAATATAGGGCCACCCTTGAGGTTAACCCTCATCATCTAATATCAGCAGCTTTTGATTTCCACAGATTTCTCATTGATTTGGTCTTTTCACCATAAATCCGAAAATTCCACCAAAAAAGCCCAATTTCGTGTTTTGGATGGATCTGAGATTTGAGTGTGTTTTGGTAGGTTTTGATTCATAGATTACTTGATAAACTGGTTGATATACCTTCCCCTGTGTTCCCATGGCCTACTTCCATCATTTGCCCCTTAGATCTGAAGTTTTCCATCAAGTTTTTCCGCAGAAATCGTGAAATTTGAGTTCACGAACTCGTTCCGGCGGACAATACGTAACCGCCGGCCCCACCGCTGGCCCCACCGCCAGACGATATGGCACTAGGTCCGACATCGCCAAGTCATTCCGGTGGCCCGCCAAAATTGCTCTCAGAATATCGTTCCGGCATCAGGCCTGGCACCGCCAATTTGCCCGCCAACAGCTTCATCTCCGCACGGTTTTGAGCATAACTTTTGCATTCCAACTCAGATTTTGGCACTCTTTAGGTCGTTTTGAAGAGAAAAATGAGCTCTACATCATAATCCACGTTGTTTATGCTATCTCCTCCATACAAATTCCTTGAGCAAGGCGGAATCCAACAATAAAGGGTGAAGATCATCGACAAAAGGTATATACATTCCACGACTTCTCCCCACTTGCATTCCTTTGTGAACTACACTATCTTTGCGACCAACAAACACCTATTGAGACTAATTCATCCTATGATTTCTTCGGTTGTGCACATTTGATACCTTGTAGAATTCCGGGAATTTTTTTTGAGCGTGCTATCTTATATAGGTATCTTGTATAGTTGTTGGCACAAGGAAGAGACAAGTGAAAAAGAATAAAAAGAAAGAAAAGGAGTGAAAAAAATAGAAAAAATAAAAATAAACAAACAAACAAGTGCCTCATAGAATAGGAAGCACAAACTCGATGAATATCATATAGGTGGTACTTATTGTGCATATCTTGTAGCCCACCAATTTTATTGCAATTGAACTAGCGTCTCTCCTTGCACTTGTGCGACATGAGCTTATAGTCTTCACTAGGTAATAATTTGGTTCTTAGTTCACTTTCTCCATCGCACAAGTCCCATTTATCCCACCGTGTGCATTTCCTTGAACATATTTGCTATATCTTGTGGATTGACTTGTTTTGCTTTGTGATAGTTGTGGTTCTTTACTTGCCATTACATTATCTTGATTTTGGAATTGTTTCCTTGACATGACACTTTCCATACCCACCCACCATAAGCTTTGTGTGTGTGTTTTTTGGTTGCTAGTTGGGTTTAGATTGCCTTGTCACTTCACTTTGCTTAGTTTTTATTGCTCTCAAGTGTGGCAACTTACACGATACTATCTTCCAAGGTAAATTAAGGTTTGACGTTGCATTCCTAACACCCTCTACCACTTCCATATACACCACTTGGTCTTGTAAATCATGTCTAGGGACTCTGGAACCAAGGAGGATATCTATGAAGATTCCATGATGAACCACAATGACTATGACTCCATAAGTATAGTATAGAGGACATGCCGGAGCACTACACCGAAAATGGCTCTGCATGCTTTGAGGACCCGGAGCACTACACCTATGATGAATCCACATGCATGGAAGACATGGAGCATGACATCACTATGGCTCCTCAAGCATGGAAAACTTGGAGCTCTACATCGACAATGGCCCCTCATGCATGGAGGACATGGACCACTACACCGACCATGGCTCCACATGCTTGGGTGATATGGAGTACTACATCAACAACGACTCCCCAAGCATGGACAACTTCAAGTGCAGAAACGACGACCCCTCACCAAGAATGGAGCACATGGATACTTCATCAACTTTGATGGCTCTTCCATGAGCCATGAAGAATTCCTCCACTTCTTGGAGATGGAATACTACTATGCCAAACAAGCGGAGGCGAATCATCAAGAAACCATGACCTTCAAGGCCAAGCTTGACACAAAGGGCACAACTTACTTCGATGATCCACCTCTGAGGCATCAAGTGCCACCTACATGGCGTCAAGCGCCACCATCTCCAAGGCGTAAAGTGCCAACACCTCCAAGGCGTCAAGCGCCACCATGTACAAGGCATCAAGCACCACCATCTCCAAGGTGACAAGCACCACCATATCCAAGGTGTTAAGCTCATCCACCTCCAAGGCATCAAGTGCCAGCTACTCCAAGAAAAGTGGCGCCCCAACATCATCTTCCACAAGAGGTGCCACAAAACAAGAACCGTCATCGACATACATCCTCTATTGATCATCGCCAACATAAAGAGGATACAAGACATCGTCCAAGGCATCTTCACCATGAAGACGGAGAATACATGTTGAGCACCATCCATAATGATCAATAAAGATCAAGAAGGCACCACCATCACAAGAAGAGTGCCAAGGAAAAGGATCATTGTCGCGAGCGTCATGTGGATGACAAAGTGCTTCACCAACATAAACCTTCGGCAAGGCACGCCAATGACCTCCGTCGACACCATCACCATCAGGAATCTTCAACTACTAGTGCCACCACCAAAATGGCACCAAGAACAAGCCTTCTTCCACGCCATAAAGCTTCAACAAAAAAACTTCAAGCCCATGATGAAGCAATAACAAGGAGCCAAAGGCATCTTCGCCTAGAGTGCTACCTATAGGACAATGATGAAAACCTTCTCCCACACCTTCAAGCTTCAGCACCAAATCTTCAAGTTCAAGATGAAGCATCCAACTACAAGAACTTCAATGCAACTTCTTCGTCAAGCACTCCAAGAATGTCATACAAGAAAGAGATGGACCTCTACTTCGCCAAGTTGGATGAGCAGGTCGTCAAAAATATGACCCCCCGTGAGATAGAAGAGATCAAGTTGCTTTGTACACAATTGGATGCAATGGCAAATATGGCATCAAGGGACAAAACTAAGGAGCCTTATCATATGGCACCTTCCTCTACAAGTGCCACCACCACAGTGGAACCCAAGGTAAAACATGGCGACAAGACAGTTGATAATGGGATTTTCCCTTTGACCATGGAGGCGAGAAAGGATGAAGCTCTCACTTTGGATGGCAATCCAAGTGAAGAAGACGAGCATGGGATGTTCCCCTTGGATAATGAGACATGTGAAGATGCCCCTCTCATGGCTTCCAATTGTGGAGGCGACACGATTGTTGATGGTGAGCATGGGACTTTCCCTTCACCACAGAAGGCGAATGGAGTTGAGCACACCGAGCCTACCCCTATATGATTGAGTGATGATGTGGTACCAATCCCATGTGAGTATGAGAGCCACTTAACCCACTTGAGTGAAATCAAGAGTGAGATGAGTGACTCCACCACACGTGAGATTGAGTGCTCCCATTTGGAAGGCATGCGTGATACACCAAGTGAGTTGAGAGTGGTAGTTGATAGGTCCTATGATGCCACTTTGATTTCTAACGACTTACCCTCTACCTATAGTGTGTTTTCTCATGATGTACTAGTTTACAAGAATAAAGAATCCATAAGGTGGTTCACTAATCCATTATTTGAAGATGATGGAGATGATGTTGCGACATGGCTATATAAAGAAGACGAAGTCGCCCACATGGAGGCCAATGCTACCGCAACACCCACTTCATATGAGAGGTATGAACAAGGTAAAAATAAGGGTGTTGATGATGCCATGATCCCACTAGTGGACATTTTGACTTGTGATGATTGGCATGCTATGGATGATATTTGTGAAGGTGCATATGATTCATTCATATTTCCATGTGATACTTTTCCTTTGCATAATGTTGAGCATGTGAAATTATTTTATTGTGATGATGTTTCCATAGACATGCCATGCTACAAACGTTTCATATTTCACATCATTGCTTGCAATATGTTGAACAATTGCTCTTTCCAAGGTTTTGTGTGCAATGATGTTAAGAATGATCCGCGTATTGCAACAAACTTGATGAACAATTTCTCTTTCCATATATTTGTTGGCAACCATGCAATTGCTTCGTACATGCTTTGTCAAGATAGTTATTCAATTTCTCCCGTTACATGCAATAAGATGAATAATTGCTCTTTCACTTGTTTTGCTTGCCACAATAATTATCATGTGTTTTCTATTGAAATTGGCCCCATGGCTTTCTCAAATTTTGGAGATTTTGATGATTCCCATGATAAGAATGTTCCCTACTTGCGTACTAACCATGCATCTATTTTACACATGATTGACAATAATGGTGATGTGCATAAGAAGAGATACGTCATTATGGATGATGTGTTTCTCCACCGTGCACACACGTTAGCTTGGAAGAGGAGAAGGAAGAAGACTGGAGAAACCAACGCTAGGCCCGCCGCCTCTGATCCTACCGCCGGATGAACCAGCACCCGGTCTGACAGAACGAAGCCAAACTGGCACCCTGCCGAAGTGACTGCCAGTACACCGGTTCATGCGCCCACAACCAAACCAGCGAGAATATCATGTTGCGGCCCGAAAGTTGGGGTGTCCAGGCAACGCGGTACCCAAGTTGCTTACAATCAGATGTGTTGCCCAAAGTTGGCGTACCAAATACTCAGAGGGTCTTTTTTGGCACGAATTCAACTTTACGTTTCAATACAAAATATCAGGCTACCAACCGTCAAGTTGGCCCTCCCTGTCAGTTCTCGCCGTTATGTCGCTCCCGTCGCTTAGGCGGGGTGGCTATCATGTAGGCTTGCATCGCTGGCACAGTGGATAGGATAACACCACCGGCCTAGTGTATTGACGTGACAAAACAAGGCACATGTATCGGTGTTATAATTATTTTTTGTTTACTCAGAAGCTGGAACGGCCACCGCCACGCGTCTCTCCTTGGACTTCCGTCCCCGTTGTTAACCACTACCTTAAAAGCGCATTGACGGTTCCACCATTCCCCTGCCTCACAGAAACCACTCTTCTTCTTCCAGTCATCTATCTTCTTACCGTCTTCTCCTTGACGCCATGGAAAGTCATCCCACTCTAGAGACAAGCTTCACTACCCATGACAATAAGAAGATAGACGTTGTCTACACCAACGAGGAGGAGACACTGGAGCGAGACCTAAGGATGTACGAGGGTTTGCTTGAGAAAGACGAGGACAAGTTTGTGGGATTGGACCTCGAGTACACCCCGGAGGACCCATATGAAGGGAGTGAAGTCGCCGTTGTTCAACTGGCCATGAGGAAACACATCCTCGTGTACCACTTCTCCCGGTTTGTAGATCTCCTCTCACTTAACTTTTCATGAAAAAATCCTTCTCAACAAACTTGACGTTCCA
Organism: Avena eriantha; assembly: GCA_910589775.1. Lineage (NCBI taxonomy): Eukaryota > Viridiplantae > Streptophyta > Magnoliopsida > Poales > Poaceae > Avena > Avena eriantha. The sequence goes on along the minus strand of OU342745.1, from coordinate 328,434,551 downwards.
AGCGACAAACTCTTTTGTCCTCGGTGTTATGGAGAAATTCCCAACAAATTCTTTGGGATAACCTACAAAGACATGCTTATCCGACTTTGGTTGTAAACATTTTACTTATGCATAGCATACCAAAATTTAAGAAAAGACAATTCGGGTTTTATCCCAAATCATAACTCATATGGTGTCATTTCAACGGATCACGATGGTGCTCTTTTCAGTGTAAAAGTGCTAGTCTCTAAAGCTTTAATCCTTAAAACATAATGGCAGTTTTATAAATGATACCTTTGATCTTACCATGTTAAACAAGGTTTGATTTGATCTCTCGAACATAGCATACTCCTGTGGTTTATCGGGAAATGCAAATTCATGGTACAATTCCTAAAATCTTAGGTGTTTTGCTAAACCTGTAACTCAAATATCTTCCTTTATGATCAAATCATAAACTCTTTTATTTTTCTTGTTACAGTGATTTTTCACTTCATCTTGAAAGTCTTTGAACAATTTTCAAATGTTTCATACTTCTTCCTTATTAAGTAAATATATAGATATATTCACTTAAATTTTCGGAGAAAGCATATGAAGCAAAAAGATCCATCGCATATGGCTACACATAATGGACTATATACATCAACATGCATAATATCCAACAAGTTAGTCATCCGTTCCTCTTTGGCCTATGAACGGAGTTTCAATTATCTCGAGGAAAGTTTCACAAGCGTCAATTGATCAAAATCAAAAGACTCAAAAAATACATCAACATGGAGTTTCTTCATGTTTACTTTCAAATATAATTCAAACAGCGATGTCAGTTCATAAGTGATCTTCCAATCATTTTTCTTACGACATTTTAGCAATAATGTTTATGGATGTGATTTCTCCAACTAGACTTGTAAAAGTTCATCCATCCTTTATAGAATACGATAATTATTTGAACAACCATTGTTCTCGTAATACCGGAACAAAATAACAATTATTAAAATAAATCTTGAAGGCTAGGTTTGACGACAACAAAAAACACAATAACACTTTATTTGTTTTTGATGAACATCATCACTTATTCTTTTGCCAGTTACTTAGGCCGTTGCAGTTCATGAATTGTGTTGTTCTGTATGACACTTCACACCAACCAATTCGGTATCCAATACCAGTATCCAATACCTCAGAACCACATTGTTTAACAAGAAAGGAATACATCCATAACATGTATATCTTCTATATACCTAAGTTGGACATCTCCAACCTTTTCTTTTCTGCCAAATATTTTATAGATTCTCTTTCAACAATTCCTTTTCTTTTAAAAGAATCTATCAAAATCAATAGTGGTGTCATTCACATGACACATAGTACAAAGTGTATATAGTCAAATACTAATACCTTTGGACTTGCACTTTGAAGTGGATCACCATCATCAAATGTTTGGTGTTCTTTCAAAAATCCATTCTTTAGTAATCTATTAGTGTAGTAAACATTTTACCTACATCTTCTATTCATCCTTATCATGATAACTTTCATGAGCAAGCTACTATAGCCTATAAGGAAGAATCACGAGTATAATGTTAGTTCCCAAAACCTTTTTGGGAGATCCGGATGCCTAGCATCTCCATCCTTCACAAATTCTCATACAATATGAGAACATGTATTTTGTTAAATTATACTGCATCATAATGCAACCAAAAACATTGTTTCAGATATCACAATATCTTCCACACATGATGGTTTCTGAAACATTTTTTCAGCTCCTAGATAATCTTGATATTAAAACAACTTTTGAATATCAATAATCATGGAGGCAAACATGATACTTTAGATACTAACATTGGAATTCTTACTCTTGATTTAATACTACTTATTAAAATTCATGGAGTAAATAGAGTTTGCTGAAAGTTTGCAATAGGACTTCTAAACCTTAAATTGACATTCAAAACAATACGATACCAGTTTGTAAAGTAAATATCCTGAATTTTATACTTCTATTATCTCAATTAAAACTAAGCATAAGGTAGTGAATAGACGCCAATGACTACAACAAATTATGCAAATTAGCTTCAATTTAGTTTATGACAAATTGAGTTCGACTAATCCAAATTAGAAATGAACTCCCACTCCAAAATGACATCCCTCGTGCCTTTTTCGTGATTACATGAACCAAATCCACTACACCAAGTCCGATCATCATGTGAGTCGGTGTAGCTTCAAAGGCGAGCATCAATATGGGCATCGCATTAACTATATGACTCATGCTTAACCTTTCGGTCTGTGTTCCGAGGCAATGTCTGTACATGCTAGGCTTGCCAAGTAAGAACCTTAGTATTCGCGTGTGTAAAACTGTCTTACACCCATTGTAAGAAAGCGTAGAGTCGAGTACACCCGATCATCACATGATGTCTCGAAACACGATCCATAGAACGGTGCATACTTAAGGAAGAACACATTTTATCTTGATATTTAAATGAGGGATCATCTTACAATGCTACTAAAAGTGCCAAACTAGCAATATAAGATGCAAACATCTAATGTGTAAAGTGGGATGATATGGTCCATGCATTTGATCTCTATCATATGCATCGTGGTATGATCTCGATCCTTCCTTTGTGTGTAAGGCCAAGGTCTATGGAACTTACACGTTAAGTGTGTTGTAAGAGTATCTATCATACATCTACTTACAACGTTACCATATCATGACACTAGCCCAGCAACGATCTAAACTAGATGCCTCTAATTTATCCATTGCAAGTTTTACGTGGCTTAGGGCTTTCGGAGATAGAACCGGTCTTACCTACGAACATGGAACCACAACAAGGATAACCAAGTTATTAGCAACTCGTTGTAAATCAGATATTGACTATAGTAGGAGAGACAGACACCCGCCAGCCACTTATGCAAAACTAGTTGCATGTCAGTCGTGGAACTGGTCTCATGTGCGATGACATGTAAGGTTGGTCCAGGCCGCTTCATCCCACTATGCCACCAATATCCAAAATACATGAAAGAAGCAATAACATGATCATCATCGCCCACATATAAAAATATGTGTACTACCCGTGCAAAGCACCTACGCATAGATCAGGCTCTGATACCACTATTGGGTTCACAGCATAGAAAACAAAAAATTCCTACGATGGAAACTATACGCTAAGATCTATCTACTAGATACAAGCAACGAGTGGATATACATCCATAGAGAACTTACCCTCGAAGACAAAAAAGCTTTGTTAACGAGTTGGGACTCGTGGATAATGTAGTCGTACACTTGCCGATCTCAAGATCGTGATGAAGTCTAGCAGGTACGGCTCCAGCACGTCCATCAGATCCAGCTCCAGCAAGTCCAGCACCACCAAGTCCAGCACCGCAAAGTAGCGGTGCATCCGTGATCGCACACACGTCCGGTACCCCGACAACCTCTGTCCCTCGCTCCAGCAAAGCAGCGGAAGAAGCAACTCCTTTCCAGATAAAGCCACTGGGAACATGTATCTCGCTAATCCAAGACCATGGGGAATAATTAGAGGGGGAGAGAGATCCTTCACGAGGAGGTGTGTGTTGTGAGGAGAAGAGGGGGGAATTTTATAGGGAAGAGGGGGGCAGCCAAGGGCCATGGCGTGGCATCAATGGTGGTGCCCCCACCTCTTCCACATTCATGTGGGTGGAGCTCCCACTCCCATAAAAAGCCTCCACTCAAAATTACACTCACACATGCATTAATTTCCACCAAATTTAATGCAAGGTCTCATTAAATAAAACTATTTTATTTATTTTATTCAGAATTTTGTTAATTACATTAATTAACAAACATTCACATAAAACCCCCTGCAACATTTCAATATCACATGCAGAACCAGTTTCAGCAATTTCACCCGAAACAATTCCGGTTTCCATCGAAATGATTCCAACACTTTCTTAAATCTTTATCTAAAACATATTTTCTCCAAATGGTGCCGGTATCCCTTAAGTGTGTCACCCTACGGTTCACGAATAATGCAGACATGATCGAGACCCCTCTCTGATCAATAATCAGAAGCGGGACATGGAGATCCGTACTGACTCCCACATATTCAACGATGACTCGTGTGATCGTGTGAACCTTTAACGTCGTAACTAAATCACTTTGTCTCGCGATATATTACATGTCCGAGATTCGATCATTGGCATCCAAATACCTAGTTTGATCTCGTTATCGACATGCACTCTTTCCTCGTTCCCATGATATAACATTCTAGTGATCACATTAATTGATTGCAAGCTATCTTAATGTGATATCACCGAGAGGGCCTAGAGTATATCTATCCGTCATCGGGATAGACGAATCCCACTCTTGATCCATGAGCCTCAACATAACACCTTCGTAGCACTGAACCCACCTTTATAGTCAACCTGTTACGGTGTGACGTTTGATGTTATCAAGATACTCTTCCGGTGTTAGTGATTAACATGATCTCATGGTCTAAGGACTAAGATTTCTTCGTATGATGTTATAGCAATATAAAAATAATGACTTTGATCATAATGCTATACTTCGGATGAATGTTCATCACATCATTCCACCAATGTTGTGACCTCGTTATTAACAACATCCAATGTCCATGATCATGAAACCTTGATCATCTTGTTAATCAACGAGCTAGTTTATATGAGAGGCATTACTAGGAACTTTGTATTTTGTTTATTAAACACACATGTATTAACATTTCTAATTAATACAATTATAACATGCAAAATAAACATTTATCATAAACATGGAATAAGATAATAACCACTTTATTATTGCCTCTCGGGCATATTCCCTTCAAATGACCTATCTTGATCCATGGATACATCATATTGCGTGCATGTGTCGTCATAGTAGTACTTCTAGCAATCCCGATCTGCTCTGATTGAGCACTCTCGCACTGCCCGAAAAATCACCAGGTCTCCCACCAGACTGTCCGGTGTGTATAGGGCGGACACTCTGGCCCAGCCGGAATGTCTGGCATGTATGCACCGACTGTCTGGGTCTGGAGGAGTCTCCGGCGTGATTTTGCCGAACAGTTCGGGTTTTCTCAACCAGTGTTGATCCTGCATTTCTTTAGCTACTGCTATGTGCTTACACCTCCTAGACAAATGTGCTTACCCCTATGCTACCCTTCTACTATGAATTCACAGGTAGCTCCCATGCTCGTCGCTCTAGGGCTACTCAGAAAGCCCGTCCTCGCAGGTACCATGGTGAAGAGAGTGAGGTTCATGTTGATCCTTCCATGGTCAGACAGGCTGCTCGTGACCGTGTTGCAGCTAAGCAAGAGAAGGTCAGAAAACTGAAAAGGGATGAAGCTAAGCGCATGAAGTTTGAGTCATTAACCACTTTGGCAGATTTGGGCACCGAAGAGTTTGTGGAGATGCATGTCCAACAGTTCTATTCTCTAAAGCGCACTTCTGAGGATGATCGCTTCTGGAGGAATGAGCAAGCCCTACTCTTTTCTGAGGTGTTTTCTGCTTTCAGAACTCCTGTGTGCCCTATGTAGTGGTTGGATATTCGGAAGCTCCAAGCCCACAGGTACTTTGAGGATGCTCTCTGGGTGACTAAGCAGATGGGGCTGCACGCCATCTTTCAAACAAGAGAAGACTACAATATTGAGTTGGTCCAGCAGTTCTATTGCACGGTGGTTTTTGGGGACACTACTGATATTCCCCTGGAGTGGATCTTTGGCACTACTAGGTGTCGTTCCAGCATGGCTCAGTTTGCCCACATCCTTGGAGTGCCTTTCAACCCAAATGCTCCTAGTGGTCACCGGATGCATGTACATGGTCAGTGATGGCTCAATGCACGGCTCCTAGAAAAATGTTGGTGCGGTGTTGATGTAGAGCTCGTAGGGAACCCCAAGAGGAAGGTATGATGAGCACATCAGCAAGTTTCCCTCAGTTATGAAACCAAGATTTAATCGAACCAGTAGGAGCAAGGAAACATCCCAAAGGTGTTACTAGCTGAGCTTTGGCAGAGCGCACTACCGGTGCTAGTAGCAACATGGAGACCTGCACAACACACCCACATAACTTTGTCCCCAACTTGCGATGAGGTTGTCAGTCTCACCGTGTTTTGCAGAAAACAAAGGATTAAACGTATCGAATGGAAAGAAGTAAAAGTTTGCAGAAAGAAACACAAAGCAGTAAACAGTTGTAGATTGTATGTAAAGAAAAAGGACCGGGATCCATAGTTCACTAGAGGTGGCTCTCCTTAAGATAGATAACATGCTGGGTGAACAAATTACAGCGGGGCAATTGACAAACACCGAGAAAGCAATACATGCATATACTAATTATCTTGACTCCTTTGAGACTGGATTGGGAATTACAACATAATACATAGACCGCCATCCAACTGCATCTATGACTAATAATCCACCTTCAGGTTATCATCCGAACCCCCACCAGTATTAAGTTGCAAGCAACAGATTATTGCTTTACGAACTGCGTGTAAAGTAAACAATACAATTGTTCTATGAACAAAGGATTGTTGTTTTCTCCCTAGTAGCAACAACACATCTAGTACCTTAGAGATTTCTGTCACTTCCCCAGATTACCAGAGGCATGAACCCACTATCGAGCATAAATACTAACTCTTGGAGTTGCTAGCATCTACTTGGCCAAGATAGCTACTAACAACGGAAAGCACGCAAGATCACAAATAACAAAGACATGATAGAATCAATAATCAATCTGAAATAGCATCTCAATATCCATCGGATTCCCGCAAACACAACATGCTGAATTACAAATAGATGATCTTTATCATGAACGGAGCTCACAAGATCTAAACATGAAAGCACAAAGGAGGATAACCAGCCATCTAGCTACTACATGGATCCGTAGTCCAAGGATGAACTACTCACACATCACACCGGAGGCTTACATGGTGATGAAGAAGGCCTCCAGGGTGAATTCCCCTCTCCGGCTAGGTGCCGGGAAGAGCTTCAGATCCCTCCCGATCTATGGATGGAGATGCCGGCGGCTACAGACTCTTTTGTGGATTTTGAATCGGATACTTAGGGTTTACGTCCCGAGGGCATCTTATAGTCTGAAGGGGAGGCCGAGGGGGTGCCTGGGCTGGCCACACCACCCCCTAGCGCGGGCCAGGCCTGGCCACGCGGCCAGGTGGTGTGGCCGCCCTCTGACCCCTCTCTGTCTCGTATTCTGGCACTTGATGACTTCTGGAAAAATAGGCACTTTGGCTTTTTTCCCGTCCAATTCCGAGAATATTCATTTTCTAACTTTCCTGGAACCAAAAACTGCAGAAAACAGGCAGCTGGCACTGTGGCTCTTGTTAATAGGTTAGTCCAAGAAATCATATGAAAAGTACTCCAAAGGTTGAACAAAACACAAGAAAGTGGATAAAACCAAGCATGGAACATCAAAAATTATAGATACATTTGCAATGTATCAGTCAGTCTTATGACAAGAAGTTGTTGGCCCCAATCTACTCTCAGAATGGTGTGGTTGGCCAAACCACCAACATCAAGCTCATCTACAACATTTTTATCTGCATGTTTCGCCACACACTCACTCCCAAGGCGGGCAACAATGATGAGATGAGAGGTGCTAAGATCAATCTTATGGCCCATGCCCACTTAGTGTATGTTCGCGGTCCAGCTCATCAAGGTGGTGCCATAGATGTCATGGATTTCATCTATCAAGATATGTACAAGTGCATCATTGACAAGAAGTGTCCTCCGTTTGCTCCATATGTGATGAAGCTCATTGTTGCTCAGGCTCCAGCCACTCCACTGCTCTATACTGACCTTGTTGCACACTTTCCTGCCAAGCTACAGAGGAAGGGTACCCCCACCTCCAAGGCACCTTATGGCTACCCCCTGCTCAGGACATATTTGAGGATGATGAGATGGATGTAGATGCCTCTGATAGTGATGATGAGTCTGAGGAGGTTCCGGAGGCTATGACCCATGGCCCTCGCATGAAGCATGCCAGCAATGCATATAGCTTCACCACCTCCAAGGAGGAAGCGGACAACAAGGTGAAGAAGGCCTCCTGGTGGAAGAAGCTTCTTCTTTGCCAGAACATTGACATTCGCCATGGCTAGTATCATGCATACAAGGCGAACAGGAATGTGATGAAGGAGCTCAAGCAGATTAACCAGCACATGGATGTTCATCCTTTTCAACAACATGCATCTGATGGCACACTTTCCTATGGTCACTGGAGTCAGGGACGTGTGGACTGGTCCATGTTTGAGGACGTGTCTTCTTCTTCTCGCCCTCACAGCAATAGCTCTACTCAGGAGGATCATGATGATGAGGATGGTGCTGAGGACGAGGAGGAGGAGGAGGAGGATGACGACGACGACAGTGGCTAGAGTTGGCCTGGGGACACTTTAGTTGTGCTCCTTTCCCTTTTTGGCATCTTGATGCCAAAGGGGGAGAAGTAGCCCCTTTATTACGTTGCTACCAGGGATTTGGATGGGTACACGAGCTTCACGTTATTTCGATTTGCCTTTTTGAAGCTTCGTGTCTTTATCCTACTAGTGAGTACTATGTTGTGTTGAACTATGTGTGTTGTGACATGCTTTCCTGGTTGTGCTAATGTAACACCCTCGAATCGGCCCTATGCAAGTTTCAGCGCTTCCCGCCAAACTCGCATAGAAACGATTCAAGGACGCCCACCAGGCACTTTCGTGCGGGTGGAAAATGAAGTAATACCATTACACAACAGTCCTCGATGGGACCCGCAGAACAGATATATATGTAACACGACTCCAAGAGTCAAGAATACAGATATACAATACAAAGATCCAGATCACCTTGAAAACGATACAACGTTCGAGTACGGACAAGATGCAAATTGGGCTAAGAGCCCTGAAGAATAACCGATGGCGTCCATAACCCTGCCCAGGCCAAGCCGGAAGGGTAACCCTGCTAACGACGTCGATCTCAAAACTGCTAAAACAAAAGGGGTGCCGATAAAGGGCAAAGGAAAAAGAGGAGCGTCAGTACTAAGGCCAGTACACGGTGAGGCTAGAATTCAGCGGCTCTCACCTACATAGGTATGGTGGACTGAAGCGGCAGCGCAGCATGCACTAAACAACCTATAGAGACTCGATAAACTGTCGACTATTGGAGAGAGATAAGAAAGACCTATTCGGAACCACCTGATACTAACACCAAACATACCCATCCTGGCATTTCCCCCTCGAGACCAAACGAGGAAGTCAAACCGAGGAACTCACACAGTTGGCAATTTTATTCATTCCGTTATAGTTGAAGCACTTACTAGTCAGATATAGATAGCATGAGTCATCCTGATAGCATAAGTAGTGGGATTTTTAGTTAACCATTTAGTTGTAGTTGCAGTACTTACTAGTTAGATACAATAAGCATGTGACACCCAAACCCAGCAGTTGTTGGCACCATTATCTCATTCCATTGGAGTTGCGATACTTACTAGGCAGGTATAACGTGACACGATACACATCAGTTCCACCAGTTGTTGGCACTTGTATTATCCATTCCATTGTAGTGAAGCTGATTACTAGTCACATATTAAGTCAAATTTATAGCACTACTTTAGTTATGCTTGTCTATGATCGAGATACTGTGCTCCAAGTCGTCCATACCCGTGGACACGGCTTTCAGAAAGATTTACCCTGTAGGGGTGCACAAATAGCAACACACACACGATCAACCTCGGAAAAACCAACTCAAAACCCAACGAGGCTTTCACGACAAAGCAATCACAGGATTTATAAAATATTTTAGGGGCCACCCCACTAAGCTACCTGCGACGAAGTTGGACGACTCCGAGATGGACCCAGGGTTTGTGTGGACGGCGGTAAACGACTGGGAACCCGAAAGTGTGACTGGGCTTGTCGATACAGTGAAAATGTGTCACGGTCCAAAACAGTACAGGTGCCACGCACAATCGTAAATAAAGCGGTAAAGCATGGCATAATTATAGGATAGTAATAAAACCCCAAACTAGTTTGTGGCCCCAAGAAATAAGAAATGAATCAAGATCTAGCTAAGGGGATTCATAGACTCTCCCGGATGTGGATAGTGCGAATAGTCAAGGAACATGTATCAAGTACTCGGGGTCCTACAAGACTCAAGTGGGCATGAAAAACCAAATAGCATATATTGCCCACCGGTGCCTCTTTCATTAGTTGTCCTAGCAATTTAATAGTTGTAATTAAAGACATGATCATCTCCACCATAAACATCTGCCAGCATTCCAACAACTCTGGTACTTGACAACACGAGATCGCACCTGAGCAAGCAACTACGACTCGCAAGGCCAGCTATCTACCAAACATAGGTAATAGGAGGTGTCCAAGGCAATATAGAGGCTGCACGGGATATAACTGGTGTTCGGAAACTAAAGCATCGTGACACGGATAGCAATAGATCAAGAGGAGGAAGTAAAGACTATAAATGCAAAATAGGTAGAAGGGGGAGAGATGCTCGCCTGGGAAACACTGCCGAAGGTTCATATCCAGAGAACTTGTCGATACTCGCATCAACTCATCGGCCTAATCCGCGAAGAAGCAAACACTAGAAGAAACACCAGATGCAATATTTAATACTACGGTAGAAGATCCGGCATGCTTATGATATGATGCATGGCATGGCACAGATACGGTGCAATTAGGCAATATTAAGCGGAACCGGGGTCCCGATAATTAATTACACGTTTCAAGTTATTTAGAAACCCCACAATTTAAATGTTGTATTAACAAGACAAAACATGGCATCGGTCCGCTAAACCAATTTAAATGGAGTCCGGAATAAGACAAAGATATCCCGCATATAGACTCCATATTAATTATTAGGTAAATCGATAATATACCCCTAAACAAATGAAGATGTATGCGATATGATCAATTTATATGCAACAAGATGTATATAGATGGCAATTTATAAAAATATGGGTCTTGGGTAGGGGTCACACTTCTCGGATCGAAGACCTTGGCGGCTCGGAGAGGTTCGGTCTCGGCGGGATCGGTCTTTGGATCCAGGAAGGAGAACTTGTTTTTTGGCGTCAATGGTCGAGGGTGCCTATGTCGATCTTGTCGTACCCGAGCTGCAACAATACTATCCCGATGCATATCCTCATCGCATCAGCCATCGCCACGCGTCCTACAGCAGTAGAACAAGGAGCACACACCGGAAAGGCATGGTTCTGCTTCTCGATAGATCCCCGCATATGACATCTTAGGCCAAGCATCAACAGGAACAAAAAGAGGCATCGATAGCAACCTCTTCAGAGAAAGGAACCACCAGCGTAAGGGTCTCCACTGCCCAACGAAAACTACCGGAGTAGTATAGCCATGAGGCAGCAACCCAGGGGCGACCAAGCGCAGCTCGGCAGCGCGCAGGCCCGTGGGGCGAAGGGATTGCAGGCGCTGGTGGCGACACGGAGGGGCAGAATAGAGGGAGCCGGATGCATGGGAGGGACTGGGCGGCCTCCTTCCAAGCTGTCGGAGAGGTGCGGGGGTGCCACCGCGTGAGGAGCGGCTACGCGGCCAGCCAGATGCAGGGGAGAAACGGGGCGTCGGTGCTAGACGGCGGGGCTCCGAGGTCGTGGCCGAGCGCGGGGAAGAAGGGACGGCGCAGGCAGCACAGCTCGGGGAGGCGAGGGCGTGGGGCCCGCTGGCGTAGCGGCGAGGGACTCGCACAGAGGTGGGCCAGAGGAAGGAGGGGTTGCAGGGCAGGGTGGCGCACCGGCCGAGGAGAAGCGAGGCGGAGGGAAGGTCAGCCCCGGCGGCGAGTAGGCGGCCAGGCTATGGAAAGGAACGGGGGAGACGGGGGTGGAGAAGGAGCGGGGGTTGGACGGGCGGTTGGTGGCGCTATCGGTGGCAGTGGGGCCCGGGGCGGCGAAGGGAAGCCGGCGGCGGTGGCGAGGCCAGGCGAGAGGTGGGCCACGCCCTAGCGGCAGGGGAAGGCGCGTGAGGCTGGCAAGCCGCGGTGGCTTCCGGGGGAGATGGGGAGGAGACGACACCGCGGGGCCTGGAGGGGATGCGGGGGAAGGATTGGGGGCATGCGAGAGGTGGTCGGACCGAGGAGAGAGGCGCAACGAGGGAAGGGAGGCACATCGGCGGGGGTTGCGGGTCGGGCTGGTGATAAGGCAGGGTGCGTGACAGGGGAGATTGAGCGGGAGATGGGGAGGTGGGACCGGGATGAGATCCCGAGGCGGGGTCACGGGATATGTCTAGGGGAGCGACGGGCAGGTCTCGCGCGCGTTGGTGGGCGTCACGCGTGCACGCTGCGGCGTGAATTGCGTGACTGCATGGGGGTCACGCGGGTGGGGCTGGCTGCAGCGGTCGGTGGAGGAAGCACGTGGCAGGTGGAGGCGCAGGGGAAGCTGACGTGCGTGCAGAGAGCTGGTGGCAGGCGGCTGCGTTAGGAAGGGTTGGGGTAGGTGGGGTGAAGGGATTAGGGTAGGGGTTAGGCTTAGACCGGTTTTGTTTGGACCGGGTAGTAGGCAGCTGGCTTGCTGGGCTTTTGGCCTGGCAGGCTGGCGGCCTCCCCGGTAAAACATTTTTATTAATTTTTTTTTTTTAAAATACTTTTGCAAATAAATTTTAGGCAACTAAAAGACCTGGGCGAGAGACAAGGGTTTTGATTTGAAATAAAGACGGGGGGCATATTTAGAAAACAAAGTAGGTTTTTAGAAAATAGTTTTAGACAAACATATGCATGATGATGAGGATGCTCAAATGCAATGTGGCATGATGACATGATCATGCGGTCATGATGATGCAATGCACAAAAACACAGCGATTTTCTAGTAGTGGTTTTAGCGGGATGCCACAGCTAATGACTATGTTATGCCTAGCTTATTGATCTAGTTGGTATTATATTGTGTCATAACTTGTTAAGCTACAAAATCTAGTGGGGATGTGATCCTAGGGTGTGTGATCTTGTATTCAAATGCAAAGCTAAAATTGGTCACACATCTAAGGGAGCCTCACTATATTTTGTATATCTCCTCTTGTGAAATTTTATATCTATCCTATTTGCAAATCCTTGGGTTGTCATCAAACACCAAAAAGGGGGAGATTGAAAGGGAATTTATGCCCTTCCTATTATTTTGATGTTTGGTGGACAACACTTGGATAAGTTTAATTTATGTTAAATGTTTCAGGAGATACCAGTTGCTCTCGTGTATGTTGCAATAAAGGAAAAGAGCTCCCCAGGGTCTTGTCTGCACAAGGAACAAGTTCCAGCTGGACTGTCCTGCTGATCCAGGCTAGAGTGTCCGCCCCTGTCGGACTGTCCGGTTGGATCTAGCCGGACATTCCGCCCTTGGGAAGTGGGAAACTTTGTTGGACATTCAGAACAGCTTTTCGGACACTGCCCAGACACGTACGGGATTCTGGCCGTAATCTTTGTTGGCCGAAGTGTCCGGTGTGTTCGGACCGGAGTATCCGGCCCTGGGGGTGTGTCGACCAACATGAACATTCAGAACAACATATTGGATACCTCCTGGACACAATCCGGACCCTGGCCAGAAACTTTGCCAGGCTAGAGTGTCCGGTCGGTCTCACCCAGAGTATCCGCCTAGGCTGGACTATCCGGCTGATGTTGGCGGGACTGTCCGGGGTTAGTGACTTCCAACGGCTCTAATTCCTGGGGCCCTATATAAGGGCCCCTTCTTCTACCTTGGGAGCTGCTCGTCCACCTCAAGAACTCCAGCACCATTTGAGCCACCAAATCCACAAGATCTCTTCACTCAACCACCCAAAGTCATTGAACTTTGGAGAATCGAAGGGGGAGGCCTTGATCTATAGCTTCACCAAGAGAGATCTTCATTTCCCCTCATTCACTTGAGGGACCCTTGCTCTAGTGTTTCATTGGAAACCCTAGCTTGTGATTTGGTTCTTACTATCTTGTCTTTAATTGTTTGATAGCTAGCTTGTATTTGAGAGCCTCCAATTAGGTTGTGGATGTGTGCCTCGAACTCGTTGTAAAGGTGCCGGCTTCCACCTCGAAGGTTGCCGTATAGTGGAAGAGGTGAATCGAATCCGTTGGGGTGAGGTTTATCAGAGAACAAGGGAGGCCTCTCGTGGCGTTGGTGGTTTGAAACCACCCCCTCTCCAAATGTAGATGTACTTCCCCTCAAAAGGAAGGAACTACGGGAAACAAATCCTTGTGTATCCGCGTGCTCCACTTTGGTTACTTCTATCCTTTACCGCACTTTACCTATCTAGTTCTTGCTTAGTATATGTGCTCGATTGACATATAGGTAAATTCACCATAGTTGCATAATCTAGAGAATTTACCTTTCATGTCAAACCCTAAATCAAAAAAGAGTAAAATTTGAAGTAGCACCTATTCACCCCCTTCTAGGTGCCCATACGATCCTTTCAACAGATGGCTGACAAGTCCACTAAACAACCCATTGGTATGATTGAGGATGTATTACTTAGGATAGATGAGCATGTTATTCCCACTGATTTTATTATCCTTGAAATGCCAGAAGATGAAAGATTATCTATAATACTTCGAAGACCTTTCCTCAGGACTGCAGGTGCATCAGTGATTGTGCTGAAGGAAATATAATTTTCAATGTTTATGATGCTGAAATCATCCGGTATTTTCCAAAGAAGCTAGAAGCAGGAGAAAGATATGTTCCACTAGTAAAACGAGTTCATGTGGTAAGTGCTTTTGATAAGGGGCAACCCAAGGTAAGAATTCGAGAAGAGAGAAGAGGTTGAGTTACTCAACCATTATTAATAAATGCTTAATGGGAGTCAACCCATCCTGTCAATTAAATTGATTAGAAAATAAAAATTTCATCGCATTCCTACCACTTTTTCACAAACATTCTTGCGGAAGCACGCCCGTGAAGATGCAGCTGTCAAAAAGTAGTAGAAACATCGATTGAATGAGTAGAGAATAATAAGAATAAAAGTTTGAGTTTTCTATTTACAAAAGCTAAAAGCTTTTAATATGTTAATGTTGGTCGACCGTTTTACTATCAATTTTCTGTTAAAAACAAGGTATTTCGCTATGTTTTGGGATAAGAAGGTACCCTCGAAGAAATATAATTTTTTTGATGATTACTGATGGTTTAACGACCAACTATATGGCGAGAATAAAAATTCTGGCCATATAGATATCTTTCTCATCAACAAATTTTCTTTGAAGACACAGAGAGTTTAATGACCAACTATACGGCGAGAATAAAAATTCCGGCCATATAGTTCTGGTCGTATAGATATCGATGCCTTCGTAGAATTTCATCCAAAGGTACTAGGAGTTTCACGACCAACTATACAGCGGGAATTAAAATTCCGGTCGTAGAGATATCGATGCCTTTGTAGAATTTCATCACAAAGGTACCGAGAGTTTAACGACCAACTATACAACGGGAATAAAAAAATCCGGCCGTATAGTTCCGGTCGTATAGATACCGATGCTAGTTTTAGAAATTTATCTCAAGAGGCAGACAGTTCAACGACAAACTATACGGGAAGACCATTGCGATCCGGCCGTATAGTTGCATCTGTATAGCTGTTTCCTGTATAAAGAAACCCTAGTTGGCGACGCCGCTGCAACTATACGGGTGGAGCAACATCACCTGACCGTATAGTTCCGGCCGTATAGTTCGGTGCGACCACAAAATCGCACCGAGGCGGCTAGGTCTTCCTCCTCTCCTCATTATTCCTCTCATATTCTCTATCCAAACCTCTCAAAATCCACCTAGAACTCTTGATTCTTCATGGATTTCATTTGTTTGAGTTGGGGAATCAACAGATCGGTATGTTTCTCTCCCTATCCATGCTTTATTTTTAGATTTCCATGGTTGAAAATCTCACATTGGTCTAGTGTATGAACTAAAGCTTATTTTGTTTTCCTATTAATTTCTCACATTAGGATTGAACTTTTCCATGTAGAATCGTTCATATATCATATAAAAACTATATGCCTAAGTTTTTATGGTGAAATTTTTCAATACATCACGATGAACAAAATCGGTAACCTTTTTCGTTCGAGTAAGCGCCAACGCGGCGAGGGCTCAAGATCGGGGTCCCGAGCCCCCACGCAACTCCAAGTTGGACATTGTCTCGTAGAGGAGGGTGTTGCCCACATGTTGGGCTGACCACAACTTTCTCACCACGGCTGGGGTGAAGGAGGATTTCTACCTCATGTGCAGTAGGGAGGGGGTAGCGGTACTTGGCTTTGCAAGCCACGATACCTACACTGAGCTTACCCATGAGTTCCTTGCCTCCTTCAACAACGACCATAGGGAGAAATGTAATTTGTGCACGATAAGCTTCACCATGAACCGGCAGCACTATGATGTAAGTTTTGAAATTTTTTGCAATTCTTTCAGCTTCCCTCATACTGGGGAGCCCAATGTTACTAACCTCTATAGCGTCACAAGTGGAGCGACTTGGGAGGTTATTTCTGTTAATGGTGGCGGGCACTTTTATCAGAAGAAGATGTCCACCATCCAGAACCCAACCATTCGCTACTATGCTCTGTTCCTTGCCAACACACTACTGGGGAGAGGTGACACAGGCTCCATGGCCAATGCAGACATGTCAATGATCACCAAGGCTCTCTTCCCCACTTCACCTCAGAGCCCCGGTCCTGCAGCTCTACTCATCCAGCACTTTCGCCACCAAAGCAACAAGACCAAAGGTGACATTCACATTGGTGGATTGGTAACCCACCTTGCCTATGCATTGAACATTGTACTACCTGTTATGGAACCTATTGATGGCTCCAAACTCATGGACGTCAAATATTTGATTGCTTGTGGCTTCCTTAGTGTTTACCATGCTAACCGGAGGCTCCGAGCATGTCAATTCAGTTATCTTGATGATGCACATAGTGAGCAGGTTTAGTTGCCCTTCCCCCAAGCCTTCTCAATTGTGGACAAGAATCCTTGGATCCTCACCAAGGACCAAGTGACGGAGATCTTGGACAAACTCTAGCCCGAGGAAGAGGAAGATGAAGGGTAGCAAGATGATGAGGAGAGGGAGCAGGAGCAAGAGCAGAGACACAACCCTGTTTTGGAGGGACAGCATCAGCAGCAACAAGGAGGAGCTTGGGACCCGTGGCCCAATCGGCCACAACGGGGGTACAACTATGTCCCTATAAGGAGTTCCAGCAGCTCAACCAACGTGTTGGGGAGATCGACCACACTCTTCAGGATGTGAATGAAGAAGTGAATACTTTGACTCACAACTTCAATCACTTCATGACCGACTTCCTCGACTACTACCAGCAGTATCCGCACCAGCCGCCAAATAACGGCAACAACTAAGCCTGGCAATCGCCTAAGCTTGGGGGAGGCTTGAAAACCTCCAAACTTTGAATTCGTATTTTCATTTATTCTTTTAATTTATTTTATTTCTTCAATTTTGCATGTTTATTTTCATCTTTGCATTTCTAAACCGAAAATACAAAAAAATAGTTGTAACTTTATTCGCAAGTTTGTTTCTTTGTTTCTCTTGTAGATTGCTTAATTTCAGCTGACTTGGCAATAGGGAAGCATAGAGGGGGTTCGACTCAAATACAAGAATGAAGCAAGTTAGAAGAGGTATCACATTCCTTTCATCATCCTTTCTGCAACCTTAAATTGATCCTACAAATATTTACTCGCTTGCACTGAGGTCGCTCCCTCTTAGCTTGTTATCTTATAAATTCTATTCATTTGCTAGTGTCTCCTTTTTAGCCTTGAAATAATGAGCAAAGAACTTGGTTGAAAACACTTCCTACATTTTTACAACAAGAAAAAGCATATAAAAGATGAATTGAGTCCATGTTTAGCCCAAAGAATTAAATTTTAGAACCACTCCATCCCATTTGAACTTAATATAGATAGACTTGATAGTACCCTTGATTGAAATTGTTTAATAAAATGGATGCTTCGATGTAGTAGAAATTATGCCACTACTTCTTCTAATAATTACCATAAGATATTGCTTTACGCATGTCATTACAACTCTGCCGTGCTCCATGGGGAACTATTAACTCCGATGGCCAACGAACAATCTAAATGTGGGAAACCACTTGATTTCGGCTATTGAGTTATGTAAACGTCTATAGGACCAATGCTATGACGGGTAAATTTTTTAGTCTCCTCAAGGTTTCACATTCCAAGTGAAGTTGTAGTACTCCTCTGGCCCATTATTGCTCAACAATTATTTATTATCATGGTCACGAGTGCACAACACAGCCCAATTAAACATGATAAAAATAGTGGCACGATTTCTCTATGAAAGAGCTAAAGTTTTTGAAAGGCAAAAGAAAAGAAAGAGGTGCTTTGATAGTCTTGAAATTTTGACATAGAATAGATGAGTTGTTCTTAAATTACATGCTTTTATGCCAAGTTGAGTACTCCTAATGGTTAAACAAACAAGAACAAAAGTTTTCATCTCTCTAAAGAGAGGCACCAAAAGAATTTGTCTTACTTTCCTAGTGATGGCTCAATGCACGGCGCCTAGAAAAATGCTTGATGGTGGTATTGATGTAGAGCTCGTTGGGAACCCCAAGAGGAAGGTATGATGAGCACAACAGCAAGTTTCCCTCAATTATGAAACCAAGGTTTAATCGAACCAGTAGGAGCAAGGAAACACCCCAAAGGTGTTACTAGCTGAGCTTTGGCAGGGCGCACTACCGGTGCTAGTAGCAACGTGGAGACCTGGACAACACAACCACAAAACTTTGTCCCCAACTTGCGATGAGGTTATCAATCTCACCATGTTTTGCGGAAAACAAAGGATGAAACGTATCGAATGGAAAGAAGTAAAAGTTTGTAGAAAGTAAACACAAAACAGTAAAAGATTGTAGATTGAATGTAAAAGACAAGGACCAGGATCCATAGTTCACTAGAGGTGGCTCTCCTTCAGATAGATAACATGCTGGGTGAACAAATTACAGCGGGGCAATTGACAAACATCGAGAAAGCAATACATGCATATACCAATCATCTTGACTCCTTTGAGACTTGAATGGGCATTACAACATAATAAATAGACCGCCATCCAACTGCATCTATGACTAATAATCCACCTTCAGGTTATCATCCGAACCCCCTCCAGTGTTAAGTTGCAAGCAATAGATTATTGCTTTACGAACTGCGTGTAAAGTAAACAATATGATTGTTCTATGAACAAAGGATTGTTGTTTTCTCCCTAGTAGCAACAGCACATCTAGTACCTTAGATATTTCTGTCAGTTCCCCAGATTACCAGAGGCATGAACCCACTATCGAGCATAAATACTAACTCTTGGAGTTGCTAGCATCTACTTGGCCAAGATAGCTACTAACAACGGAAAGCATGCAAGATCACAAATAACAAAGACATGATAGAATCAATAATCAATCTGAAATAGCATCTCAATATCCATCGGATCCCCGCAAACACAACATGCAGAATTACAAATAGATGATCTTGATCATGAACAGAGCTCACAAGATCTAGACATGAAAGCACAAAGGAGGAGAACCAGCCAGCTAGCTACTACATGGATCCCTAGTCCAAGGATGAACTACTCACGCATCACACCGGACGCTTGCATGGTGATGAAGAAGGCCTCCAGGGTGAATTCCTCTCTCCGGCAGGGTGCCGGGAAGAGCTTCAGATCCCTCCCAATCTAGGGATTGAGATGACGGTGGCTATAGTCTCTTTCGTGGATTTTTGATCGGGTACTTAGGGTTTACGTCCCGAGGGCATCTTATAGTCGGAAGGGGAGGCCGAGGGGGTGCCAGGGCTGGCCTCACCACCCCGTCTCGTATTCTGGCACTTCATAACATCCAGAAAAATAGGCACTTTGGCTTTTGTCCCGTCCAATTCCGAGAATATTCATTTTCTGACTTTCCTAGAACCAGAAACAGCAGAAAATAGGCAGCTGGCACTTTGGCTCTTGTTAATAGGTTAGTCCAAGAAATCATATGAAAAGTACTCCAAAGTTGTAACAAAACACAAGAAATTGGATAAAACCAAGCATGGAACATCAAAAATT
Organism: Avena eriantha; assembly: GCA_910589775.1. NCBI lineage: Eukaryota > Viridiplantae > Streptophyta > Magnoliopsida > Poales > Poaceae > Avena > Avena eriantha. The sequence goes on along the minus strand of OU342745.1, from coordinate 328,414,603 downwards.
ATAGATACATTTGCAATGTATCAATATCCCCAAGCTTAACTCCTGCTCGTCCTCGAGTAGGTAAGTGATAAAAAGAAAGAATAATTTTTGAGGTGACATGCACCATCAAAGACTTGATCAAAGTATTTGTAAAACATTCAAAGCTGGGATCATAGTACTTCAATCATAACATGAAATACAAAGTTCTAGCAATAAGCAAAGAACTTATGATGCAACATGAAAAGGCACAAAAAAAGATTCATGAATAACAATGGTTTGCAAGATGTTTGTTTGTTTCACATAAAGAAAACATAGCATAATAGTATTCAACTTGTCCCTCAATAGAGTAGCAAATATAAATGCATAGGACACCTTCAAAGTTCATAAGAGTGACTATATACAATAGTTTAAAACAAGCAATATCAAAGTATGCATCAATCAACCAGTCTTGGGACAATGCACATAGAACTAAGAATGGCCACTATGCTCTCAAAGTAGTTGCATAAAGATAGAAGGTGGAGACTCAATATAATGGTGGAAGAAAGGCCTTTTGTAAAAGGAAGTAGGGATTCAAGTCTCATAAAGAGCTTCCAAAAATTATGGTACTTATAGCTTTCAGATCTCATTGCCCCTATCATAAGCATCTTGAAGTGATTAAGATTAAAGTGAACAAACTATGGTGTACATGCTTGACGAAGTATAAGTCAGAAATCTCATGTCCCTTGTATACGAGGGCCGCTCCTCATGCTACTCAAGTTTAGTCACCGGTAAGTTCTTATCATTGTAAGTATATGTGTATCATTGAGAACCGCCAACAGGGTACCCCTTGCCCGATGATACGGAAGAATCCCCATATCAAAATGACAAGGCAAGCAGACAACGAGCATCTCAGCATTCTTCTTATTTACCATGGGAATATGGTGCTTTTTTCTCTCTTTCCTCTTTTCATAGTATCTCTTTTTTTTCTTTTTTTCTTTTTTCTCAATATAGAACTCTTTTTATAAGAAGAATGCTTCATAGACAACTCATCATGGTTACGCTACAGGTTTCCACCATGTCAGCATGGATTAGACCAGCGGCCCGGGCGTTTCTCTAACACATATACATAACTCCATGGACTTACAAGCCCCCCTTTCATTTCACACCGACGACATCCATATACAAAAGAGCATGATATCTACTAGGTACAAGTACCAAGTGCAATGTTGAAAGCGTTCCCCATGAAAGCATGGTTCTGCTAATGCTCAACAAATAAGTGCAAGCATATACAACATAGAAGACACAATGGTTCAAGTTTAGTAAGGGCAAGTTAAGTAAAGTGTGCCATCAAGTTCGTGAGAGCTTTAATCACTAGTTTTATCATAACAAGTTTAATTTGGAAGGTAAACAAAAGCATGAATATACTTGGAATAGCATAAGCTAGTAGGTAGGTATGGTGGACTCTTTGGAATAACTTGGTTTAGGGAGTTGGATGCATGAGTGGAACTCATACTTTGTTGTGGAGGCTAGCAAAAGACTGGGAGCGACAAACTAAGAGAGCAATAATGGCCATAATCATGCAGAGCGACAAAACATCATTGATCAAAGCATAAAGTGATCCTACAAGTTGAAAACTAAAGGATCATAAAGGCTATGGTGACTTGAGATAGTCATAACATGGTGTGAGCATGTGCCAAGTCAACCCAAATAAAGCATCAAAGGAGAATACCACTATACTCTGCTTTAATATGCTAAAACAACGCATGATTCATCCAAGGCACATTAAGCAATCTCAATTGTTTATAACAAGTCATGCTACAGTAGAGAATACTAAGCATAAAGCCAAAACAATATCAAGCATGGCATGACAAAGCATAGGCCACAGTCAAAAACGAGCTCTTTTTACCACAAAAGCATGAACTTTCCTACTCTTTTCCAAACCAAACCAAACTATTTGCAAACAAATGTATGAAAGAGGGGGTCCAACCAATTTATTCAGAAAACTAAGAAAACCAAGAAAACTAAAAACCAAAATGAAAACGAAAAAGAAGACGCTCCAAGAAAAACACAACTGTGCATGAAACAATAAAAATGAAGTGTTTGGAAGAAACCTGGGATTTTTATTGATGAAGGAGGGGATGCCTTGGGCATCCCCAAGCTTTGACGCTTGTAATTCTTGGATATTTCTTGGGGTGACACGCGTGGAATCCCCAAGCTTGAGCTTTAGTCCATCCTTCATCTCATTACTCATTCCTTCCATACACCTGAAATTTTTCCTTCATACAAAACTTCACACAATCTTTATTAGCAACATTAGTGCACTCGAGATAAATAAGTCTTAAGGTTCAGTTCTAACACCAAATAAACTTCCATTAGAACACTAGCTACTTTAGCACTACCCTCAAAAAGCTCAATTCCCCAAAAGAACTCAAAAAGGAACCAACAAGAAGCAAATGCAGAAAATGGTAGAAATCTGTCAAAACATACCAGCAGGTAAAGACGAATTTGTTCGAAGACCTTCTTTTGCTCAAATCAAAAAGTGTTGAACTAACGAAAGTTAGATAACAACCTGGGGCAGAAGCACAAAACATTACAGCTCAATCTGACATATAGAGATCTCTTACGAATTTTTATGGTGAAGCACAAAAATCTGTTTCGGGATAGCAACTTTCCCAATCATTACTTCACTCTCATTAGAGGTTACTCTTGGCACAAAAAGCAAATAAAAAGGATAATGAGAGGTTATTACAGAGGTAATAACTTCCAAGACTCATCTAAAACTTTTGGGTTATCTCCCAATAAGTACTTTTCTTTAACGCCTTTAAGTTAGGCATAAGAAGCAAAGAAAGAATCAAGTGTTCTCAAATGAAGAAGCATTAAGACAAAATTTTGTTTTCAAAGGAGAAGCAAAAGAAATCTTTTCTCTATTTTTAGGGAAGTGTTCTATACCTTTCTTGAGTGGGAGTTTATATTTAATTGTGCCTTCTTTCATATCAATGATGGCACCAACAGTTCTAAGAAAAGGTCTTCCCAAAGTAATAGGACAATAAACATTGTATTCAACATCCAAAACATAGAAATCAACGGGGACATAGGAATTATTAACCATAATAAGAACGTCATTAAGACTCCCCATGAGTTTCTTTTTAGCATTATCATCAAGTGGGACATTCAAATAACAATCTTCAAGTGGAGGCAAATCAAGCATATCATAAATCCTTCTAGGCATAATAGAAACACTACTATCAAGATCACATAAAGCTTTGAAATGAAAGTCATTCACTTTCATATTAATGATGGGTTCCCAACCATCTTCTTGTCTTATAGGAATAGAAGCTTTATGTTTCATCTTTTCTTCTTTAATCTTTATGAGAGCATCAGTAATGTGTTTTGTAAAGGCCATGTTCATAGCACTAGCATTAGGACTTTTAGCAAGCTTTTGTAGGAACTTAATAACTTCAGAGATATTGCAACCATCAAGATCAAAATCAAATTTATCATCTAAAGTAGTAGAACTATTACTAGCCTCAACACTAGTGGTGGTAATAGTAGAAACACTAATGTTTCTAGCAATTTGATCTTCTCTTTCCCACTTAGCTTTTGGTGGATTATCATTAGTTTCAAGTTTAGCAGCCATTTTATTCAAAGAAGATTGAGCTTCAGCCAACGATGCTATATTACTTTCAGCATTAGAGAGTTTTTCCTCAATAGTTTTATTGAAAGTAGTTTGTTTACTAATAAACTCTTTAAGCATAACTTCAAGTTCAGAGGGAGCACTCCTATTATTGTTGTAAGAATTTCCATAAGCATTACCATTGTTGGGAGGATATGGCTTATAATTGTTGTTACCAATTTTTTTCCTATAAGCATTATTACCATAAGCATTGTTGCCAAAATTGTTATTTCTTATGAAGTTCACATAAACTTGTTCTTCTTAAGCAACCAAAGAGGCTAAAGGAACATTATTTGGATCAATATGGGCTTTCCCATTAACAAGCATATACATAATAATAATAATCTTATCACTCAAGGAGGAGGTTTCCTCAACAGAATTTACCTTCTTACCTTGTGGAGCTCTCTCAGTATGCCATTCAGAATAATTAACCATCATATTGTCCAGAAGTTTTTGTTGGAGATATGCCCAAGAGGCAATAATAAAAGTGGTTATTATTATATCTTTGTGTTTATGATGAATGTTTTACATCCCATGCTATAATTGTATTATAAGGAAACACTAATACATGTGTGTTTTGTAAACGTAAAAGAGTCCCTAGTAAGCCTCTTGTTGAACTAGCTTGTTGATTAATAGATGATCATGGTTTCCTGATCATGGACATTGGATGTCATTAATAACAAGGTTATATCATTAGGAGAATGATGTGATGGACACACACCCGTAGTAAGTGTAGCATAAGATCAAGTCATTAAGTTCGTATTGCTACAAGCTTTCAAATGCATAGTAACCTAATCCTTTGACCATGAGGTTATGTTAATCACCATCACTGGAAGGGTACTTTGATGACATCAAACACCACTTCGTAACTGGGTGGTCATAAAGGTGTCATTGGGTATTCTGAAAGTATGTGTTGAAGCGCATGGACCAAGATTGGGATTTGACCATCTATATGATGGATAGATATGCTCTGGGCCGTCTCGGTGGAATGTCATCTAGTTAGCTTGCAAGCATGTGACTAGGTCACAAGGGATGACATATCATGGAACGAGTAAAGAGTGCTTGTCAGTAACGAGGTAGAACTAGGTATGGAGATACCGACGATCAAACCTCGGATAAGTAGAGTATCGCGTGACAAAGGGAATTGGTTTCGTATGTTAATGGTTCTATCTATCGATCACGAAGTCATCGTTGAGTATGTGGGAGCCGTTATGGATCTCTAGATCCCGCTGATGGTTATTGATCGGAGAGGTGTCTCCATCATGTTTGCATATTCACGAACCGTAGGGTGACACACTTAAGGTTCGATGCTGTTTAGGTAGATATGGAATATGCGTTGGAGACCGAATGTTGTTCAGAGTCTCGGATTGGATCTGAGACATCACGAGGAGATCCGGAATTGTCTGGAGAATAAGATTCATATAATGGAGATCATTTTCTAGGTTCGGAAATGTCCCGGAGTGTTTATATGGGGGTTCTAGAAGGTTTCGGAATATTCCGGAAGGTAGAGCATGAGTCATATAAATGATATGATGAACATGAAGATTGTTCGCCAATGAAACTACATCTTCTCTCATGAGGATCGGACTTGGTGTAGTGGATTTGGTTCGTGTAATCACTAAGACAACGTGAGGGATGTTGTTTTGAGTGGGAGTTCACCTAGTTAATTTAAGAATTAAATATGAACTCAATTTATCATAAACTTAGTCTAAACTACTTGCAAATTGTTGTAGATTATGGCGAACCTCTCCATCAATTTCAATCGTTCCTAGAGAAATAAAAGCTTAAGAACAATGGAAGCAACTTCACGGACTGGTTCCGTGGACTGAAGATCGTCCTCAGGGCTGGTCAGTTGACCTATGTGCTCGAAGCACCGCTGGGTGACCCACCTATAGAAGATGCCACCGATGACGTAAAGAATGTTTACGCCACTCGGAAAAATCACTACTCCACAGTTCAGTGTGCCATCCTGTACGGTTTAGAAGCGGAGCTTCAGAAGCGCTTTGAGCACCACGACCCGTTCGAGATCATTAAGGAGCTCAGGCTGATTTTTGAGACTCACGCGGCCGTGGAGAGCTATGAGGCCTCCGAAAAGTTCTTTAACTGTAAGATGGAAGAGGGTAGCTCCGTTAGCGAGCACGTGCTCACCATGTCTGGGCACGCAAACAAGCTCCAAGAGTTGGGGATAACGATTCCTAATGAGTTAGGGATTCACCGTGTCCTCCAATCACTGCCACCAAGTTACAAGAACTTTGTGATGAACTACAACATGCACTGCATGAACAAGACGTTGCCTGAACTATCGTCCATGCTGAAAACTGCTGAAGTGGAGATCAAGAAGGAGCAACGAGTGTTGATGGTCAATAAGACCACCAATTTCAAGAAACAGGGCAAGCCTAAGAACAAGGGTAACTTCAAGAAGGACGGCAAGAAAGCTGCCGCACCTGCTAAGAAGCACAAGGCTGGTCCTAAGCCTGAAACTGAATGCTTCTACTGCAAGGGTGCTGGTCACTGGAAGCGTATATGCCCCAAGTACCTGGCGGATCTGAAGAACGACAACATCAAGAAGAAAGGTATATTCGATATACATGTTATTGATGTGTATCTTACTAGTAATCGTAGTAGTGCCTGGGTATTTGATACTGGTTCGGTTGCTCATATTTGTAACTCGAAACAGGAGCTGCGGAATAAGCACAGACTGGCGAGAGACGAGGTGACGATGCGCGTTGGAAATGGCTCCAAGGTTGATGTGATCGCCGTCGGCACGCTCCCTCTACATATACCTTCGGGATTAGTTTTAAATTTGAATAATTGTTATTTGGTGCCTGCGTTAAGCATGAACATTATATCTGGATCTTGTTTATTGCGAGACGGTTACTCTTTTAAGTCCGAGAATAAAGTTTGTTCGATTTATATGAGTAATATCTTTTATGGTAATGCACCTGAGATGAATGGTTTATTCTTTCTGAATCTCGATAGTAGTGATACACATGTTCACAACATAGATGCTAAACGAACAAAATTAAATGATAATTCTACATACATGTGGCACTGTCGTCTTAGTCACATTGGAGTGAAGCGTATGAAGAAACTCCATTCTGATGGACTTCTTGAATCACTTGATTTTGAATCACTTGAAAGATGCGAAGCATGTCTAATGGGAAAAATGACTAAGACTCCATTCTCTGGAATAATGAAGCGAGCTACGGACTTATTGGAAATAATACATACCGATGTGTGCGGTCCAATGAGTGTAGAATCGCGTGGTGGATATCGTTATGTTCTCACTTTCGCGGATGACTTAAGTAGATATGGGTATGTCTACTTTATGAAACATAAGTCCGAAACTTTCGAGAAGTTTAAGGAATTTCAAAGTGAAGTGGAAAATCATCGTAACAAGAAGATTAAGTTTCTGCGTTCTGACCACGGAGGTGAATATCTAAGTTATGAGTTTGGCATGCATTTAAAGAAATGTGGAATACTTTCGTAGTTGACACCGCCGGGAACACCACAGCGTAATGGTGTGTCCGAACGTCGTAATCGAACTCTCTTAGATATGGTTCGGTCTATGATGTCTCTTACAGATTTACCGCTATCGTTTTGGGGCTATGCATTAGAGACAACCGCATTCACTTTAAATAGGGCACCATCTAAATCCGTTGAAACGACACCATACGAATTGTGGTTTGGTAAGAAACCTAAGTTGTTGTTCCTTAAAGTTTGGGGTTGCGAAGCATATCTAAAGAAGTTACAACCTGATAAGCTTGAACCCAAAGCGGAGAAATGCGTCTTCATAGGATACCCTAAAGATACAATTGGGTATACCTTCTATCATAGATCCGAAGGCAAAATTTTCGTTGCCAAGAATGGATCCTTTCTTGAGAAGGAGTTTCTCTCGAAGGAAGTGACTGGAAGGAAAGTAGAACTCGATGAGGTCATTGAACCTTCTCTCGGATTTGAGAGTAGCGCAGCACCGGAAGATGTTTTTGTGCCGCCTGCACCAATTGGAGAGGAAGCTAATGATGGTGATCATGAAACTTCGAATGAAGTTGCTGCTGAACCTCGCAGGTCAACGAGGGTTCGTACCACTCCTGATTGGTATGACGCTGCCTTGAACATCATGTTGGTGGACAACACTGATGACCCTGCGACGTATGAAGAAGCTATGGTGAGCCCAGATTCCGACAAATGGCTAGAAGCCATGAAATCCAAAATGGGATCCATGTACGAAAACCAAGTGTGGACTTTGGTGGACTTACCGGATGGCCGTAAGGCTGTCGAGAACAAATGGATTTTCAAGAGAAAAACAGATGTTGATGGTAATGTTACCATCTATAAAGCTCGACTTGTCGCGAAAGGGTTCCGACAAATTCAAGGAGTTGACTACGATGAGACATTCTCACCAGTAGCGAAGCTAAAGTCTGTGAGGATTTTGTTAGCAATTGCTGCATATTTCGATTATGAGATTTGGCAGATGGATGTCAAAACGGCGTTCCTTAATGGAGATATTGAGGAAGAGTTGTATATGGTACAACTCAAGGGTTTTGTTGATCCTAAAGCTACTGACAAGGTATGCAAACTTCAGCGCTCCATTTATGGACTGAAGCAAGCATCCCGGAGTTGGAATCAATGTTTTGATAAAGTAATCAAAAACTTTGGATTTATACAAACTTATGGAGAAGCTTGTATTTACAAGAAAGTGAGTGGGAGCTCTGTAGCATTCCTAGTACTATATGTAGATGACATATTGTTGATTGGGAATGATATAGAACTTCTTAATAGTGTCAAAGCCTATTTGAATAATAGTTTTTCAATGAAGGATCTTGGCGAAGCGGCATATATTCTAGGCATCAAGATTTATAGAGATAGATCAAGATGTCTAATAGCGCTTTCACAAAGTACATACTTGGACAAAGTTCTAAAGAAGTTTAGAATGGAAGAGAGCAAGAAAGGGTTCGTGCCCATGTTGTCAGGTAAGACCTTGAGTAAGACTCAAAGTCCAGCTACGGCAAAAGATAGAGAGAAAATGAATAATATTCCCTATGCCTCGGCCATAGGTTCTATCATGTATGCCATGCTGTGTACAAGACCGGATATAGCACATGTTGTTTGTTTGACTAGCAGATATCAAAGTGATCCTGGAATGGAGCACTGGACAACGGTCAAGAATATCCTAAAATACCTGAATAGGACTAAGGAAATGGTTCTTTCTTATGGAGGTGATGAACAGCTTGTTGTAAACGGTTACACTGATGCTAGTTGGAACACCGATCCAGATGACTCGAAGTCATAGTCTGGATACATATTTATTTTGAATGGTGCAGCAGTCAGCTGGAGGAGTGCCAAGCAAAGCGTTGTGGCGAAATCTTCAACTGAATCGGAATACATAGCTGCTTCGGAGGCTGCACAAGAAGCCATATGGATGAAGGAGTTCATTACTGAACTTGGCGTGGTTCCTAGACCCGATGGCCATCTACTGTGACAACACAGGTGCCATAGCTAATGCACAGGAGCCAAGGTCACATAGCAAGCTGAAGCACATCAAGCTACATTTCCATGCTATTCGCGAGTATGTCCAAGATGGTGACATAAAGATTTGCAAAGTACACACTGATCTGAATGTGGCAGATCCGTTGACTAAACCTCTCCCTAGGGCAAAGCATGACCAACACCAGAACGCCATGGGTGTTAGGTATATTACCATGTAATCTAGATTATTGACTCTAGTGCAAGTGGGAGACTGTTGGAGATATGCCCAAGAGGCAATAATAAAAGTGGTTATTATTATATCTTTGTGTTTATGATGAATGTTTTACATCCCATGCTATAATTGTATTATAAGGAAACACTAATACATGTGTGTTTTGTAAACGTAAAAGAGTCCCTAGTAAGCCTCTTGTTGAACTAGCTTGTTGATTAATAGATGATCATGGTTTCCTGATCATGGACATTGGATGTCATTAATAACAAGGTTATATCATTAGGAGAATGATGTGATGGACACACACCCGTAGTAAGTGTAGCATAAGATCAAGTCATTAAGTTCGTATTGCTACAAGCTTTCAAATGCATAGTAACCTAATCCTTCGACCATGAGGTTATGTTAATCACAATCACCGGAAGGGTACTTTGATGACATTAAACACCACTTCGTAACTGGGTGGTCATAAAGGTGTCATTGGGTATTCTGAAAGTATGTGTTGAAGTGCATGGACCAAGATTAGGATTTGGCCATCCATATGATGGATAGATATGCTCTGGGCCCTCTCGGTGGAATGTCATCTAGTTAGCTTGCAAGCATGTGACTAGGTCACAAGGGATGACATATCATGGAACGAGTAAAGAGTACTTGTCAGTAACGAGGTAGAACTAGGTATGGAGATACCGACGATCAAACCTCGGATAAGTAGAGTATCACGTGACAAAGGGAATTGGTTTCGTATGTTAATGGGTCTATCGATCATGAAGTGATCGTTGAGTATGTGAGAGCCATTATGGATCTCCAAATCCCGCTGATGGTTATTGATCGGAGAGGTTTCTCCTCATGTCTGCATATTCACGAACCGTAGGGTGACACACTTAAGGTTCGATGCTGTTTAGGTAGATATGGAATATGCGTTGGAGACCGAATTTTGTTCGGAGTCTCGGATTGGATCTGATACATCACGAGGAGATCCGGAATTGTCCGGAGAATAAGATTCATATAATGGAGATCATTTTCTAGGTTCGGAAATGTCCCAGAGTGTTTATATGGGGGTTCTAGAAGGTTTCGGAATGTTCTGGAAGGTTCTAGAAATTTCTATGGAGTTTACTTGAAAACTAAGAAAGAAAAAGGGGAAACTTGGGGGGGAAGGAAACTCCCCCCAAGCCCCCCTTGTGCGCCGACCCTAGGAGGTGGGCCTAGGGGTGGGAACCCTAGGCCGCACCCTTCCCTCTATATATAGAGGGGTGGAGGCGCCACCCCTCCTTGCCCCTCCACTCCCTACCCTAGCCGCCATCCTCCTCCTCCTTCCCTCTTCTCTGGCTTAGGCGAAGCCCTGCAGAAATCCCTCTCCACTACCACCACCACGCCGTCGTGCTGCTGGGATCTCGTGGAGAGATCTACTACCTCCGCTGCTCGCTAGAACGGGGAGAGGAAGGTCTACATCGACTCCGCACGTGTGACCAATTGCGGAAGCACTACCAGGACGCGGCGCCGGAAGGATCGTCTACTCGATCTTGAGATCGGCAAGTGATCGGCTACATCAACCACGAGATCCGATCTCGCACAAGGCTTTCGGATCTACAAGGGTTAGTACAGATCTATCTCGTTGCACATGTCTAATAGATTAGATTTTGGCTTTTATCTAGATTAGATCTGGGTTTTGTTCGTTCTTGCGGTAGAATTTTTTTGTTTTTCATGCTACGAACCCATCAGTTTTGTTGCAGCACCCAAAGTGATGGTCATAAAGGTACCTCCAGCAGCAGAATCCAATAGGTTCCTTGAAGAATAGTTCAATCCCGCATAAAAAGTTTGGATGATCATCCAAGCAGTCAGTCCATGAGTGGGACAATTCTTTACCAAAGATTTCATTCTTTCCCAAGCTTGAACAACATGCTCATTATCAAGTTGTTTAAACTTCATTATTTCACTTCTCATGGATATAATCTTAGCAGGAGGATAGTATTTTCCGATGAAAGCATCTTTGCATTTAGTCCAAGAATCAATACTATTCCTAGTTAAGGAATTCAACCATTCTTTAGCTTTTCCTCTCAAAGAGAAAGGAAACAATTTCAGCTTAATAATATCACCATCTATATCCCTATGCTTTTGCATCTCACAAAGTTCAACAAAGTTATTTAGATGGGAAGCAGGATCTTCATTACCAATAGCAGAAAATTGTTCTCTCATAACAAGATTGAGTAAAGCAGGTTTTATCTCAAAGAAAGTATCTTTAGGCACAGGTGGAGCAATAGGTGTGCTCATAAAATCATTGTTGTTGGTGCTAGCAAAGTCACACAACTTAGTGTTTTCAAGAGTAGTCATTTTTTTGGGTTTTCAAATAAGAAAGCAAACTAGTAAAACTATTTTTTTGTGTTTTTGATAAGAAAACAAGCAAACAAAGCAAAAAGAAACTAAGCAAAACAAAAATAACAAAGTAAAGAGATTGGTTATGAGGGATTCCCCTTGTGAAGATGTCGAAGCTCTCCCCGGCAACGATGCCAGAAAAATGCTTGATGGCTCAATGCACGGCGCCCAGAAAAATGCTTGATGGCGGTGTTGATGTAGAGCTCGTTGGGAACCCCAAGAGGAAGGTATGATGAGCACAGCAGCAAGTTTCCCGCAGTTATGAAACCAAGGTTTAATCGAACCAGTAGGAGCAAGGAAACACCCCAAAGGTGTTACTAGCTGAGCTTTGGCAGGGCGCACTATCAGTGCTAGTAGCAACGTGGAGACCTGCACAACACAACCACATAACTTTGTCCCCAACTTGCGATGAGGTTGTCCATCTCACCGTGTTTTGCGGAAAACACAGGATTAAAAGTATCGAATGGAAAGAAGTAAAAGTTTGCAGAAAGTAAACACAAAGCAGTAAACAGTTGTAGATTGTATGTGAAGAAAAAGGACCAGGATCCATAGTTCACTAGAGGTGGCTCTCCTTAAGATAGATAACATGCTGGGTGAAGAAATTACAGCGGGGCAATTGACAAACACCGAGAAAGCAATACATGCATATACTAATCATCTTGACTCCTTTGAGAATTGATTGGGCATTACAACATAATACATAGACCGCCATCCAACTGCATCTATGACTAATAATCCACCTTCAGGTTATCATCCGAACCCCCTCCAGTATTAAGTTGCAAGCAACCGATTATTGCTTTATGAACTGCGTGTAAAGTAAACAATACGATTGTTCTATGAACAAAGGATTGTTGTTTTCTCCCTAGTAGCAACATCACATCTAGTTCCTTAGATATTCCTGTCACTTCCCCAGATTACCAGAGGCATGAACCCACTATCGAGCATAAATACTAACTCTTGGAGTTGCTAGCATCTACTTGGCCAAGATAGCTACTAACAACAGAAAGCATGCAAGATCACAAATAACAAAGACATGATAGAATCAATAATCAATCTGAAATAGCATCTCAATATCCATCGGATCCCCGCAAACACAACATGCAGAATTACAAATAGATGATCTTGATCATGAACAGAGCTCACAAGATCTAGACATGAAAGCACAAAGGAGGAGAACCAGCCATCTAGGTACTACATGGATCCGTATTCCAAGGATGAACTACTCACGCATCACACCGGAGGCTTGCATGGTGATGAAGAAGGCCTCTAGGGTGAATTCCCCTCTCCGGCAGGGTGCCGAGAAGAGCTTCAGATCCCTCCCGATCTAGGATGGAGATGAAAGCGGCTACAGACTCTTTCGTGGATTTTTGATCAGGTACTTAGGGTTTACATCCCGAGGGCATCTTATAGTCGGAAGGGGGGGCCAAGGGGGTGCCAGGGCTGGCCTCACCACCCCTTCTCGTATTCTGGCACTTCATGACATCTAGAAAAATAGGCACTTTGGCTTTTGTCCCGTCCAATTCCGAGAATATTCATTTTCTGACTTTCCTGGAACCAAAAACAGCAGAAAATAGGCAGCTGGCACTCTGGCTCTTGTTAATAGGTTAGTCCAAGAAATCATATGAAAAGTACTCCAAAGTTGGAACAAAACACAAGAAGTGGATAAAACCAATCATGGAACATCAAAAATTATAGATACATTTGCAATGTATCACCTAGCTAAACTTTTGACACTTGCTTGGGCATATGATTTATTTGCTAACAAGATATACGTGGTTAGGAAGTGGACTCAGTGCAATATTGTGAATAGTTGTATGATCATATTTAAGATTGCAGGGATTATGAAGAAAATAATTTGACACCAATTCAAACTTGTGAGTTCCTTTATTTTCAGTCTCGAATCTCCGCTATTCTTCCTTATTTCCTTGTCACTCGGGGGCAAGCAACATCTAAGCTTGGGGGAGTTGATAGCTATGTTATTTGACACATCTTTGATGGCTTTTATTGATGGGTTTCTCCCGGATTTAATCGTTTTCTAGCTTTACCTAACGCTAATACTTTGGTAGAGAAAAAACTTGGTTTTTAATGTGTGTTTCAGGTTCTGAATGTCAACAAATGGATTTAACTAGAGAAACACAATATTCTGGTGAAAACAAGCGAGTCCCACCTTGGAAGGGACCAGGGACCAGGGACAAAAACACAACACAATAGCCGCCATACCGTTCGGAAGGGAGAAAGAAGATATCTGGAGAGGAAGGGGAAGACGGTCTTCATCTCACTCCACGATCTTCAACGTCCTAGCCAATACACCCCTACTTGAGAGAGAGAGGGATCTCCACCTTACAAGACTAGGGTTTGAGATTGTTTTTTCCCATCTTGAAGTGTGTTGGATATTTTTCTATTCTTATTGTGGATCTCCACGGTAATACAAAGACGAATTCCCTTTATTCAATTATATTGATGATCTGTTCTTCTCTCATGAGTGAGTACTTCCCTTGGGCGTGGGAGATGTAGGGGATTAGTGAGATGTGATGTGCCTTCATATTTTCCATTAGTTTGTGATTGATTCTAATTACTATATTATGTGTTCTTGACTATCTCTGGGATGCCTAATGCTTGTTGTCCAATTAAGGGCCCATACAACATGATGCTTTGTTCTACATAGATAAGATCTTGTTCGCTAATGGACTGGAGACCCCTAGGTGACACAGGGATATCAATGGAAAGCTAGTAGACTCGAGGATAACGAGGAACCACTGTGCTTATTGCATTAGTCCGATCCAAGGAGCTTAATCGCTAAACGACCTAAAGGGTCTAAATCGTCTAGTGTCTAACCATGGTTTTGATAACATGCTAGTAGGATTATTGAAGTTGGGATGAAATCTATGAAGAGGAGTTCTGGATAATTATGAGTTACTCGCCTACACATATATTTATAAGATTATAGTTGTTACATTTATCACTCGTCTATCTGGCACAGTCACTATCACCATGAACTGAATCTCCCCGCGCCTTCTTTCGCCATCTGCAGGAAACAACAAACAACAAAGCCGTTCTTTACTTTTATGCTTTATATTTCTGAAGTTTACATTTTAGTTCTATTTAAATCTATTGCATTTAATCAAAACCCATTCTTATTTCAACACTTGCAGTCAATTCTCTCGAACACCTGTGACAACTTCAGGTGTGACGGAGACTTCACCCATAAGCACTTACCTTTGGGATCCATGTCGGATCGATATCTGAACTCCGAAACCAGCTATAAACGATCTGTGCTCTTGCAGACATCACGCTATAAGGCGAGATTAGTTGCTAAAGGTTTTAAGCAGCGGTATGGTCCGGATTATGAAGAAACGTTTAGTCTTGTGGCCAAGCCAGCAACTATCCGATTGTTGTTCTCTATGGATCTTTCTCGTAGGTGGCATCTCCGCCAGCTTGATGTTCAGAATGCCTTTCTCAATGGTTTTCTTGATGAGCAGGTGTATATGCGACAACCTCCTGGTTTTGCTGATCCTGATAAACCTGGTCATTATTGTCACCTTGTCAAGTCTCTCTATGGTCTGAAGCAGGCTCCACGTGCATAGCATGCTCGCCTCAGTTATGTGCTTAGCTCCCTGGGATTCTCACCATCATCCACTGATACATCGATGTTCATTCTTCAGCACTCCAATGTCTCTATGTATTTGCTAGTATATGTTGATGATATTATTGTCATTAGCTCAACTGCTTCAACTATTCCCAGTTTAATTTCTCAGATCAGGTCTGAATTCTCTGTTAAAGATCTTGGTGTTCTGCATTACTTTCTAGGGATTGAGGTGAACTCACCCTCATCTGGCAGTCTTCTTCTTTGCCAGCGAAAGTATGCTCTTGAGCTTCTGGCACGTGCTGGTATGTTGTAGTGCAGTTCAGTTACTACTCCTATGGCATCATATGAACATCTATGTACTACTGATGGTGATGTTCTCCCAGCTGAGGAGGCAACTCGGTATCGCAGTCTTGTTGGTGGTCTTCAGTATCTTAAAGTGACATTGCCAGACTTGTCTTTTGTTGTCAACAAGGCACCCCTCATATGTCTATAGTCAAGCGCATCCTTCGTTATGTGCGCTTCACTCTTCATACTGGTCAGTTGTTTCGGTTATCTACCTCAACACTGCTCTCAGTATTCTCATATGCAGGCTGGGCTGGCAGTATGGATGACTGGCAATCAGAAACAGCTTCAGATTCGGTTCATTTCCTCTAAAGACCAAGTTGCTGATATCTTCACAAAACCACTCCCGTTGCCTTTATATGAGCATTGTAGATGCAATCTCAATCTTCTTTCACCGGCTGAGATTGAGAGAGGGTGATAGAATACATGATAGACGTGTATCTGTTAGACTTTGTATATATACCTAACACATTGTAACTTGTATTGTAGTCATATATATATAGGAGATACGCCGGCCCTTGTGTGCCGTGCAACCCACCCATAATATTTTCCCTCTAATTCTCTTAGTCGCATATTTGTCTAAATTCACATGTATCTTTTCCTAAAAAATCACATGTATTTAGACATGTTTTAGGATATAGATACATGTGAATCTAGATATATCTACGACATCCTTTTTACACAGAGGCCGTATCAAATTTTCCCTAAGAAAGTCTAAAGTAGACTAAATTTAGCAAAACCCCAAAAAATTGTACTACATATTTTAATTTGTAAAATGTAAACCTTTTTTTAGGGGTATTTCTAACATATAGAAACTATGCAGTTAAAGAGACAAAGACAATTACCCAGTGTACCATCATATCATGCAGATGATGCCTCCAACCAAAACCTAGCTACCTCGTGATTAACACGATCTCAACTGCATTGTAATGAGTGCAACCAAGAATAAAGGTTACCAGGAGGCTATTGGCTAAAACCCATCTATGGCTCCGCCCCTTGTCGACGACATGGGCGGCTTGCTCCGCCTCCTGTGGACTTGGTACTTGGAAGCATGGCAAGCCACAACCCTTTGCAGGCAGAAGGGTTTTTTTTATTATTTAGATTATTTGTCAGTGCCTTTTTCGGGATGGTGAAGCGACTTCTAGGTCCTAAAGTCACAATAAGTATTCCTAGCCTATACTCACCCCCTTAGTGTGCCTAGTGTTGACCGGGGGGGCGGGGGGAGGGGGTCCATGGAATCGTGTGTTCGGCTGATCTCGAAGGATCCGGGTAGCTTTCGTGTTCGTTGGTATAGTTTTAGATCAGGCTCTTTCGCTCTACGGTTGTCATCATTGATGATGGTTGCTTGTCTGTTGCACTCATCTTTTGAGGTCTTAGCACGACCGCTTTCTGTTTATTTACAACAAGCTCAACTATGATAAGTCTTAACGTACTCCGATGATAGAGGGGTGAGGATGACATGTAATCGTTAATAGGTGGACCCTACCTATTTGTAAGTTATATTAGTTTTGAGGCTCTTTACACCGTCGTTGATAATTACTAATAAAAAATAGAAAAAAAAGCATGCAAAGAACAAAAAAGATAGTGACGTCACCAGCCTGGCACTGCGTCAGAAGAAGGAATGTCTCACTCCGATGGAAGCCACCCGTGGACTCAGATGGACTGGCCTACGGCTGTCCATAGCCATAACGTCTCCACCCGTTGGCTGAACGTGACGCACCTCTGCGGTTTTTGCGCTCCTACATCTTTCGGCCAAGTACCTCATGTTCGCTCGTATCAGCTCGGCCTGCATCGCTCGCCCCATAGCACATTTTCGGCCCAGACACTTCATGACAAACACAGGTAAAGTGACACCCCAAGTCAGATCATTTCACCTGAATCGACAACGTAATTAAAATGTTAAACATGATCAACCAACTGCATAAAATGACTAAGCTAAATGTGACAATAGTCACAAATACCCTTTTGTTTAGGGTTAGGTCTCCTCCTGCGGCGACCCTGTAGGAGTCCGCCAAAACATCATCATCGGTTAGGATTTCCCTCTGATCGACGTCGATTCAACCAAATCAGCTGCGCTGGAAGCGATCTGCGCATTGGAAAGATCGTAATCTCTGGCCATGTCGGAGGACGTGGGCAAAAACCCGGATGCGACGCTGCTGTCTGATACTGCTAAGGATATGGAAGAGGAAGAAGAACAGGGTGATCCTGCCACAGAAGTTATTGTGAAGATCGAGGCGACGATGAACCGCCTGGAAATCACGATGGAGGAAGGAGAAGCAACTGATCTGTCTGATTTGATCTAGGCAAATCGTGCGTCCATGAAGTGGCACGTGAGGTCTTGTTTTGGCATCTAGATGATTTCACTTTTCATTGCACAATTTAAATGCCTTGGGGATTAGAATACGGCCATGCATGGTGGCTCGTTTTTTTAGCGTAATGCAGTGGTGATTGAGGAATATGATGGACTAGTGAACACTAAAAGGATCCCGAAAGACTCAAATCTATGTGTGGGTGCGGATCATGGGATTATCGGACCTTGTTCAGAACCCTGCCGTGGCTAGGGTATTGGCACGAAAATTGGAAAAGTGCTGGAAGTTGAGGTTGGAAACAATGGTGTTAATTATGTGAAATTTTTGAGGGTGTATATGAGGATTAATTTGAAGAAGCCCCTTTTATGCTTTGTGATTGGAAGTGTTGATCCTGGAAAGGAACCACATAAGTTCTGAGTTTTGTATGAGAAGATGTCGTGCTTCTGAGCTCAATGTGGTGTCATTGGCCATGTGTCAAAAGAATGTGCAGATGGATCTCATGATCCAAAAAAATCCAATATGGTGATTTTATGATGGTCCCTCAGGAGGATTTATGGCACCAAACTAAGAGGGAATTTGTAATTCAGCCTCAAGCAAGTAGTATGAAGGGAAGAGCTGACATGGGTCATGGTGGACGAAATGTCCCTAGCCAAGAGTATACTAGGATTTATAGAGATGAGCATGTTCTCAGCACTACTCCGGAAAGGGAGAATAGCAGATGGCTTAAGAAGCGGGATGTGTGTGTGAGATAGTGCAACAAAGGGTAATGTGTTGGCAATCATGCCTTCGTCTCACGTGGCCAGTGTGGTAGAGACATTGGAGGGAAAGAACGTGGGTGAGACCATCCCAAAAAAACAAGTGCCGAAAAGGCATAAGACTGGTGATCCAACATCTGTATTGGCGGGCTCCTCGGTCGCCCCCACAAGCGCCTAGGGGCGAACCCCAGCTTCCCCGCCTCCACCCCCTCTTCCCCCTCTTCCCGCCGCCGCCGCCAGGCAAAGCCCGTGTCGTGCTGGCGGTGGCAGAGCTCCTAGGTCCCTTCTTCCTAGGAAGGACGGCGCGGGCATCTCCAATCTGATGACATGACTGCACCGACGGGCCGCCTTTCTCCTGCGCGGTTGGCCGGCGTGCCGTGGTGGTCGAGGCCCCTCGTGGTTGAGGCAGTGGAGTTCGGCAGAGCGCGCGTCTGCCTAAGGGCCCCATCTAGGCGGCAGGCCGACCTATTTTTCTGCGGAGCTCTCTAAAGAAGGTGGTGCGGGTGAAGTTTGAGGTTGGAGATGGCGACACCGGTGGCCGGCCTGTTGCAATGTGGCGGCGGGCTTTACAGGCCCCTCCTGAGCCCGACCGAACCCTCATGGGACTGGTGTGCCCCCGTGGGGGCTTTACGGGCTCGTTGGGCCCGGCATGCCCCTCCCATGTCCGGTCGACTACCGCCCTCGGTGGTGGAGGTTGTTCCCTCCCGCACGACCACAGTGTTGCTACCCTTGAGTCAAGTCGTGCCTTTTCCCCTTCTTGCAGGCCTCGTGGCGGTTGCTTTGGGGAGACGATGATGGGGGCTTCCTGACTGTACTGGCGCATGCTCGTGGGCGGCAAGTTTGGTGGTGGCGGATTCCTCTTCCTTGGGCTCCTCAGCAATGTTTCGTTCAAGGGTCGTGGATGGGGTGTTTTAGGAGAAATCCTTGTCGGTTGGTCCGACACCGACGCGGTGCCGCCTGTGGGTGGCACCATTCCTTCTTGGAGGGCATCATGGCTACTCTTGTTCCACTTCCTTCGGTGTACCAGGGGAAACCCTAGGACCAGTGGGCTGGTCTGGGCAGCAGCGGCGTCGACGCCATCTCCCTTCTTGAAGGTGTTGCTTGATACTTGGCGCCTCATTGCTAGGAGCATGGTGCTACATCTTTGGAGGGCGCAGCGGTTGAGAGTCCCCGTCGCTTAGTCGATCAGCCTTAGCCTCCATTTTTATTTTTTATTTCATTTGGGCATGTCCTTGCCATTGCCCTGTACTCGTTTTGGAACTATTGTTGGTGGTATGGTGTGGTGCTATATTAATATAGCGTGCCAAAAGGCTGTTTCGAGGCTCCTCGGCGGAGTACCGCCAAGATCAATGAAAACTTCGGATACAATTGTCGGAAACTAGGCAATTCCCCGATAATTAGATCACTTTTGAATATTCGGAGGCAACACAAGCCTGACATACTCTTTCCTTCTAGACACATCTGGATAGAGAGAGTGGAGATAGCATGGGAATTCAGCTTTGGTATGCTCACAAAATTGTGGTGCCAAGCAATGGCAAGGCCGGATGCTTAGTGCTGTTGTGGGATCAACATGTGAATATCCAACTGAAGTATGAACACATAAATTACTTTGATGTGCTAGTGTCTTGGACTACACCAGAAAAGGATTGGAGACTTACGGGGCTCTACAGAGAGTCAGTATGGCGACACAAGCATCGTGTGTGGCGCTATTTACGAGATTTGCGCCAACAAGCTAACATACCTTGGCTAGAGTTGGATGATATGAACGAGATTCTCTCGGAATCATAGAAGGAGGGTGGCTCTCCTCGACCACTCCATTACATGCAAGCTTTCCGTGATTGTCTTGCTGATTGCAAACTCGATGATTTGGAGTATATCGGCAACATGTTCACTTGGAAACATGGCCAGATACGAGAGCACCTATATAGGGCAGTGGGAAATGAAGGATGTTCAAATTTATTCCCACACACAGGAGACATATACTGCACCTAGATAGGGCAGTGGGAAATAAAGGTTTGGATCATAGGCCTATATTGGTTCACACAGAGACATATACTGCAACTCTGAGTACGTCCAAAAAACATTGGCATTTCGAAGGTCGTTGGCTGAAGGAGGAAAATATTAGAGAGGTCGTGTCGATAGCGTGGATGCACTCGCCTCTGAATGCTCATGTGATGTTGAGGCTCTCTGTTGTACCCTTGAAACTACACAAGTGGGATCAGAAGGTTCTTAAAGCACCACCGAAAAAGGTTAAGGAGCTTAATAGAGATCTGGATAAATTGCTTAGTGTGCCTATGAATGACAATTCGGCCAAGTAGCAAAAAATGTATAAAATGACTAACCGAAGATGTCCACTTGCCAGGATGCCTCTCCTTGCCGGAGAAATGGAATGCCATACTGGATACAGATTGCTTGTTTGGTAGGCTGAGCCGATTTTGGGGCCCGTCCTAACTAGCCTCGCAAGGCATGTCGAGACACAATCAGCCTCTAGACCAGATTGTGCCCTCTGTTTGGTAGTCCAGCTTGCACAACTAGGTACCCATGTGCTAGTTTGTTTGGTTGTCTGGAAATCCTCTTTGTGGCCAAGTAGATGCAATCACATCTATTTGGTAGGATGCTAGTTGCTATTTCTAGCACACACAACTAGCATCTCATCACCTCTTTCGGTCTATTGATAGCTCAGTCACTACCGAAACCCCTTTCAATGTCCTCACGTGGATGGAATACAATCTTAAACATAGACAAGTTGCTAACCGAAGGCAAAACTAGATATTTTATGGAGTATGTACCTTGATTTCCAATGGGAAATTCATATCTAATAGAGGGAACCTGGTGTTGAGGCTCTCTGTTGTACCCTTGAAATCAGAAGGTTCTTAAAGCACCACCGAAAAAGGTTAAGGAGCTTAATAGAGATCTGGATGAATTTCTTAGTGTGCCAATGAATTAGAATTCGGCCCAGTAGCAAAAAATGTATAAAATGACTAACCGAAGATGACCACTTGCCAGGATGCCTCTCCTTGCCGGAGAAATGGAATGCCATACCGGATACAGAGTGCTTGTTTGGTAGGCTGAGCCGATTTTGGGGCCCATCCTAACTAGCCTCGCAAGGCATGTCCAGACACAATCAGCCTCTAGACTAGATTGAGCCCTCTGTTTGGTAGTCTGGCTTGCACAACTAGGTACCCATGTGCTAGTTTGTTTGGTTGTCTGGAAATCCTCTTTGTGGCCAAGTAGATGCAATCACATCTATTTGGTAGGATGCTAGTTGCTATTTCTAGCACACACAACTAGCATCTCATCAACTCTTTCGGTCCATTGATAGCTCAATCACTACCGAAACCCCTTTCAATGTCCTCGTGTGGATGGAATACAATCTTAAACATAGACAAGTTGCTAACCGAAGGCAAAACCAGATATTTTATGGAGTATGTACCTTGATTTCTAATGGGAAATTCATATCTAATAGAGGGAACCTGATGTAGCCCGACCTAAGGTCATTACCACATCAAGGTCTCCAACACATGCCAAGTCGTCATGGACTCCAAAGGTGAATCATATCCTCTATGAGAGCCCACTTCCTACCCTATTGCATACTATACTACTTCATATTCCGTCCTATGACCATGATAGGTTCACATCGACAAGTACGGAGGCAAGGGAGGAAGCCTAGAGCCTCATGCCCAACATCACAAAGGCTTGGAAGAGGAGAAGGAAGAAGACTAGAGAAACCAGCGCTAGGCCTGGCGCCGCCGACCCTACCGCCGGATGAACCGACGCCCGGTTGGGAAGAATGAAGCCAAACCGGCGCCCCGCCAAAGTGACTCCTAATACACCAGTTCGTGTGCCCACGGCTAAACCGGTGACACGCCGAACCATTCGACGCCTAGTCCGGCGCCGCCGACTTTACCGTCGGATTGCACTATCGCCACACAGATCTGGGTTTGATGCCCTGGAATATTCCCTTTACCTACCATTTTTCCTATTTTATCCCCAAACTACCCCTTGTTTAGTGGCTAGCCTATATATAGAGCCCCCACCCCCTCATGTATCCCTCAGGAATAGATGATAGACTAAAAACAATCCCCTTTGTGGAATCTCTAGTTTTGCCTCATCTCCTTTACCAAGGGGACCGACTATCGTCACCGACCTCATTGGAGTTTGCATCGCGCATCCATCGTTGTACAAGGCCTATGTTTGCGAGTGCGTGAGCGTAGTTGTCAAGACCCTCTACAAGGTGTTCTTCCCTCTCCGCTTGGGATTGAAGGGAGCACATTGACCGATCTTTCCTTGCGAGGATTCTATCAAACCGGTGGCCGCCACCAGGAGCCATTGGCCTTATATCGTGTCGTGTTTGCGTGTGTTCATCGTGTTATTTGCGAAGTGTGTGTTCGCTTCCGCTATACCTCTCCTATTTCCCCTCGCTTTCCCATCGATTTGACCACGAGATCCGTGAATATAGGGCCACCCTTAAGGTTAACCCTCATCATCTAGTATCAGCAGCTTTTGGTTTCCACAGATTTCTCATTGATTTGGTCTTTTCACCATAAATCCGAAAATTCCACCAAAAAAGCCCAATTTCGTGTTTTGGATCGATCTGAGATTTGAGTGTGTTTTGGTAGGTTTTTATTCATATATTACTTGCTAAACTTGTTGATATACCTTCCCCTGTGTCCTATGGCCTACTTCCATCATTTGCCCCTTAGGTCTGAAGTTTTCCATCAAGTTTTTCCGCAGAAATCGTGAAATTTGAGTTCACAAACTCGTTCCGGCAGACAATACGTAACCGCCGGCCCCACCGCTGGCCCCAACTCCAGACAATATGGCACCAGGTCCGACACCACCAAGTAATTCCGGTGGCCCGCCGAAATTGCTCTCAGAATATCGTTCCGGCATCAGGTCTGGCACCGCCAATTTGTCCGCCAACACCTTCATCTCCGCACCATTTTGAGCATAACTTTTGCATTCCAAATCAGATTTTGGCGCTCTTTAGCTCGTTTTGAAGAGAAAAATCAGCTCTACATCATCATCCACGTTGTTTATGCTATCTCCTCCATACAAATTCCTTGAGCAAGGCGGGATCCAACAATAAAGGGTGAAGATCATCGACGAAAGGTATATACATTCCATGACTTCTCCCCACTTGCATTCCTTTGTGAACTACACTATCTTTGCGACCAACAAACACCTATTGAGACTAGTTCATCCTATGATTTCTTGGGTTGTGCACATTTGATACCTTGTAGAATTCCAGGCAAAAAATTTCAGCGTGCTATCTTATATAGGTATCTTGTATAGTTGTTGGCACAAGGAAGAGACAAGTGAAAAAGAATAAAAAGAAAGAAAAGGACTGAAAAAATGGAAAAAAGAAAAAGAAAGAAACAAACAAGTGCCCCATAGAATACGAAGCGCAAACTCGATGAATATCATATAGGTGGTACTTATTGTGCATATCTTGTAGCCCACCAATTTTATTGCAATTGAACTAGCGTCTCTCCTTGCACTTGTGCGACATGAGCTTATAGTCTTCGCTAGGTAATAATTTGGTTCTTAGCTCACTTTCTCCATCGCACAAGTCCCATTTATCCCACCATGTGCATTTCCTTGAACATATTTGCTACATCTTATGGATTGACTTGTTTTGCTTTGTGATAATTGTGGTTCTTTACTTGCCATTACATTATCTTGATTTTGGAATTGTTTCCTTGACATGCCACTTTCCATACCCATCCACCATAAGCTTTGTGTGTGTTTTTTGGTTGTTATTTGGGTTTATATTGCCTTGTCACTTCACTTTGCTTAGTTTTTATTGCTCTCAAGTGTGGCCACTTACACGATACTATCTTCCAAGTAAAGTAAGGTTTAACGTTGCATTCCTAACACCCTCTACCACTTCCATATACACCACTTGGTCTTGTAAATCATGTCTAGGGACTCTGGAACCAAGGAGGATATCTATGAAGATTCCATGATGAACCACAATGACTATGACTCCATAAGTATAGTATAGAGGACATGCCGGAGCACTACACCGAAAATGGCTCTGCATGCTTTGAGGACCCGGAGCACTACACCTATGATGACTCCACATGCATGGAAGACATGGAGCATGACATCACTATGGCTCCTCAAGCATGGAAAACTTGGAGCTCTACATCGACAATGGCCCCTCATGCATGGAGGACATGGACCACTACACCGACCATGGCTCCACATGCTTGGGTGATATGGAGTACTACATCAACAACGACTCCCCAAGCATGGACAACTTCAAGTGCAGAAACGACGACCCCTCACCAAGAATGGAGCACATGGATACTTCATCGACTTTGATGGCTCTTCCATGAGCCATGAAGAATTCCTCCACTTCTTGGAGATGGAATACTACTATGCCAAACAAGCGGAGGCGAATCATCAAGAAACCATGACCTTAAAGGCCAAGCTTGACACAAAGGGCACAACTTACTTCGATGATCCACCTCTGAGGCATCAAGTGCCACCTACATGGCGTCAAGCGCCACCATCTCCAAGGCGTAAAGTGCCAACACCTCCAAGGCGTCAAGCGCCACCATGTACAAGGCATCAAGCACCACCATCTCCAAGGTGACAAGCACCACCATATCCAAGGTGTTAAGCTCATCCACCTCCAAGGCATCAAGTGCCAGCTACTCCAAGAAAAGTGGCGCCCCAACATCATCTTCCACAAGAGGTGCCACAAAACAAGAACCGTCATCGACATACATCCTCTATTGATCATCGCCAACATAAAGAGGATACAAGACATCGTCCAAGGCATGTTCACCATGAAAACAGAGAATACATGTTGAGCACCATCCATAATGATCAATCAAGATCAAGAAGGCACCACCATCACAAGAAGAGTGCCATGGAAAAGGATCATCGTCGCGAGCATCATGTGGATGACAAAGTGCTTCACCAACATAAACTTTTGACAAGGCACGCCAATGACCTCCATCGACACCATCACCATCAGGCACCTTGAACTACTAGTGCCACCACCAAAATGGCACCAAGAACAAGCCTTATTCCATGCCATAAAACTTCAGCGACAAAACTTCAAGCCCATGATGAAGCAATAACAAGGAGCCTAAGGCACGTTCGCCTAGAGTGCTACCTATAGGATAATGATGAAAGCCTTCTCCCACACCTTCAAGTTTCAACACCAAATCTTCAAGTTCAAGATGAAGCATCCAACTACAAGAACTTCAATGCAACTTCTTCGTCAAGCACTCCAAGAATGTCATACAAGAAAGGGATGGACCTCTACTTCACCAAGTTGGACGAGCAGGTCGTCAAAAATATGACCCCCCGTGAGATAGAAGAGAACAAGTTGCTTTGCACACAATTGGATGTAATGGAAAATATGGCGTCAAGGGCCAAAACTAAGGAGCCTTATCATATGACACCTTCCTATACGAGTGCCACCACCATAGTGGCACCCAAGGTAAAAGATGGCGACAAGACGGTTGAGAATGGGATTTTCCTTCGACCATGGAGGCGAGCAAGGATGAAGCTCTCACTTTGGATGGCAATCCAAGTGAAGAAGACGAGCATGGGATGTTCCCCTTGGATAATGAGACAAGTGAAGATGCCCCTCTCATGGCTTCCAATTGTGGAGGCGACAAGATTGTTGATGGTGAGCATGGAACTTTCCCTTCACCAAAGAAGGCGCATGGAGTTGAGCACACCGAGCCTACCACTATATGATTGAGTGATGATGTGGTACAAATCCCATGTGAGTATGAGAGCCACTTAGCCCACTTGAGTGAAAGCAAGAGTGAGATGAGTGACTCCACCACACGTGACATTGAGTGCTTCCATTTGGAAGGCATGCGTGATACACCGAGTGAGTTGAGAGTGGTAGTTGATAGGTCCTATGATGCCACTTTGATTTCTAATGACTTACCCTCTACCTATAGTGTGTTTTCTCATGATGTACTAGGTTACAAGAATAAAGAATCCATAAGGTGGTTCACTAATCCATTATTTAGAGATGATGGAGATGATGTTGCGCCATGGCTATATAAAGAAGACGAAGTCGCCCACATGGAGGCCAATGCTACCACAACACCCACTTCATATGAGAGGTATGAACAAGGTAAAAATAAGGGTGTTGATGATACCATGATCCCACTAGTGGACATTTTGACTTGTGATGATTGGCATGCTATGGATGATATTTGTGACCGTGCATATGATTCATTCATATTTCCATGTGATACTTTTCCTTTGCATAATGTTGAGCATGTGAATTATTTTATTGTGATGATGTTGCCATAGACATGCCATGCTACAAACGTTTCATATTTCACATCGTTGCTTGCAATATGTTGAACAATTTCTCTTTCCAAGGTTTTGCTTGCAATGATGTTAAGAATGATCCTCGTATTGCAACAAACTTGATGAACAATTTCTCTTTCCATATATTTGTTGGGAACCATGGTATTGCTTCGTACATGCTTTGTCATGTCAGTTATTCAATTTCTCCTGTTACATGCAATAAGATGAATAATTTCTCTTTCACTTGTTTTGCTTGCAACAAATATTATCGTGTGTTTTCTATTGAGATTGGCCCCATGCCTTTCTCAAATTTTAGAGATTTTGATGATTCCCATGATAAGAATGTTCCCCACTTGCGTACTAACCATGCATCTATTTTACACTTGATTGACAATAATGGTGATGTGCATAAGAAGAGATACGTCATGATGGATGATGTGTTTCTCTACAGTGCACACACGTTAGCTTGGAAGAGGAGAAGGAAGAAGACTGGAGAAACCGATGCTAGGCTCGCCACCGCCGATCCTACCGCCGGATGAACCAGCGCCCGGTCTGGCAGAACGAAGCCAAACCGGAACCCCGCCGAAGTGACTCCCAGTACACCGGTTTATGCGCCCACAACCAAACCGGCGAGAATATCATTTTGCGGCCCGAAAGTTGGGGTGTCCAAGCAACGCGGTACCCAAGTTGCTTACTGATACATTGCAAATGTATCTATAATTTTTGATGCTCCATGCTTGGTTTTATCCACTTTCTTGTGTTTTGTCCACACTTTGGAGTACTTTTCATATGATTTCTTGGCCTAACCTATTAACAAAAGCCACAGTGCCAGCTGCCTGTTTTCTACTGTTTTTGGTTCCAAGAAAGTCGGAAAATGAATATTCTCGGAATTGGACGGGACAAAAGCCAAAGTGCCTATTTTTCCAGAAGACTCCAGGAGCCAGAATACGAGACGGAGGAGGGCCAGGGGCTGGCCACACCCCCCAGGCGCGGGCTGGGCCTGGCCGTGCCAAGGCATCGTGTGGTGGCCCCAGGCACCCCCTCAGTCTCCCTCTTCGCCTATAAGAAGCCTTCTGACCTAAAAACTTCGGGGGTTCAATGTTTTTCCACGAAAAGTTCCGCTGCGCCGCCACCACCGAAGGGGAGATTCGGGGGACAGAAAGTCTCTATTCCGGCACCCTGCCGGGACGGGGAAGTGCCCCCGGAGCCATCTCCATCGATCTTCACCATCATATCCATCGACCATCCATGTTTCCCCCATCTATGAGTGAGTAATCCCCTGATCTAGGCTATGGGGATGGTAGGGATTGGATGAGATCGTTCATGTAGTGGCATCAGATTGTTAGGGCATGGTTCCTAGTATCTTTTATTAGTGCTTATGACTTTGTTGCGACTTGTTGTGCTTAATGCTTGTCACTAGGGCCCGAGTGCCATGATTTCAGATCTGAACATGTTATTGATTCATTATGATAGTATTGTTCTTGGCCTTATCTACAAGTTGTATACACACGTTGTTGTCTGGAACCTATGGCCCCGAAGTGACAGAAATCGGGATAACCGGAAGGGAAAGGCTTTGATGTGAGGATCACATGTGTTCACGGAGTGTTAATCCTTTGCTTTGGTGATCTATTAAAAGGAGCACCTTAATTGCCAGTTGTTCCCTAGAGGCCCCGCTGCAAATGGGCTGGCTGGACAAAAGATGTTGTGCAAGTTCTCATTGCGAGCACGTATGAATATATATGGAACACATGCCTAGGATTGTCTAGTACAGGGATGCTTTATCTTATTTATCTGCAATTGCCCTATGTTCTGATTGCTATGTGAATTATCTTGTCCATGCAACGCCCGTCCATCCATCCCTATGCCTACCACACTCGAATCCCACTGTTTACTGCTTTTGTTACTACTGTCTTTGCTTTACTACTGCTGTTACTTTACTATTCCTACTACAAAACTGTTGCTACTGATAAACTGATGTGAGCAAGATTGTTTCCGGGTGCAGCTGAATTGACAACTAAGTTGTTAAGGATTATAAATATTCTTTGGCTCCCCTTGTGTCAAATCAATAAATTGGGTTTCACTTCCCTCGAAAATACTGCGGTACACCCCCTATACTTGTGGGTCTTCAAGACTATTTTTTGGCGCCGTTGCCAGGGAGCATAGCTTTATTTATCAAGTTCACTTGGATTCACTATTTT
The DNA here is from genome assembly GCA_910589775.1 of Avena eriantha. NCBI lineage: Eukaryota > Viridiplantae > Streptophyta > Magnoliopsida > Poales > Poaceae > Avena > Avena eriantha. The sequence continues at coordinate 328,385,416 of OU342745.1, read as the reverse complement.
TCAAGCTAAGTTTATCTTTCTCCTTGTTTGCTTATTTCTTTATCAAAAATACAAAAAAATTAGTTCCTACTCTAGTTGTTATTTTCGTTGGTCTGTTATTGTCTTCCTTTATCATGCTTGATGTCAATAGTTGGCTTCTTTGAAACTGAAGCTTATTGGCAAGGCGGGTTCACGGAAGATCAAAAATATTATTATAAGGAACACCGCTTGTTACAAAAAGGGAAACACTTATGGGAAAAAATTGATAGATTGTATACCATTGTTAGGAACGTGTGCTCTACTTATAATGTTACTTATTGCTATGATGAGTCTTGTTGCAGAAAGAGGTATAAACACCTCCCTTTTCAATGTGAGTATAGTGATAATGATACCATATCTTCCTATGCTAAAGGAATTTATGACTTTTATGATGCGGAACAAATTGAAGAATTTATTGCTTGGAAGGGTGCTTTTGAACTTGCTAGTTTGCTTGAAAATATTGATGATTCACCTTACAAATATGAGGTGTATGGTATACTTAAATTTTTCTTTGATAATTACAAGGATGAAAATGGCTATATTCTTGAATATTTTAATAGATGCTTTCCACAAATAGAAGAGACTAATGCCTTGCAGGATCCTATGGAAGAAGAAATTGATGAACCTGAAATCTCATTAGATGAAAAAGAGGAGGAGAGTGATGAACAAAAGGAGGAATAATGGATTAGCTACCCATGCCTACCTTCTAATGATAGTAACTCTTTATCCCTTACATTATTTGGTTGTCCATCATGCTTACTAAAGGAGGATGAATGTTATGTTCCTGGGGATTCTTTTGAAGATGTTTATGATAAAGCTCTAGTGCTTGTAGATCATGAAAAGCATGCTTTATGTGATAGTTATATTGTTGAGTTTATTCATGAGGCTACTTAAAATTATTATGAGAGAGGAAAATATGGTGGCAGAAGTTTTCCTGGTATTGAAACACCTCTCTATGTGCTGAAAGTTTTGAAGTCACTCTTGTTTTATCTTCCTATGCCTGTCACTTTGTTATTTGCTTACATGATTCCTATGCATAGGAAGTGGGTTAGACTTAAATGTGTTTTGAATTTGCTTCTTGATGCTCTCTTTTACTTCACTTCATATTTCTTATGAGAGCATCTTCTCAAACTTTTATGCCTGAAGATGATAATATGTCTATTATTCTTGGGAGACCTTTTCTTAAATACTGCAGGAGTTGTTATTAATTGTAATCAAGGGAAGGTGACCTTCAATTTTAATGACAAGGAACATATTGTCTATTTCCCCAAGAAGATTGAAAGTATTTATGGTTTGAATTCAATTGAACATGTTGAGGGCGTTCAAGTTGGAGAGATATATTGTCCCATACCAAGAGAAATTTTTTAAACTATTATGATTGGTACCATTGCTATCAAGGTGGAGGTAACATAATCATTAGTGGAATACAAAGTTTTGTCTCATATGAAATTGTTTTGGTAGCAAGACCTGATCAACCTTGTTAACAAAAGGATTTCATCGAAAAAAACAATGTTTTCACCGTGATTATCTCTGCTTACTTCTATTATATCCATTTTAGTTTTTCCTTATGCCTAACTTAAAGGCGTTAAAGAAAAGTACTTATTGGGAGATAACCCAAAAGTTTTAGATGAGTCTTGGAAGTTATTACCTCTGTAATAACCGCTCCTTATCATTTTTATTTGCTTTTTGTGTCAAGAGTAACCTCTAATGGGAGAGAAGTAATGATTGGGAAAGTTTCTGTCCCGAAACAGATTTTTGTGCTTCACCATAAAAATTCGTGTAAAATCTCTGAACGTCGTTTTGAGGCGTGAATTTTTGTGCTTATGCCCCAGGTTGTTATCTAGCTTCCTTTAGTTCAACACTTTTTGATTTTAGGAACAGAATGTCTTCGAACAAATTCTTCTTTACCTGCTGGTCTGTTTTGATAGATTTCTGCCATTTTCTGCATTTGCTTCTTGTTGGTTCCTTCTTGAGTTCTTTTGGGGAATTGAGATTTTTGAGGGAAGTGATACATTAGCTAGTGTTCTAATGGAAGTTTATTTGGTGCTAGAACTGAACCTTAAGACTTATTTATCTTGAGTGCACTAATGTTGCTAATAAAGATTGTGTGACGTTTTGTATGAAGGAAAAATTTCAGGTGTATGGAAGGAATGAGTAATGAGATGAAGGATGGACTAAAGCTCAAGCTTGAGGATGCCACGCGTGCCACCCCAAGAAATATCCAAGAAGTACAAGCATCAAAGCTTGGGGATGCCCAAGGCATCCCCTTCTTCATCAATAAAAATCTCAGGTTTCTTCCAACCACTTCATTTTTATTGTTTCATGCACAGTTGTGTTGTTCTTGGAGCGTCTTCTTTTTCGTTTTCGTTTTGGTTTTTCGTTTGCTTTGTTTTCTAAGTTTACTGAATAAATTGGTTGGACCCCCCTCTTTCATATATTGGTGTTCAAATAGTTTGGTTTGGTTTGGTTTGGAAAAGAGTAGGAAAGCTCATGCTTAAGTGGTAAAGAGAGCTTGTTTTTGACTATGGCCTATGCTTTTTCATGCCATGCTTGATATTCTTTTGGTTCTATGCTTAGTATTATTTGCTGTAGCATGACTTGTTATAAACAATTGAGATTGCTTAATGTGCCTTGGATGAATCATGCGTTGTTTTAGCATATTAAAGCATAGCATAGTGGTATTCTCCTTTGATGCTTTATTTGGGTTGATTTGGCACATGCTCACACCATGTTATGACTATCCAAAGTCACCATAAGCCTGTATGATCCTTTAGTGTCGTGGTGGTGTCACGGCAGATGCCATGGATAGGCTAATGGTGGGGACTAAATGCACTAGGGGAATCTAGGGAGGGATAGTGAGGTGATTCCACACACAGAAGGTTTATATTTGATTCACTTACAAGGTTTACAAGTGCTCCTAGAGCTGTATTGGAGAGAGGAGGAAGAAGGAACTCTCTTACTCTCACCGCTAGATAGCCCTTAGGAACCTAGTAAAAACTAGCCAATAGATATCAACCTAGTAAGACTCAACCCGTTCCAGACAAACCCCTTCTACAGAGGCCCTAGCCCTCCTTATATAGGGGTGGCTAGGTCCCTACTTAGGGCATACGTGGAGGCATATTCCCTCCTCCCAAAATAGTAAGCCGACCGGGTCGCTTTTCCCCGCGTCACCCATGCAGAGGCTACATGAGCTTCTGCGGTGCCTGCGTCAGCCGACATTGGCGTCGTCACCTCTATCGGCCACGCCTCGGTGGTCCTGCCTCTGTCCGCTTCGCTCATGCCGTGCGTACTGAGGCTACTTTTGACCAGCGAGATACCTTCCTTCTCCTAGAAGCTTGACATGACCTGGATCGTGGTTGATCCGGCCACACCTGTTCCTGCATACAAGCTAGATTCATCCATCTGACTTACGGCTTAAGTCGGTTGAGACCCAGTTAGGTGGACATCCCCTGGTCCGGGTTACCCCGAGATTCGGCCTGCCTTGAGGCGACTCGGCCAGCATTCGCTTTGGCCTTGCCGTACCTCGGCTAACTCGGCCTTTATACCCCGGCGTGACCCTATCCGGGGGTATTCCCCCAACATTAGTCCCCGAAGCTGGTGCGGTCTTAGCTGCCTTGGCCGCTAAGGCCACAGCAGGTTCAACTTCACTGAGCTCTGGGTTTTATTTCCGAGTTACCTCCTTATCTCGGATTTCATGGATTTACTTTCCCTTGGCACATTCCAAGTTTTCACTTGCTGGCCGGGTTACCACACTCTCTTCCGGGTCATGCTTCCTTCTCTCGTACGCTTCCCCACATGGAGGCTAATCATCACATTGCCTCATTTTAAGGGCCAGCCACAGTAATCGCCGCAGTAATTGTCAGGATTTACTGTGCGCGCGTCACGTCACGCGTGCCTCCTCGTTAACTACATCAATGCGTCGCGTCATGGGATCCGCTGCGGCTTGTGACCTTCAGTGTTGCCTGATGCTGATTGGTCAATCCGGGGTGTACACGGCCACACGATGTGGCCCGCCCGCAAACGCGATCCCACTTCCTCGCAGAGGGAGCGGTTAAATAGGGGAGGGGTGCGCCCCTTGGGTCCTTTCCCCATTTTCGTGCCCCTCTGCCCTTTCTTCTTCCTCGTTTTCTCCCGCGACAGCGCCACCGTCATCGCGATTGAGTAGTAGCGCCGCCACCGCACTGCTTCCACACGCATCCGCGTCGCCGCCGCCGTTGCGCACCTCCTCCGCCACGGGTCACTGTGAGTCTAGGCCGCTGCCCCCCACCGCCGCTAGCACCAGTGAGGGTAGCAAACTTGAGATGACTGAAGAGGAGCTCGCCGTTGCCGAGCAGGAGATGGAGGAAGACACTGCGACGGCGGACCGCGGTGCATGGGCCGGATCCTGGGTCTGCCAGGATGACCTAGACTGGCTCTACCGCACCAGGCGCATCCCCGCATGCATCACCGCACGCCTCGCCTCCGCCGAACTTGCCCCCTCACCCAATCCGGGTGTTTCTGGTGTTTCTGTCACATTTCCAGCGGGGATTCGGTTTGCCAGTCAGTGATTGTTTCCACGATTGGTTGAACACCTACGAACTCCAGCCGCACCATCTTCCTGCCAATGCTATCACCTCTCTCTGCTTTCGCCTCGACGATCGAAGGCTACGCTGGATTATGGCCCACAAAGGAGCTATGGATCCGGTTCTTCGGCCTTCGTCGTAACGTGATTCCGAACACCCAGCTTGATCCGGAGGACAAGCAGCTTACGCAGTTCAGGGCTCCGTCAATCTCTCCCCGGAGGCTATCCGTCTTTCCCCGGGTTACCGGGCTGGAATCCTGCAAGGGATGGGCCTGGACTTTCTTTTATGTTCGGAACAACGGCACCTAAGACCTTATCCGGCTGCGCCCCTATACTCCGGGTCCTCCTAACCTAGAGTTGTGGGACGTCATCCCCAAGAAGCCCACGGTCTTGGCCAACCAGGTCAACAAAAGGTTCGCGGAGCTGAAGGAGCTCGGGTTGCGCAACGAGGATGCCATGATCACATTCGTCCGCAACCGGATCTCCCCCCTCCAGAAGCGCACTCACAAAGTGTGCCACATGAGTTGGGGCCGTGACCCCAACCGGACTTCGTCTTTCGAGTTGAGCAACACCGAGATTTACCGCCGGGTCAAGGCCCTCTTCACCACCCACAAGGACTTCTCCTCTGAGTGGACGTGGGGAATTGAGCACTATTGCCGAGATAGGCTTCCTCCCGTGGTAAGTTTTGTGCCACAAACTTTCTCCGAATTAAATCTTATGTCGGTTGCTGTTGTATATTTGACCCTATCGTCTTTTCTCTCCCTTAGCAATTCCTTCAGCAAACTATCGAGGATGGCCCCGATCCCACCCTCAAATGGGCGCCTGACCGGGAGATCTCGGACGAGGAAGAGCCGGATTAGGAGATGTTCCTTCATATGACCGATGCGACGAAGCGACCCACCGGTAAACTCTCTTCCATTAGAGATTGGCCCGATGATGAAGATGACTCGGATGTCGAGGTGATGGAAGCATTTGACGCTGTCCCCCTTTCTTATGCTTTTCCAGCATCAGCTAACCCCGGTGGGTAGATCCATGAGGACCCTCCCCTTGCCGTGGGTGACCTTGTTCCGGTTGCACAGAAGAAGAAGTAGGGAGCTGCATCAACTTCTTCCTCCGGACCTTCTCAGCCTGCCAAAAGGCGAAAGAAATCCGGGGACAAAACTGCCTCCAAGCCTGCAACCAAGGCCTCCGCATGAAGGGCTCGGAAGCCCAAGGATCCCCTGACCTCGGATGCGTAAGCCTCTTTACCCTCTACCACTTACTTGTTCTTGCATTGTTATAGTTTCTCATCTGACACTGTTTGATTCGGCAGGGCCGTGATGGAGGTCCCCCAGAGCGGATCTAGCATTGCTTCTCCGCTCCGGCTCAGCCCTTCTCCCCCTCGTGGCAACGATTCATGGCCGCTGAGCCCTATTCCAGAGGGTTCAGCGGCTGCTCCGGGTTCCACATCACCTCGTCAAGAGGGGGGCAACCTTGGAGCAGGGGAGACAGACCCAGCCGAGGCAGCGGCATCCACCACTTCGGCTTTGCCGCAACTAGCTACAACCAAGGCTACCTCAGCTCCTCCACCGAAGAAGAAACTAGCAGCAACACCAGCACCAACTCCAGCACCAGTACCAGCACCAACTTCAGCACCAGCACCAACTCCCGCCGCAAGAGCAACAACAGCAACACCAAGAGCAACAGCAGCAGCGCCAAGCTCCTCCGCCTCGTCCGAGACTTCCCAGTCTCGGCGAGAAAGTACCCAGGTAGCTCCTAAGGGTAAATCTGCTGCAACCACTTCCTCCTCTCAGCAGCCCAAGGGCAAAAAGGCCAGCGGCGAGCGATACCCTCCGACCCTGATTGAATTCATCATGAATTGGAACAAGGCGGAGTTCGTCCACAACGACGATCTTTCGGAGAAGTTCGGCCCCGCTGAATTTTCTGCTCAAATGAACACAACCGCTAAGGCAATCAACCTCGCGGGTCGGATGATGGAGGTACGTTACTTCCCCATTTCCTTAGCATGTTGTAGATATTAATGATATAACCATTAGTCCCCGAGCCTCCGGGGGAGTAACTTGTTACTCGGCCAGATGCTCCTTAGAAAACTAACGTAGCTCCTTGATAACTTCGAATATGCACACACCTAGAGCTGGGTTAAGTTCCACTTGGCCCGGATTTTGTACACTTCGAATATGCACACACCTAGAGCCGGGTTAAGTTCCACCTGGCCTGGATTTTGTACACTTCTAATATGCACACACCTAGAGCCGGGTTAAGTTCCACTTGGCCCGGATTTTGTACACTTCGAATATGCACACACCTAGAGCCGGGTTAAGTTCCACTTGGCCCGGATTTTGTACACTTTGAATATGCACACACCTAGAGCTGGGTTAAGTTCCACTTGGCCCGGATTTTGTACACTTCGAATATGCACAAGGCTAAGTTGTATTTTTGTACTCTTTTTAGGTGACTATCAACCACCGGAGCGCTGAGTTTCAGCGTCTTCTAGACACTCACAAGATGCTGCGTGCCAAGCATAACTCACTTCTGGCTGATCATGATAAGAGGGGTAAGTTTCTTCCTCAACATTTCTCCATTTTCCTTCATCTTCTTCTGCCGAACTAATCCATCATTCGGTTATGGCAGCTGGGGTGGAGGCTGAGAACACGCTTATGAGGAGGAATCTGGATCAGATCAAGGGTAAGTTATATCTTCTCAACCTTGCTATGATTTTCATCTCCTTTCCTCCTTGGCTCGGCAAACATTCATACCTCAGCTTTGCCAGGTTGACAAACTATTTCAGTATCGCTGGAAGATAGTGTGCCCGTGCTTGATATGATGCGGCATTTTCTCGAACAAGCAGGGCAGCATCAGGCCGAGCTCAAAAAGAAAGAAGATGAGCTTGCCCTCCTTTGGACCAAGGATGATGAGATCGCCAAGCTTAAGGCCGAGATGAAGAAATTGAAGGCATAACATCAATCCGAGCTCCAAAAGGCTGGCCAAGACTTCACCGAGGAGCGCGAGCGCCTCAACCTCCAAATTGCCAAGGACCGAGAACTTCTCTAGGAGGCCGACGTCAAGCTTGAGTCGGCGAACGCTGAACTTGTGCAGCTTCGCAAAAGACGTGATGACTGTACCAGGGAGTTGACTCGGATCCTCAGCCATATTTCACATAAGTCCATTTCCCTTATCTGGGATATTTCTCCGGGTTACTTCACATGTCTTTTCTTTACCTGCTTCTCTTATCTCGTTTTCAGGCAAATTTCTAGAGGGTACTGCCATCGCGAGCGCCGCTGTTGCTGATTTCCGCCGAGAGAGGGGTACTCCCGTTGGTCCTGAAGCTGAAGAGATTCCCTATGATATGGAGGACCTGTTGGTCAGCCTGTCATCTCGCGTGGAAATCATCAAGAACTATGGCAAGGATATGCTTGACGTTGCAGTCCTAATCTTCAACACGTTTTGGCCTGCAGAAGACACTCCGGAGGGAACCGCACTCTTTGTTGAAAAGTTGATGGAATGCGAGAACTAGCTCGACCTTTGGAGGGAATCCGCTGGACGCACCGCAGCTGAGACCGTTCTCCACTACGTACTTACGTGGTATGAGAAGATCGACCACAACCTTTTAGCGCGCATGCGCACCGGATCCAAATGGTCCAGTGACCCGGAGTGGGTAGCTCGGCGCAAGGCTTGCGCCCATAGCCTTATCGAATACGCTCCCATTCATGAATGGACTGAGGGACCGAGCTTCTTGGAAGCCGCCGGCGACAAAAACGCTAAAAACGTTGAAGATGGCTCGGATGAGGACGAATAGGGCGATGCTTCGGACATTGAAGATAGCAAAGATGACGCCGAACTCCCTCCTCCTGCTGCTCCTTAAGTGAAAAAACTTTAAAGTTTATCAGATCCCTGATATGCCGGGTGGAATTGTATCCAGTACACATGTGATATTTTGCTACTAAGTTTTTATGCCGGATTAACTTGGGCGTAGTCCCCGAGTTTCACTTTCTTGTTCGTCCAATCTTTTGGCTCGGCTCGTGTCTACCTTGATTCGGTTTTACGACTTACGAATCCGAGCTTCCAAAATTGTCTTAACAATACTTGGAAACTTTTAGGCTTAGCTCAAAATAAATCAGCATAATAAACTAAAAATACACAAGGTTAGTTCGAAAAACAAACGTCGGCTCGATTAAGTTATTTTCCTTAGTCGTTTTTCATGTGCTATGCAATTCCAAACTTGTTCTCTTGCTTGCCATGAAGCCAATTCTTATTGGACAGCAGCAAGTCGAAGAGTTGGATTTTTGGTGCTCACACACTACTAATCCGAGTTAAGTAGAACAACTTACTCCAGCTGACGTACAAATAACAAAAGACAACAAATATTATTAAGGCAGTCCCCGAGTTACTGCTCGAGGTGTTGGGTCCGTAGCATAGAAAACAAAAAAATTCCTACGGTGTGAACTACACGCCAAGATCTATCTACTAGGTACAAAGCAACGGGTGGACATACATCTAACAAGAACTTACCCTCGAAGACAACGAGTTTTGTTAACGAGTAGGAACTCGTGGTTGATGTAGTCGTATACTTGCCGATCTCAAGATCGTGAGGAAGTCCGAGCGCCGCAACTCAGCAGCGCATCCGCACTCGCACACACGTTCAAGCCACCGGACAACCTCCACCTCCTCGCTCCAGCGATCCAGCGGAAGCAGCAACTCCTTCTAGACGAAATGCCATCGGGAACATGTATCTCGCTAATCCGAGACCATGGGGGAATAATTCTAGAGGGGGAGAGAGATCCTTCACAAGGAGGTGTGAGGATGAAGGAGGGAATGGGTGGCCTTTTATAGGAGGAGGGGGGTGCCCCCTCTCTCCATGGCCGGCGTATGGTTCATGTGGTGGTAACCCCTCCACATTAAAATGCCTCTTCACATTCCCTTTTAAAGTTTCCACTTTAAATGCATTAAATTTCTCCAAATTTAATGCTGTCTCATTTAATAAAACTCTTTTTATTAAATTTATTAAGAATTTTGTTAATTACTTTAATTAACAAACATCCACATATAGCCCCTTGCAATATTTCAATATCACATGCAGAACCACTTTCTGCAATTTCACCCGAAACAATTTTCGGTTTCTATTGAAACAATTCCTGTGCTTTGCAATTCTTTCGTCTGAAACATATGTGCTCCAAAATGGTGTCCGGTAACTCTTAAGTGTGCCACCCTACGGTTCGCGAATAATGAAGACATGATCGAGACCCTTTTCCGATCAATAATCAGCAGCGGGACCTGGAGATCCGTACTGACTCGTACACATTCAACGATGACTTCTGTGATCGTGAGAACCTTTAACGCTTGTAACTAAATCCCTTTGTTTCTCGATATATTACATGTCCGAGATTCGATCATCGATATCTCCATACCTAGTTTGATCTCGTTGCCGACATGCACTCTTTTCTCGTTCCCGTGATATAACATTCTAGTGATCACATCACTTGCTTGCAAACTATCTTAATGTGATATCACTGAGAGGGCCCAGAGTCTATCTATCCATCATCTGGATTGACAAATTCCACTCTTGATCCATGAGCCTCAACGTAACACCTTCATAATACTGAACCCATCTTTATAGTCACCCTGTTACGGTGTGACGTTTGATGTTATCAAGATACTCTTCCGGTGTTGGCAATTAACATGATCTCATGGTCTAAGGATAAAGAATACTTCGTATGATGTTATAGTAATATAAACATAATGAATTGATCGTAATGCTATACTTTGGATGAATGTTCATCACATCATTCCACCAATGGTGTGACCTTGTTATTAACAACATCCAATGTCCATGATCAGGAAACCTTGATCATCTTGTTAATCAACAAGCTAGTCTATAAGAGAGGCATAACTAGGAACCCTTTTTGTTTATTAAACACACATGTATTGATGTTTCCGATCAATACAATTCTAGCATGTAAAATAAATATCATTCATATATAAGGAATATATAATAACAACTTTATTATTGCCTCTGAGGGCATATTTCCTTCAGTCTCCCACTTGCACTAGAGACAATAATCTAGTTCACATAGTGATAAATCTAATACCCATGGATCGGTGTCAAAGCTAGCATCGACATAACACTTAGCGACTAGCTCTTCTTCACCTCCGTATATAAGAAACATATCCTTAGTTCTTCTCAAGTACTTGAGGATGTTCTTTACCGCTATCAAGTGTTCTGAACCTGGATCAGATTGGTACCTACTAGTCAAACTAATAGCATGTGCCACATCCGGTCTTGTACATAGCATGGCATACACAATAGAGCCTATGGCCGAGGCATAGGGGATCTTATCCATCATGTCTCTTTCTTCCACCGTAGCCGGACTTTGAGAACATAGGTAAGAACCCCTTCTTACTTTCGTCCATATTAAACTTATTTAATATCTTATCAAGGTATGTACTCTGCGATAGCCCAATTAGGCGCCTTGATTTATGTCTATAGATTTTAATGCCTAATATATATGATGCTTCACCAAGGTCTTTCATCGAAAATTTGCTGTTTAGATAACTTTTAACACTGTTTAAAAGATCTATATAATTTCTAATCAATAATATGTCATCCACATATAATATCAGAAATGCCACATTGCTCCCACTCACTTTCTTGTAAATACAAGCCTCTCCATAAGTTTGGACAAATCCAAACTCTTTGATCACCTCATCAAAGCAGAGATTCCAACTCCGGGATGCTTGCTTCAGTCCATAGATGGATCGCTGAAGTTTGCATACCTTATTAGCATCCTTAGGATCGAAAAAACCCTTAGGTTGTATCATATACAAATCTTCTTCAATATTACCATTGAGGAACGCAGTTTTGACATCCATCTGCCATATTTCATAATCGAAATATGCAGCAATTGCTTACATAATCCTAACCGACTTAAGCATCGCTATGGAAGAGAATGTCTCATCGTAGTCAACTCCTTGAATTTGTCGAAACCCCTTGCGACAAGTCGAGCCTTATAGATGGTCACATTACCATCAGCATCAGTTTTTCTTTTGAAAATCCATTTATTCTCAACAGCCTTTCGGTCGTGAGGTAAGTCCACCAAGTTCCAAACTTGGTTCTCGTACATGGATTCCATCTCGGATTTCATGGCTTCTAGCTATTTGTTGGAATCTGGGCTCATCATCGCTTCTTCATACGTCGTAGGGTCATCCATTTCTTCTACCATGAAATTCACAACAGGATTGCCGTACAGTTCAGGAGCTGCACGTGTCTTGCTTGACCTACGAGGTTCGGTAGTGTCCTCTTTCGGAGTTTCATGATCATTATCATTAGCTCTCTCTTCATCAGGTGAAGTCAACTCCGAAACAACTTTTGGTGCTGCGCCACTCGCCATTCCATGAAGAGAAGGTTCAATAACCTCTTCGAGTTCTACCTTCCGACTACTCACACCTTTCGCGAGAAACTCCTTCTCAAGAAAGGATCCATTCTTGGCAACAAAAACCTTGCCCTCGGATCTGTGATAGAAGGTATACCCAATTGTTTCCTTAGGGTATCCTATGAAGACGCATTTTTCCGTTCTGGGTTCGAGTTTATCCGGTTGAAGTTTCTTCACATAAACATCGCATCCCCAAACTTTAAGAAATGACAGCTTAGGTTTGTTTCCAAACCATAATTCATACGGTGTCGTTTCAACGGATTTAGATGGTGCCCGATTTAAAGTGAATGCAGCTGTTTCCAGTGCATAACCCCAAAATGATAGTGGCAAGTCGGTCAGAGACATCATAGATCGAACCATATCTAATAAGGTACGATTACGACGTTTCGACACACCATTACGTTGTCGTGTTCCGGCAGGCGTGAGTTGTGAAACTATTCCACACTCTTTCATGTGTGTGCTAAACTCGTAACTTAGATACTCTCCTCCACGGTTAGGCCATAGAAATTTGATCTTTCTATTACGATGATTTTCCACTTCATTCTAAAATTCCTTGAACTTTTCAAAAGTTTTAGACTTGTGTTTCATCAAAAAGATATACCCATATCTACTCAAATCATCCGTGAAAGTAACAAAATAACGATATCCACCTCGTGCCGACACACTCATTGGTCCACCCACATCAGTATGTATGATTTCCAATAGATCTGTCGCCCGTTCCATTGAACCGGAAAACGACGTTCTAGTCATCTTGCCCATAAGGCATGGCTCACATGTATCAAATGATTCAAAATCAAGTGATTCCAAAAGTCCATCAGAATGGAGTTTCTTCATGCGTTTAACGCCAATATGACCTAGACGGCAGTGCCACATATATGTAGACATATCATCATCAAGTTTAATATTTTTAGCATTAACATTATGAATGTGTGTAATATTACTATCGATATCCAACAAAAATAAACCATTCAACATAGGTGCATGACCATAAAAGATATCATTCTTATAAATCGAACAACCATTGTTTTCAGATTTAAAGGAATGACCACTTTGCATCAAACATGATCTAGATACAATGTTCATGCTCAGTGCAGGCACTAAATAACAATTATTTAGGTTTATAACTAATCCCGATGGCAAATGGAGAGGTAGTGTCCCGACGGCGATCACATCAACTTTTGATCCATTGCCGACCCGCATTCTGACCTCATCCCTTGCTAGTTGTCGCTTGTTCCGTAGCCCCTGAACCGAGTTACATATATTAGCAACTGATCCCGTATCAAATACCCAGGTGCTACTGCGAGTACTAGTCAAGTACACATCAATAACATGTATATCACATATACCTTTGTTTGCCTTGCCGGACTTCTTTTCCACCAAATACTTGGGGCAGTTGCGCTTCCAATGGCCAGTCCCCTTACAATAGTAGCACTCGGTGTCAGACTTAGGGACAGCTCGGGGTTTCTTTTCAGGCGTGGCAACAGACTTGCCACCCTTCTTTCCCTTGTGCTTGCCTTTCTTGTCTTTCTTGAACCCGGGGGTCCTATTGATCATCAACACTTGATGTTCTTTCCTAATCTCCACTTCTGCAGTCTTAAGCATTGACAGAAGCTCGGGAAGAGACTTCTTCATGCCCTGCATATTATAGTTCATCACGAAGCTCTTGTAGCTAGGTGGCAGAGATTGGAGAACACGATGTATGCATAAGTCAATGGGAATCGTTATTCCCAAGGACACAAGCTTATCGGCGTACCCAGACATTTTGAGTACGTGCTCACTAACGGAGCTGTTTTCCTCCATCATGTAGCTAAAGAACTTTTCTGTAGCATTATAACTCTCTACGGCAGCATGGGTATCGAAAATAATTTTCAATTCTCCCATGGTATCAAAGGCATTGCCATTTTCGAAACGATTTCGAAGTTCTGGCTCTAGCCCATACAGTATGCCGTAATGAATTAAGTTGTGGTCCTCCTGACGAGTCACATAGACATTCTTTTCCTTGTCAAGGGCATCAGGAGCTGGTGGGGGGCCTAGCGGCGCATCTAGCACATATTGCTTTTGTGCAGCAGTGAGGAAAAGCCTCAAATTCATAGCCGAGTTGGTGAAGTTGCTACCATTCGCAACAAGTTTCTCTTTCTCCATGAACACATTGAAATTAAAAGCAGGTGGTTCCATCTACAACAGAATTTGTAAAGTTTATTTAGACTAAGTTTATGATAGATTGAGTTCAACTAATCCAAATTACTAATGAACTCCCACTCAAAAACGACATCCCTCGTGTCTTTTTGGTGATTACATGAACCAAATCCACTACACCAAGTTCGATCATCACATGAGTTGATGTAGCTTTAAAGGCGAGCATCTATATGGGCATCATATCAACTATATGACTCATGCTTAACCTTTCAGTCCGTGTTCTGAGGCCATGTCTGTACATGCTAGGCTCGCCAAGTAAGAACCTTAGTATTCGCGTGTGTAAAACTGTCTTACACCCGTTCCTATGAAAGCGTAGATTCGAGTACACCCGATCATCACGTGATGTCTCGAAACACGATCCACAGAACGGTGCATACTTAAGGAAGAACGCATTTTTATCTTGGTATCTAAATAAGGGATCATCTTATAATGCTACCAAAAGCGCCAAACTAGCAGTATAAGATGCTAACATCTAATGTGTAAAGTGAGATCATATGGTCCATGCATTTGATCTCTATCACTTGCATCGTGGTATGATCTCTATCATTCCTTTGTGTGTAAGGCCAAGGTCTATGGAACTTACACGTTGAGTGTGTTGTAAGAGTATCTATCATACATCTACTTACAACAATACCATATCAATACACTAGCCCAACAACGATCTAAACTAGATGCCTCTAATTTATCAATTGCAAGTTTTACGTGGCTTAGGGCTTTCGGAGATAGAACCGTTCTCACCTACGAACATGAACCACAACGAGGTTAACTAAGTTATTAGCAACTCATTGTAAATCAGATATTGACTATAGTAGGAGAGACAGACACCCGCCAACCACTTATGCAAAACAAGTTGCATGTCAGTCGTGGAACCGGTCTCATGTACGATGACATGTAAGGTTGGTCCGGGCTGCTTCATCCCACTATGCCACCAATATCCAAAATACATAGAAGATGCAATAACATGATCATCATCGCCCACATATAAACATATGCGTACTACCCGTGCAAAGCACCTACGCATATATCAGGCTTTGATACCACAGTTGGGTCCGCAGCATAGAAAACAAAAAATTTCCTACGGTGTGAACTACACGCCAAGATCTATCTACTAGGTACAAAGCAACGGGTGGACATACATCTAACGAGAACTTACCCTGGAAGACAACGAGTTTTGTTAACGAGTAGGAACTCGTGGTTGATGTAGTCGTACACTTGCCGATCTCAAGATCGTGAGGAAGTCCGAGCGCCGCAACTCAGCAGCGCATCCGCACTCGCACACACGTTCAACCCACCGGACAACCTCCACCTCCTTGCTCTAGCGATCCAGCAGAAGCAGCAACTCCTTCCAGACGAAATGCCACCGGGAACATGTATCTCGCTAATCCGAGACCATGGGGGAATAATTCTAGAGGGGGAGAGAGGTCCTTCACAAGTACGCGTGAGGATGAAGGAGGGAATGGGTGGCCTTTTATAGGAGGAGGGGGTGCCCCTCTCTCCATGGACGGCGCATGGGGGTGACCCCTCACCTCCCCCATTCATGTGGTGGTAACCCCTCCACATTAAAATGCCTCTTCACATTCCCTTTTAAAGTCTCCACTTTAAATGCATTAAATATGTCCAAATTTAATGCTCTCTCATTTAATAAAACTCTTTTTATTAAATTTATTCAGAATTTTGTTAATTACTTTAATTAACAAACATTCACATATAGCCCCTTGCAATATTTCAATATCACATGCAGAACCACTTTCTGCAATTTCACCCGAAACAATTTTCGGTTTCTATTGAAACAATTCTTGTGCTTTGCAATTCTCTCGTCTGAAACATATGTGCTCCAAAATGGTGTCCGGTAACTCTTAAGTGTGCCACCCTATGGTTCACGAATAATGCAGACATGATCGAGACCCTTCTCCGATCAATAATTAGCAGCGGGACCTGGAGATCCGTACTGACTCCTACACATTCAACGATGACTTCTGTGATCGTGAGAACCTTTAACGCTTGTAACTAAATCCCTTTGTCTCTCGATATATTACATGTTCGAGATTCGATCATCGGTATCTCCATACCTAGTTTGATCTCGTTATCGACATGCACTCTTTTCTCGTTCTAGTGATCACATCACTTGCTTGCAAGCTATCTTAATGTGATATCACCGAGAGGGCCCAGAGTATATCTATCCGTCATCTGGATTGACAAATTCCACTCTTGATGCATGAGCCTCAACGTAACAACTTCGTAGTACTGAACCCATCTTTATAGTCACCCTATTACGGTGTGAGGTTTGATGTTATCAAGATACTCTTCCGGTGTTAGCAATTAACATGATCTCATGGTCTAAGGATAAAGATTACTTCGTATGATGTTATAGTAATATAAACATAATGACTTGATCGTAATGCTATACTTTGGATGAATGTTCATCACATCATTCCACCAATGGTGTGACCTTGTTATTAACAACATCCAATGTCCATGATCAGGAAACCTTGATCATCTTGTTAATCAACAAGCTAGTCTATAAGAGAGGCATAACTAGGAACCCTTTTTGTTTATTAAACACACATGTATTGATCTTTCCGATCAATACAATTCTAGCATGTAAAATAAACATCTATCATATATTAGGAATATATAATAACAACTTTATTATTGCCTCTCAGGGCATATTTCCTTCACGAGGTGCCAACATTTCATTGATAAGCTCATTGCCGGCATACATACCGACACATGAGAAGATTCTGATTCATACACTTCTCTGCTAAGTGTAGAAAGGACGAAGTAGAGCTACATTCCATGGACCGCCTTGTTCTTTTCCTGTGGCTTTGCATCTATAAGATAATAAGAATCATTGTGCAATGCTTTCCTCATAATGAATGGCCCTTCCCATGGAGGAGATAATTTATGCATGCCAACAGTACGTTGTACCAACTAGAGCACCAGATTGCCTTCCCGGAAAACTCGGGGGCTTACTTTCCAGCTATGATAGCGTCGGACATTTTGCTGATATATGGCAGATCTGGACAGTGCCAATTCTCTCGCTTCTTCCAGCAGATCAACATTATTTTACCGGGCTTCTTGCACTTCGGCTTCTATGTATTGGGTGACCCTAGGCGAATCATGCTCTATGTCGGCTGGTAATACAACTTCTGCCCCATATACCAGAAAAAATGGCGTATAGCCTATTGATCGATTCGGTGTTGTTCTTAAACTCCACAGTACTGCTGGTAGTTCTTCTATCCAGCACCCCGCCGATCTTTGCAGCGGCTCAATGAGCCGGGGTTTTATCCCGGATAATACCAATCCGTTGGATCTTTCCACTTGTCCGTTCGAAGCAGGATGGGCTACCGAGGCAACGTCCAACCGGATCTTCTTATCCCGGCAGAAATGCGCAAATGCTCCTTCCACAAAGTTTGTGCCATTATCAGTTACGATACTGTGCGGATAACCGTATCTCAAGATGATGTCTTTGAGAAACGTCACAGCCGTAGCTCCATCACATTTTCTTATTGGCTTCACCTCGATCCACTTTGTAAATTTGTCCACCATGGCCAAAATGTGAGTCATATTTCCCCTTGCTGGTTTAAACAGGCCAACCATGTCCAAACACCACACGTCAAATGGCCAGGTGATTGGTATGGTCTTGAGCTCGGACATTGGCATATGTGTCCTGGTAGCATACCTCTGACAACCATTGCACTTTCTCACCAGATCTTCTGCTTGTTCTAAGGCACTTGGCTCGTAGAATCCATGCCGGAAAGCTTTTGCCACCAAGGCTCGGGACAAGGCATGATGCCCGCACTCCCCTTGATGTATATCTCAGAGGATGTCAAGCCCTTCTTCCGGGTCAACGCATCGCTGGAGTACATTGGTCACACTCCTCTTGTATAGCTCGGAATTGATCATTGTGTATGCCTTTGCTCTCCTCTGAGTTTGCCTGGATATCACCTCCTCAGTGGGTAACATTCCATCTTTCAGGAATCGAAATATAGGCAGTGCCCAAGCTGGTATTGCTCACACAGGGAACACATCCTCATCAATTTCCATCTGATCCACCGGCATAACTTCAACCAGATCCCGCTGATCAGTCCCCGGGTCTTGCGAAGCAGTCCCCGGGTTTGTCGAGGCAGTCCCCGGGTTTGCCGAGGCAGTCCCCAGGTTTTGCGCACCATCTCCCACGTCAATGTCCATGGGCATAGCTCCGGATTCTGTATCCTCCAGGACGTAAATTGAGTCGGTTTCTAGGGACGGCCTGATAGACGGTTTTCTGAGGTGTTCCAATGCTACCCCCAGTGGGATTCCTTGTCGGGTTCATCCGAGCTTCGACAGTACGTCGACAGCCTCATTTTCCACCTGGGGTACATGGTGAAATTCACATCCCTCAAAGTAACCAGATATCTTCTGCACATGAAATCTGTACAGTGCCATGTTTGGATCAAGGGCGTCCCACAGTCCTGACACTTGCTATACTACCAAATCTGAGTCGCCAAAGCATAGGATCTGACGTATCCCAATTTCTTTTGCCACTTTGAGCCCATGCACAACTGCTTCATACTCAGCGACATTGTTTGATGCCGTGAAATGGATCTGCAGCACATATTTCAGCTGGTCCTTCTTTGGCGAGGTAAGTACAATTCCGGCGCCTAGCCCAGTTTTTGTTTTTGACCCGTCAAAGTGCATCCTCCAGTAATTCGGATATGGTAGCGGTGGTTCGTATTGTACCTCGGCCCAGTCCACAAAAAAGTCGGCCACAGCCTGAGACTTGATTGCTTCTCTTCTGTCATATTGTGGTGCATAGGGAGCTAGTTCAATTGCCCATTTTGCAATCCTACCACTCACATCCTTGTTACTCATTATATCGGATATGGGAGCCTCACATATTACCCTGATGGGATGCTCCTCAAAGTAATGCTTCAACTTCTTAGCCGCCATATACACACCATATGCCACTTTCTGATAGTGTGGGTAGTTCTGCTTTGAGGCAGACAACACCTCGCACAGATAATACACTAGCCTTTGCACTGACTTACCCTCTTCGTCGCGCTCTACCACAATCACTTCACTTACAACTCGGTTTGTTGCGGCTATATAGAGCAACATTGGCTCCTTTGATAGTGGAGAGGCCAACACTGGTGCAGTGGCTAACATCTTCTTTAAGTGAGTAAAGGCTTCATTGGCCTGTGGCGTCCAAACGAACTTATCCGACTTTTTCATGAGTTGATAGAGAGGCAAGGCCTTTTCTCCCAACCGACACACAAACCGACTTAACGATGCCAGGCAACCAGTGAACTTCTGGACATCGTTAAGACACTTCGGAAGTTCCATTCGCTCAATAACCCGGATTTTAGTTGGATTGACTTCGATACCTCGGCTGGAGACAAGAAAACCGAGTAACTTTCCAGCCGGGACACCAAAGATACATTTCTCCGGGTTAAGCTTCATTCGGAACCTTCTTAAGTTTGCGAACGTCTGCCTGATATCGTCAAGGAGCGTCTTGCTTTCCTTGGTCTTGATAACCACATCATCCACATACACTTGTACATTCTGACCTATTTGGTCATGCAAACATTTTTGCATACATCTTTGGTACGTTGCTCCTACATTACGTAAACCAAATGGCATGGTGCGATAGCAATAAGCCCCATACGGCGTGATAAATGCAGTCTTCATTTGTTCATCCGGATTCAGAGGTATCTGGTGGAAACCAGAATATGCATCAATGAATGACAACAGTTCACATCCAACAGTCGAGTCTATGACCTAATCTATTCTTGGCAGTGGAAATGGATCTTTTGGACACGCCTTGTTCAGGTTCATGTAATCGATACACATACGCCAAACCACTTCCACATTCGGATCATCCTTTTTCTTTTCCACCAGCACCGGATTAGATAGCCCATCCGGGTAAAGAACTTCCATGATAAATCCTACAGCCAACAACCAAGTTATCTCATCTCCGATGACTTTCCTCCTATCTTCGGCGAAGCGGCGATGAGGTTGCTTCATCGACTTTGCTCCGGGTCTCACATTCAAAGAGTGCTCGGCCAACTCCCTCAGAACACCTTGCAAGTCCTGTGTGGACCAAGCAAAAATGTCCCGATTCTCACGGAGGAAGTTGACGAGCTCGCTTTCCTATTTTTTATTTAACCCGGCTCCAATTGTTATGGTGCGCTCTTGGAACATATCATCAACATGCACCTTCTTGGTATCTTTCGTGGCTTGGAATGAGACACTTCCATGCGGGTTACTCAGCACCGGCATATACTGCTGCGCGGACTGAGCCAATGCCGCCACCTCGTGGATTTTTCTTTTCTCTTGCACAATCACGAGTGACTCAGCTAGGTTAGACCCGGCTGACGCACACTCAATGGAACTTCGGAAATCTCCAGCAATGGTAATCACTCCATTTGGCCCGAGCAACTTCATCTTCAGATAACTGATGTCGCAGCTTGCCATGAACTTGTTCAGTGCTGGTCTTCCGAGTAAAGCGTGATACGCACTTTCCAAGTTCACCACTTCAAACTCCAAATTCTCAGTTCGGCAGTTATCTCTCGTGCCGAACAATACTTCAACCCGGACTTTGCCTATTGGCTCACAAGAGATGCCGGGCACAATACCATGGAAAGTTGTCCTTGTAGCCTGGAGCATGTTCTCCGAGATACCAAACTTGCGCATTGTATCTGCATACATGATGTTAATGCTACTGCCATTGTCAATCAGTACCTTGGAGAACCTTACATTGATGTTAGGCCCAATGAATGTCGGATCCAGCACTAACGCATACGAACCAGGACTTGGCATAAGCTTGGGATGATCTTTAATGCTCCAGGTGATTTCCTGGTCCGACCAAGGCATATACCTCGTCACTGCTGGCATTACCGCATTCACCTCCATATGTCGGCGCTGCAAGCTCTTTCTGACTGTTTCCTCAGTGGTAAACATGCAGTAACTCTGATGATGCTCTCTGTACTCATTCCTCCCCTCATTTCCGGGGTACCTCTGATCCGGCTGATGCTGGTTTTCGACTTGATGCACTGCATCCCTTCTCTCATGGTTATCATACCTCGGCGGAGGGGGAGGCAAAATTAGCTGTTGCGTGTTCGCTCCGGAGAGCAATTGCTACCGGGGTAACTCCTACCGAGGTTGGTCATTCCGGGGTGCCTGAGCATTCCCCGAACCACCTTGTTCTATCTTATGCATCCACTCACATTGCCTTGTTATATGACCAGCTGGGTTACTTGGATTTGGAGTGTGAAATTTACATGGCTGATCCAACATCGACTCATAAGTGTACCTCGGATGGTCCTTCTTTTCTTGCCACTGTTTCTTCTACTCTGGCGTCCGATTTTTCTTGCCATCATTTCTTGGTGTCCATTGTCCCCCTCCTGTTTTCTGACGTTGATTGCCTCCTACTCCGGGCTGATCTTGATTCACAGCTACAACTTGTTGCGAACTGTACCGGTGATCCGGTCTGTCATCTCTTCTTTTACCTCTGTAATCATTCCTCCGGGATGATCCGGCTCCATCTCTCTGGTAGTACTCCTCATTTGACTCGTTCGACACGAGCCTGGGTTGAGTTGGATCACCCAAAGCATACGAATCAGCAATCCGGATCATCTCTGCCAATGTGGTTGGCATTTTCCTTTGCAACTTCTGCCACAGCTCGCTTGCATATCTGCACCCTTGCGCAAACCACACTATGGCCTATGACTCTATCACACCCTCACAAGAGTTTCTCACGGTACACCACTGGGTTAAAAACTCCCGGTCCGTCTCGTTCGGTCTCCGCTTACACATTACTAGGGACTGTGGCCTATTTGGCCTCTGATACGTACTAGAGAAATTGCTGATAAACATTTCCTCAAAATCGATCCAGCAGTTAATACTTCTGGGTGGCAAATTGTTTAGCCATACCCTTGCTGGCCCCTCCAACATCTGGGCTACGTATCTCACAGCCCATCTCAAGTTGCCTATAGCAATTTTCACAGCTATAGCATAGTTTATCAATCAATCCTCTGGCTTAGTACTGCCGTCATACATCTTTGTGCCTCTAGGTAACTGGAAGTTAGGTACCGGTGGCTCCTTCATCATCCGGGACCCAAAACACGCAGGACCCGGTGGACCTTGACATTCAATCTGTTCCGACCTGTACAGTCGATCCAGTTTTAACCTGGCATCATCAGGCATCAAATCCTTGCTTCCCAATCTTGACCCTATCACATGATAGTCTAGCCTTGGGTATCCTGCGTTCACCATTTTCGAATCTCCGTCGTTATACCGGTCTTGCTCTTGTGGAGCACCTCTCTGTTGTATACCTCGACCGACATTCTGCTCTTGCCTCGGTATATTCCGCTACTGCGGTTGTCCTGTCGAGTTACGCTGTCTGGCATTGCCATTTACAGCGTTTTCTTGACCGGCATTTCCTTGGTCGTGGTTACCTCGGCCAGCCTCTCCTCGGCTCACACTTTGCCGATCTTCATTTCTCTACACTTCTTTTCCTTTCCCTGCCCTTGTCGGGTCATGTGGGACGATCTGTTTGTTTCTTCTGGCCGAGGTTACTACCTCTTCTCTCCTAGGACCTCCATGAGGAGACGATGCGGCTCCAGCGGATTTCTCCGGTTTACCCACCGCTGAATGAATGATCTTGGAGGCCCCAGCCCTCTCCGGGTTAGCCCTGAGCAATCCCTCATTTTGCCTGTTTGTGATCCGAACCAACTCATTGACCCTATCTTGTTGTCTCTGACGGGCTTCACCCGTTAGACCCTCTAACTCGGACGTAGCTGCATCCGCTGCTCTGAGGTTCTTAGCCGGGGTACTATACCTCGGCAGCCCCACGGACAAACAGTTCTCTAACTCCTCAATCCTAGTGTCTCCCTCTTTGTTCATTTCGCTTATGAGGTTTCTCCCCTTCACTTTTACAGCATCAACTTTATTTGCCTTTGCGTACTCACGCAGCGTCATGTTCAATGACTGCTGAGCCGCGGCTATCTTTTTCGCACCCTCTAGTATTTTTTTCCTAGTTTCCTCTAGCTCGGCCTGCGCCTGAGCCGGATCTACTGCTGCTACTACAGGGTTTGCCAAGCTATCCATCGCTTCTTGCAGCACATTCTCAGGCCTCTCTAATGGAGGACCTATACCTTTCCTTGGTGCCTTAGGCGTTACCTCCGGATCTGGTGCCGGATCCTTGCTTGCTCCTGCACCAGGCGTAGTCATCATCACCTCGGCACGGTCCGGGGAGCGAGTGATACACGCCCCATGAACCACGCTAAGGGGTGGCTCCCCTGCCTCGACGACGTGCCGCGGATTAACGCACGACACATCGACAGCAGCATAGACCTTGTGCGCGCCGAGCTTGACGAAAAGGCGTTGCGCGGAAGCGGGCGCATGCCGAAGCAGCCAGCGTTATCGCTGACAAAGTCCAGCGCTCCAAAGCGCTGAACGAGCCTAGAGACGATGCGTTCGCCGGTGCCGATGAGGTTTCCCGTCCAGATCTTGACCCCTGCTAGCGCCGCTAGCCCCACGGTGGGCGCCAACTGTTGTGGTGGTGTCACGGCAGATGCCATGGATAGGCTAATGGTGGGGACTAAATGCACTAGGGGAATCCAGGGAGGGATAGTGAGGTGATTCCACACACAGAAGGTTTATATTTGATTCACTTCCAAGGTTTACAAGTGCTCCTAGAGCTGTATTGGAGAGAGGAGGAAGAAGGAACTCTCTTACACTCACCGCTAGATAGCCCTCAGGAACCAAGTAAAAACTAGCCAATAGATATCAACCTAGTAAGACTCAACCCGTTCCAGACCAACCCCTTCTACAGAGGCCCTAGCCCTCCTTATATAGGGGTGGCTAGGTCCCTACTTAGGGCATACGTGGAGGCATATTCTAGGGAATATGCCTCCTCCCAAAATAGTAAGCCGACCGGGTCGCTTTTCCCCGCGTCACCCATGCAGAGGCTACGTGAGCCTCTACGATGCCTGCATCAGCCGACATTGGCGTCGTCACCTCTGTCGGCCACGCCTCGGTGGTTCTGCCTCTGTCTGCTTCGCTCATGCCGTGCGTACCGGGGCTACTTTTGACCAGCGAGATACCTTCCTTCTCCTAGAAGCTTGACATGACCCGGATCATGGTTGATCCGGGCACACCTGTTCCTGCATACAAGCTAGATTCATCCATCCGACTTACGGCTTAAGTCGGTTGAGACCCAATTAGGTGGACATCCCCTGGTCCGGGTTACCCCAAGATTCGGCCTGCCTTGAGGCGACTCGGCCAGCATTCGCTTTGGCCTTGCCGGACCTCGGCTAACTCGGCCTTTATACCCCGGCGTGACCCTGTCCGGGGGTATCCCCCCAACATTTAGTTTTCAGCTTGTAGTATCACTTTATGTTTTGATCAATGATGTTTTGTCGCCCTACATGATTATGGCCATTATTGCTCTCTCGTTTGTCGCTCCCTTACTATTGCTAGCCTTCACTTCCACTGAGTGTTTTACTCATGTTTCCAACTCCCTTAAACCAAATATTGCCAAAGTGTCCACCATACCTACCTATTAGCATCATATTCTACTTCCGTGCATATTCAATATGCCTTGTTTTCTTCTGAATAAAATGTTTGCTTGTTATGAGAAAGTTAGTTAGTAAAGCTCTCACGAACTCGATGGCACACTTTATTTCCTGCACTTAATAAACCTGAACCATTGTGAACTCTCCATGAAAGTTATATGCTTGCAAATTATAGGCTGGGGATTAGCAGAACCGTGCTGTCACGGGGAACGCTTTCAACACTTGTAAATATATACCCAGTTGATACCTTGCTCTTTTGTGTGTGGATGTCATCGGTGTGAAATAAAAGGGGAGCTTGTAAGTCCATGGAGTTATGTATGTGTGTTAGAGAAACGCCTGGGCCGCTGGTCTAATCCATGCTGACATGGTGGAAACCTGAAGCGTAACCATAATGATATCTATGAAGCATTCTTCTTATAAAAAAAGAGAGAGATAGCTATTGAGAAACAGAAAAAAGAGTTTTATGAAAAAAGGAAAGAGAGAAAAAAGCACCATTTTCCCATGGTAAATAAGAAGATTGCTAAGATACTCATTGTCTACTTGCCTTGTCATTTTGATATGGGGATTCTTCCGTATCATCGGGCAAGGGGTACCCCATTGGCGGTTCTCAATGATACGCACATACTTACGATGACAAGAACTTACCGGTAACTAAAGTTGAGTAGCATGAGGAGCGGCCCTCGTACTCAAGGGACTTGGGATTTTCAGTTTATAGTCTGTCAAGCATATAACTCAGATTGGACCTCACTTTCACCTTAACCACATTAAAGATGCTTATGATAGGGGCAATGAGAGCTCAAAGCTAACGAGTACCATACTTTCAGCATTTGGAAGCCTTTCAAAGTTTTCAAAACATGTTCATTTCCTTGTTGAGGCTCCACACATTCTATGAGCACTTTCTTGAGAGCATAGTGGCCATTCTTAGTTCTATGTGCATTGTCCCAAGACTTGTTGATTGATGCATACCTTGATACTTCTTGTTTTAAACTATTTGTATCTAGTCACTCATGTAAACTTTGAAGGTGTCCTATGCATTTATGTTTGCTACTCTATGAGGGACAAGCTGAATGCCAGTTTGCTATGTTTTCTTTATGTGAAACAAACAAACGTCTTGCAAAGCATTGTTATTCATGAATCTTTTGTTTGTGCCTTTTCATGTTGCATCATAGTTTCTTTGTCTTATTGCTAGAACTTTGTCCTTCATGTTATGACTGAAGTACTATGATCCCAGCTTTGAATGTTTACAAATACTTTGGTCAAATCTTTGATGGTGTATGTCACCTCAAAAATTATTCTTTCTTTTTATCACTTACCTACTCGAGGACGAGCATGAGTTAAGCTTGGGGATGTTGATACATTGCAAATGTATCTATAATTTTTGATGCTCCATGCTTGGTTTTATCCACTTTCTTGTGTTTTGTTCCAACTTTGGAGTACTTTTCATATGATTTCTTGGACTAACCTATTAACAAGAGCCACAGTGCCAGCTGCCTGTTTTCTGCTGTTTTTGGTTCCAGAAAAGTCAGAAAATGAATATTCTCAGAATTGGATGGGACAAAAGCCAAAGTGCCTATTTTTTCCAGAAGACTCCAGGAGCCAGAATACGAGACGGAGGAGGGCCAGGGGCTGGCCATACCCCCCCCCCTAGGCGCGGGTTGGGCCTGGCCACGCCAGGGCATGGTGTGCTGGCCCCAGGCACCCCCTCGGTCTCCCTCTTCGCCTATAAGAAGCCTTCTAACCTAAAAACTTCGGGGGTTCGACATTTTTCCATGAAAAGTTCTGCTACGCCGCCACCACCAAAGGGGAGATTCGGGGGACAGAAAGTCTCTGTTGTGGAACCCTGCCGGGATGGGGAAGTGCCCCCGGAGCCATCTCCATCGATCTTCACCATCATCTCCATCGACCATCCGTGTTTCCCCCATCTATGAGTGAGTAATCCCCCACTGTAGGCTATGGGGATGGTAGGGATTGGATGACATCGTTCATGTAATGGCATCAGATTGTTAGGGCATGGTGCCTAGTATCTTTTATTGGTGCTTTATGACTTTGTTTCGACTTGTTGTGCTTAATGCTTGTCACTAGGGCCCGAGTGCCATGATTTCAGATCTGAACATGTTATTGATTCATTATGATAGTATTGTTCTTGGTCTTATCTGCAAGTTGTATGCACACGTTATTGTCCGGAACCTATGGCCCCGAAGTGACAGAAATCGGGATAACCGGAAGGGAAAGGCTTTGATGTGAGGATCACATGTGTTCACGGAGTGTTAATGCTTTGCTCCGGTGCTCTATTAAAAGGAGCACCTTAATTGCCAGTAGTTCCCTAGAGGCCCCGCTGCAAACGGGCTGGCAGGACAAAAGATGTCGTGCAAGTTCTCATTGCGAGCACGTATGACTATATATGGAACACATGCCTAGGATTGTCTAGTACTTGGATGCTTTATCTTATTTATCTGTAATTTCCCTATGTTCTGATTGCTATGTGAATTTTCTTGTCCATGCAACGCCCGTCCATCCATCCCTATGCCTACCGCACTCGAATCCCACTATTTACTGCTTTTGTTACTACTGTCTTTGCTTTACTACTGCTGTTACTTTACTATTCCTACTAAAAAACTGTTGCTACTAATAAACTGTTGTGAGCAAGATTGTTTCCAGGTGCAGCTGAATTGACAACTCAGTTTTTAAGGCTTATAAATATTCTTTGGCTCCCCTTGTGTCGAATCTATAAATTGGGTTTCACTTCCCTCGAAAATACTGCGATATACCCCCTATACTTGTGGGTCATCACATACAATTAGATGCGTTGCCCAAAGTTGGCATGCCAAATACTTATAGGGTCTTTTTCGGCACGAATTCAACTTTACCTTTCAATACAAAATATCAGGCTAACGGCCGTCAAGTTGGGCCCTCCGTGTTAGTTGTCGCCGTTATGTCGCTCCCATCGCTTAGGCGGGGTGGTTGTCATGTAGGCTTGCAGCACTGGCACAGTGGATAGGATAACACCACCGGCCTAGTGTATTGACATGACAAAACAGGGCACATGTATCGGCATTATAATTATTTTTTATTTACTCAAAAGCTAGAACGGCCACCGCCACGCGTCTCTCCTTAGAGTTCTGTCCCCGTCATTAACCACTACCTTCAAAAGCGCATTGACGGTTCCACCGTTCCCCTGCCTCACAGAAACCACTCTTCTTTCTTCCTGTCATCTATCTTCTTACCGTCTTCTCCTAGCCTCCATGGAAGGTTTAGAATATAGACGTTGTCTGCACCAACGAGGAGGAGACAGTGGTGCGAGTCCTGAGGATGTACGAGGGTTGGCTTGAGAAAGAAGAGGACAAGTTTGTGGGATTGGACCTCGAGTACACCCAGGAGGATCCATTTGAAGGGAGTGAAGTCGTCGTCATTCAACTAGCCATGAGGAAACACGTCCTCGTCTACCACTTCTCCCGGTTTGTAGATCTGCTCTCTGTAGCTAACCCCTTTTAGGGTTTTCTCCTCTTTGTTCTTTATCCATTTGCTCATCTTGCAACTACTGGATTTTATTTTGGACCAAATAAATTATGACAAGACAATGTTGAGAGTCTTGATCTTGCATTTACTAAACTTTTTAAAATTATATTCAGATGATGATCTTGCATTGACAAAATATTTGTAGTTATAAATTTTGGTGATGACAAACTACATACTTTCAGGACTGACAGGAATTGTCCGGCGCTGCGCCAGTTCCTTGTAGAAAAGGGAATTGTTTCCTGCACTGTCGACAATACAACTGATTTTTCGAAATTTTATCGAGAAGGAATTACAATTCCTGCGCACAACTGGATCGATATTCAGAGTCTTGTCAAGATCCTAGGGGGCTCGAGGAAGGATGGAATGACATCACTCGCAACTAGAATCCTCGATGAGTCGTACGACAGAATGAAGGCAGATTTCCCTATGGATAGGCACGATTTCTGGGACGAGTGGTCGTTGTCTGATATAAACCTGAAGTATGCAGCCATAGATGCTTACGTGACCTACCAGCTATACAAGAAGATCCATTTTTTCTACGTTACCTCGTGTTTTGCCCTATTTGCAAGAGGGGATACGAGCTTAGGGGAGCCCTTTGTAGAAAATGTAGAATAGCTGAGTTTGAAGGTGCATATGCAAAGGAAATAGTTGCATCTGAAGCAGCTGATAGAGAGGCTGCAGAAGCAGCTGAAAGAGAGCTTGCAGCTGAAGCTGAAGCAGCTGAAAGAGAGGCTACAACTGAAGCACCAAACAGAGAGGAAGCATCTTCTAGCGGCAACAATCAGGTCTGTGATGCACCGCTAATTGTGTAGCAGGATGCTGAAGATAGGGACGGCAAGTCAGATCCTAGGTGGGACGAAGCATTTCGTGAGTTGTGGAGTGCCAATAATGTAAGATCCACATGGAATGATCGTAGTTGGTCGCCTAGGAACGATGGCAAGCACCTCAACTGGGCTGACGAGAAGTGAATTAAATTTTACATGTCAGTGTTATGTGTCTATTTTGTGGAACTCATTTATCTTATCAAGATGTCTAGCGCCTCAAGTGAGAGTAGTAAAATAAATTTAACCCTCTTTGTGTTATGTTGATGTATATGTCATGTAGCTTGTCAAGATGGTAGCTCGTTAACTGGCAGTTTGAAATAGTACCCTTCTCCTCTCTCGCTAAACAGATATGTTTCATGTTGCCCAAATTGGTAGCAAATCTAGAGAAGATTCTCTCTTCCATAATTCGTTCCATTTTGGACCTATTTTTGCCTCCGATCAGGTAGCAAATCTAGAGCAGAAAATCACACCAGGAAGAATACATTCATTCAGAAAACAAAACAAATGTAGATATAGTTGTGCGCAGTTAAATAGGATATAGCGATAGAAAGTAGGTTGCTTAACGAGGTTCAATGCATTCAGCCAGAAATAGGATGCAAGCAAAATATAGAAAATCAAAAGAAGCTGCTTAGCAGTAGCAGCAGCAGCAGACACATTCAACCCCTCCTTCATGCGCCCGCACCTCCGCCTCCTCCCTCCGGCGCTTCCTCCACTTCTTGCTGCCCAGTCCCTTGATCTTGGGGGCCTTGGGCCTGATTGGAGGCATGCGACCCTCTTTGATGGCCACCCGCTAGAGGTTTCGGAGGTGAATGCCGAGAGCCTGGTGTTCAGCGATGTAGGCATTGACGTTCATGGTCTCGCGCTCGCTGCCTTTGTGGATGACGGAGCCCGGGGCCTCTGCATGCTTCAGTAAGGAGTTGAAGTCAGTGCCGACGAGAGTCACCCAGCAGAAGGCGATCCCCTTGCAGAAGGGGCTGCGCTAGGGGCCACCCCTGAAGAAGGCGTCGTACTGGCCCGCCCGCAGCCTCCTCAACACCTGACGAGTCTTGGTGTGCCTGTACTCGTCATCGCTGCAGATGTCGCTGCCGGAAACCTATTGGAAGAAAAGGAAAATGGGGGAGTAGATGATGTAAGAAGATCGAGCAATCGAAATGCGAACAAGCGAATCCTAATAAACCAAGATCTAGCATCCAACGATGGAATGGTAGAAGAACCAGGGGAGGGGATCAAACCCTAGTTACCTCCGACCATGGGTCGTCGATGCTGGTGTCATAGGGGTTCAACGGAGCGATGTACTTATCTGGATCGTAGGTGCCCATGAAGTGCTGGATCTGCTTGTGACCAGTGGGGGCCTCCTCGCCGACGGGGGGCTCCTCTTCGCCGGCTACGTCGGTAGTGGGGACGGGGGCCTGGACAGGAACGGCGGCTGCCATCGTTGCCTCGACTGTACCCTGGACGGGGACGGCGGCTGCTTTCAACGCTTCGAGGGGGACCGGCGAGGAGATAGGGGGCTCGTCGGCGGCTACGTTGGTAGCAGGGACGGGGGCCTAGACAGGAACGACGGCTGACATCGATGGCTCAACTGGGGCCTAGACAGGGACGGCGGCTGCTTTCAACGTGTCGAGGGGGACCGGCGAGGAGACGGGGGCCTCCTCGTCGGCGGCCTCGGAGGCGACGATGGCCACCGTAACCTCCTCCGCCATCACCGACGCAGATAGGGTATTCTCGGGAGTTTGCAGATGCTGGTGGGATAGTGGAGAGGGTTGCATGGGGAGAGTGAGCGAGAGTGAGAGTGGGTGTGCGGAGGGGGGCTCAATAGTTAAGGTGGATGGAAGCAAGGCATGTTTCATTGCACCACCGTGCAACGCACCGTGCACCGCGACACGCGCACGATACATCACATTTTTTTCCTGGGCCATGCATGGCAGTTCTTTATTGAGCCGCATGCAAAGGGCGCGTGCACAATTTCTATGTACAAAGTTTGACATGGCCCTAAAATTAGCGATAGTTAAAAGTGGAAATTTAGATGGGAAGGTAGGTGGCTGTACGGCAAGATTTGTGGGGTTGTGCTAGATCGGGTAGAGGGATGTGTTGATGACTGCGAGTGACTCGATGAAGGCGGAGACGTTAGGTCTCGTCGAGCTCAGCTCTTCGACCTCCGGCTAGCACGTGCAAGTTTCTTATGGTGGGGCCCAGTTGGAAGTGAGATTGAGAGCCACTACGTAAAAAATGGGATATGTCTTACTAAAATCAAGTGGCAATAAATTGCAGCTGTCCATCGACGACCGTGCACTCGATGACGCATGTGTATTGGCGTAGTAGTAGCAGTAGTAGGCCTCTCAGACTTGATTAAACATGACATGACCGCTCGATGACTTTTTCCATGAACGGCATCGTGTTCCTTCTTGTAGAAGTCTCGCTGAGGGAGACGTCCGTGCTATCTCACGTTGTACTGTGAAGGGCACGACGTGTGCAACGATCATCATTGGATCGCACATAATCAACGGTTGGTGCGCACAATCTGCGTGACAACTATGACAACCAATCAGGGAGTAGCAGACAGAGTGAGCACAGGTTTGGACTTCTACGGAAGATAGAGAGAGGGGGCAAAACTGAGTGGTATCAAAAAACCAAGGGCAAAACTTAGAAGTATAAAAATGGAAAGTGAGTGTCTTGTACAATGAAATACATCATCGCATACATCAAATTATGCCAAGATAGATCCACTAGAGTTCATTGGATGTGTGTTCTTCTCATAAACCACATGGACCCACTAGAGTTCATTGCATGTGTGTTATTGTCATAAACCACATGGATCCACCAGTGTCATTGCATGTGTGTTCTTTCGTAAACCACATGTTGATCCACCAATGTCGTTGCATGTGGTCATTGAATGTGTGTTCTTCTAAACAAACCACACATAGATCCACCAATATCATTGCATGTCCGTTCTTCCCATGAACCACACCTAGTGTCATCGCATGTCTATTCTTATCACAAACCACATAAGGATACACCAGTGTCATTGCATGTCTGTTCTTCGCATGAACAACATCTAGAGTCATTGCATGTCTGTTCAACTCACAAACCACATAAGGATCCACCAATGTCATTGGATGTGTGTTCTTTTCATGAACCACACACAGTGTCATTGGATGTCTGTTCTTCTCACAAACCACATAAGGATCCACCAGTGTCATTGGATGTGTGTTCTTTTCATGAACCACACCCAGTGTCATTGGATGTGTGTTCTTCTCACAAAGGACACATGGATCCACCAGTGTCATTGAATGTGTGTTCTTTTCATGAACCACAGCTAGAGTCATTGCATGTCTGTTCTTTCCACAAATCACATATGGATCCACTAGTGTCATTGCATGTGTGTTCTTTTCATGCACCACAGCTAGAGTCATTGCATGTGTGTTCTTCTCACAAACCACATTAGGATACACCAATGTCATTGCATGTGTGTTCTTCTCATGAACCACAGCTAGAGTCATTGCATGTCTGTTCTTCTCACAAACCACATAAGGATCCACTAGTGTCATTAGATGTGTGTTCTTTTCATGAACCACACCCAGTATCATTGGATGTGTGTTCTTCTCACAAACCACACATGGATCCACCCGTGTCATTTCATGTATGTTCTTTTCATGACCCACACATGGATCCACCCAGTGTGATTGCATGTCTGTTGTTTTCACAAACCGCATATGGATCCACCAGTGTCAATGCATGTCTATTCTTTTCATGAACCACTGCTAGAGTCATTGCATGTCTCCTCTTCTCACAATCCACATAAGGATCCACCAGTGTCATTGCATGTCTGCTCTTTTCATCAACCACACCTAGTGTGATTGCATATATGTTCCTCTCACAAACCACATATGGATCCACTAGTGTCATTGCATGTCTGTTCTTTTCATGAACCACAACCAGTCTCATTGCATGTCTGTTCCTCTCATAAACCACACATGGATCCACTAGTGTCATTGCATGTGTGTTCTTCTCATGAACCACATCTATAGTCATGGCATGTTTGTTCTTCTCACAAACCACATAAGGATCCACCAGTGTCATTGGATGTGTGTTCTTTTTATGAACCACACCCAATGTCATTGCATGTGTGTTGTTCTCACAAACCACACATAGATCCACCAATGTCATTGGATGTGTGTTCTTTTCATGAACCATACCCAGTGTCATTGCATGTCTGTTCTTTCCACAAACCACATATGGATCCACCAGTGTCACTGGATGTGTGTTCCTTTCATGAACCACACCCATGTCATTGCATGTCCGTTCTTCTCACAAACTACGTAAGGATACACTAGTGTTATTACATGTCTGTTCTTCTCATGAACGACATCTAGAGTCATTGCATGTCAGTTCTTCTCACAAACCACATAAGGATCCACTAGTGTCATTGCATGTCTGTTCTTCTCATGAATGATATGTAGAGTCATTGCATGTCATTTCTTCTCACAAACCACATAAGGATCCACTAGTGTCATTGCATGTCTATTATTTTCATGAACGACATCTAGAGTCATTGCATGTCAGTTCTTCTCACAAACCACACAAGGATCCACAAGTGTGATTGCATGTCTGTTTTTTTTCATGAACCACACCCAGTGTCATTGCATGTTTGTTCCTCTAAACAAAGCAGACATCGATCCTCCAGTGTCATTGGATGTGTGCTCTTTTCATGAACCACACCCAATGTCATTGCATGTCTGTTCTTTCCACAAACCACATATGGATCCACAAGTGTCACTAGATG